>OX453308.1:19547940-20147940 GCA_949710035.1 Crambus lathoniellus
ATACCTACTCGAGGCGGTTCTGACTCCTATAACAATAAAGTTACGTCTTATTTTGGTATGCAGTTTGTGCTGTACCATAGAAAAATAAATTCTACGTTCATTCAATATCCACTCATACTTCATTCCGAAACAAAAGAGTGAAGTAAAACGCCTTCAAAGTCAAACATTCGTTCGTGTCACAAATTGTTATGGTTTGTCAAGTGAAGCGTTTGTCCAAGTGCCGGTTTTTAGTGAAAAAATAGGATTTCCATTATAAAAAGGTGAGTAAAGTGTTATATTTATCTTATTTATTGTGTTTTTAGTTAAAACAAAAGTCTAGAACTGTGTTTCGTGTTATAATTTAGAAAACATAAGCATTCCAAAATTACGTTGCAATACCGCGCGGCTTTGGCGCCATAAATACATAAAACATTCTTACAAATCATATAAACCATATATATTTAGAAAGACAAACTTATAAATAATCCGTTTCTGCATAAAGTTTTCGATTTCCGTAATGTTTCATTCGATTTACATCAATAAATACAGCTCCGGTGTGGGTTTGATCTTTCTGTATTTCTTTGTTGTGTATTTAGCATTACAAAACGTAAAAATCAAGCGCAATTGCATATAACTATAAACGTAGTTTATCAGAGAATCAATTTTTATATAGAGTATTACATTTCCGTGTAGTTATTATCGTCATTTTACTAAAAAACTGTGCAAACGTCGATCTCGGATGAATACATACTTTACGGTGCGCTCGTCGACGCGCTTAACGTGCACGAAATAGAGTTTATTTTACAATGCTTCACGTACACTGGTGGAATCTCTTGTCCGTGATGATAGCCGTTACGTCGACAGTAAATATGTGTGTGTGAGCGCGGGATTGTGATAAATACAGGGCGCACTTTTTTGTTATTATTGATGTTGATCGTCACACGACTGTTATATTTTTATGATTTCTCGAAAAGTTAAAACTAATTACGTTAACTATTTGTCATACAAATACAATACAATGTTTTTTTTTTGTTTTTGTGGGTCGAAAAAAAATCTTTGTTTAGTTATAACAATAATAAAAAAAAATCGAATTGATAAAGGTTCTCTATTTTTGAAGTCGGTTAGAAAATATCGTCGACTACTAGTGTTGCGAAAATGTGACAGTTTATTTATTTATCGCTATCAGATTCAATAATACTTTATTATGAAATAAAGTTATGGTTACTATTTTTTTATATTTGAAGAAAGAAGAAGAAAGAAAGAAAACATTTCTATACGATCGATCGATTTTGACAACTAGTGTTGCACCCACATAATTATGTTAGCCTATCGATAGAAATAAAATTTTGAATGCAGAAAATAATGGTTACTATTTTTTTATATTTCGATACGATCAATCGATTGTGAGGATTAGTGTTGCACCCACATAATTATGTTAGCCTATCGATAGTTTTGTGTTTTTGTAAGAGCGATAATCGCAATCAATATTATCGACGTTTTTACTTGGAAAATAACTTATGCTATCCGAATTTTACCTATTTTTAACCGACTTCAACAAAAGAGTTTATTATGTATGTTCACTGATTACTCGAAGACGGATGAACCGATTCAAATGATTCAAACGTTATTACATCAGGTTAGTTCCCAATGTTGACCTCCGTGGTAGAGTGATACGTACACCGGTTTTTAAGTTGTCGCTTACTCTGAGGTCCGGGGCAAATCTATGTTTGATGAATACGTGCATTTGTACCATGGCTGTTTCAAATATAAAAAAAATTATTTATGTATTATTTATATAAATATAAATATTATATAGTTACATATATGTACGGATATAATATATATATATATATATATATATATATATATATATGAATATAATATAAAATTAACTTTTTTTTCTTTCCAGTTTTATCTCACTCTACCGTCGCCGTCGTCTTGTGATCGTCTCCCTTTCTCTCTCTCTCTGTTTTCAAGTCGTTAAGGTAAGGTTATTTTTTTAGATGTTGCGATACTTGCGATGCTTCGTTGTTTGAAAAACTGTATAGTAAAAACGACTGAGATAGACTTTGCATTCAAAGTAATAAAAATATCGACAGCGTTCACATATCGATGCAACTATTGAACTGAAGACTATCGTAACTATCAACAATTTCAACAACTACCGAGTGTGTATGTTGCAGCACACTTTACGTTCATAAGTACCAATGGTTTTCTCGATATTTTGAACAGATGGCCCAGAAGACACCACTAGTACCAGCCTTGGAGGTGGTGAGATCCCCTGGGGGGACTTTGCGTTGCCCAGAAGATGAGAACAATGTGCTGCTCGAGCATACACCTAGAGGGCGGGGCCTTCAGGTGAGTTTGTTTTTGTTAAAAAAAATAGATTTATGGCTTATAAACTTGTTATTTATTTAGGTACGTTGTGTGTGCGTGTGTGTATGTATGTATATTAGTTCAAATTGCATTTTACTGATTAGTTTTTATAAAAGATTCATAATCTGCTAAAAATTTACAGGGATAAAGACTTTTTTTTTTCTTCTCGCTTTGGAATTTGGGGGTATCACACTTGATTGTGGTGGTAGTATGTGTATGAGTTTATATTGCATTTTACTGATTGGTTTTTATAATCGATCCATAATCTAATGAAAGTATACTGGGATAACGACTTGACTATTTTTTGCTGATCACTCTGGAGTTTGGGGGTAGCACACTTGATGGTGGTGGTATTTTGGTGGTGGCTAATCATTTCCATTTTTTTTAAGTTCTGGAAACCACCGACCACACCTGAAGTCGCGGGTTGCTCCCGCCCTAAAAAGGCTCGACGCACCCTCCATCGCCGCCTGTCCACTGCCGAAATCAGCCGGATCCTGGACGACACAAGTGAAGACGACACCGACGACTCGGATGGCGAATTCGAATTATTCCTTGCCCTGAAAGAGACCTCCCGAGGAATTGCGGATGAGAGTGAGGAGGAATGTGAAGATGACAGAATGAATGAGGGAATGAATGCGGGAATAAATGAGGGAATGAATGATGGAATGAATGAGGGAATTAATGATGGAATGAATGAGGGAATAAATGAGGGAATAAATGAGTCAATGGAAGAAGAAAGAGTAATGGACGCGAATGATGGAATGGAAGACGGAGCTGTTATGAATGACAGAGTGGACGGACAAGCTGTTATGAATGACAGAGTGGATGGACAAGCTGTTATGAATGACAGAGTGGATGGAGAAGATCCTGATTTGCGAGCGATGGCACCTGAGACAGCGAATCTTAATGGTTATTCCTGGTCGGAAGATTTTACTACATTTTCCGGCCAGGAAGAGTCATATTTGCGGACACCAGGTCCTTCGTTCGCAACTCAGGACCCAGTGGAAGCTTTTATGGCAGTTTGGAACGAGGAGATCATGCAGTTGATAGTGAAAGAGACGAATGTGTATGCAGAACGGCTTATTTCTGGATTGTGTGAGACGGAGGGACCGCTGCCGGAGCCTTTGAGCATGTGGGTCGAAACCTCCGTCGAAGAGATGTATGTTTATTTTGGGATTTTGGTTGTTATGTCAATTTGTAACAGGACGGTGGTGAATGAGTATTGGTCGACGGGTATAATGGGGATGCCTGATTTCCGACGCGTGATGTCGCGAAATCGGTTTAACCTTATCACGCGATTTCTTCATTTCGTCGACAACGACCTCTTGACTAACGATCTGACACCATACCAAAAGAAAATTTTAAAAATTACACCCATTTTGGATCATTGTAACGAAAGGTTCGCGGCATTGTATGTGCCTAACAAACACCTCAGCTTAGACGAATCCCTTTTATTATGGAAGGGCCGTCTAAGCTGGGTGCAATGCATAAGATCAAAGGCGGCTAGATTTGGTATAAAAAGTTTCGACCTGTGCGAAGCCCAATCGGGCTATCTTTTAAAATGCTTACTGTACGCAGGGAAGGGATCTTCCATGAGCGACGAACCCATCCATGGGTTTGAGAACAGTACCGCAAAGGTCGTTCTCAAACTTATGGATGGATTCTTCGATTATGGACATTGCCTGGTTATGGACAATTGGTACAACTCATTGTCCCTAACCAGGTACCTTAAATCAAGGGCAACTGATGTCATTGGGACCATGAACCCGCGAAGGGTTGATGTTCCCAATGACATCAAAGAGGCAAAGGCAAAGTCATTGACAAGGGGCCAGCAAATTGCCAGACACTGCGGTGACATTACCTTGATAGCTTGGAAAGATGTGAAGCTGGTCACCGCAGTGTCCACTTTCCACACCGACGCACGCATGCCAGCCATGCGAGCTGGTGTGCAAATAGAAAAACCGGTACTAATCGCGGACTACAATACGTACATGGGGGGCGTCGACAGCAAAGACCAACAGCTGTCGATGTTCCTCATGGAGCGTAAGCGTTGTCGCAAATGGTACATGAAAGTATTCAAAAGGCTGCTGAACTCCAGCCTTTTGAATACTTTCATAATTTTTAGGAAAAACCCTACAGCCGGCAGGATGTTGTCCCACCGGGACTACCGAATGGCCGTTGCCACCGGCCTTCTTGATCGTTTCATGGCAGGCCCTAACACCGCGAGGGCAAGCAATGTGGTGATCTCGGAGTCCCCAGGAGTCCCCCCCCGCAGACTTACAAAAAATGTAGACCACTTCCCTGTTCCCACGGAGCTCAAGGCCTCAAGTAGAGGAAACACGCGAGTGCAGAAGCGTTGCGTCCGTTGCATCGCGGCGGGAAAACGCACGGGCGTTTCACTGATGTGTAGTTTCTGCGAGGTGGCCTTGTGCTCCGGCCCCTGTTGGGTTGATTATCACAAACTTCCAAAATTGTAATTTTTTTTGTACAATTTTGGAACTCTGTGGTAAACAGTTGGGGTTTATCCGGACAGTTTCTTGTCGGCTCTTCTCGTTACAAGGTTTTCTGCCGTAGGACTTTGCGGACCGTTGGCATAGCTTCTTTGACATTCACAAGTGCTTGAAACAGCCTCGGCTGAATAAATTAAGGTTTTCCGCCGTAGGACTTTGCGGACCGTTGGCATAGCTTCTTTGACATTCACAAGTGCTTGAAACAGCCTCGACTGAATAAATTAAGGTTTTCCGCCGTAGGACTTTGCGGACCGTTGGCATAGCTTCTTTGACATTCACAAGTACTTGAAACAGCCTCGACTGAATAAATTAAGGTTTTCCGCCGTAGGACTTTGCGGACCGTTGGCATAGCTTCTTTGACATTCACAAGTGCTTGAAACCGCCTCGACTGAATAAATGATATTGAACTGAACTGTTTACTTTGTCCCCACTACATTTTTTTAGAATACCACAGACTTTGCCTTTGCCCGCCTATTTTCTCTAACCTGCGATACCCGAGCCATCCAGCACTAACTTTTCTACCTATCTAGCTGCCAATTGCTTTTTTCATCTTGCCTCCATACTTTGCCTTTGCCCGCCTATTTTCTCTAACCTGCGATACCCGAGCCATCCAGCACTAACTTTTATACCTATCTAGCTGCCAATTGTTTGTTTCATCTTGCTTCCATTCTTTACAAAGCCCGTAGTTGCTGATGGTCCAATATTGGTGTATTTTTTATAATTTTCTTTTGGCCTTCTTTTCTATTCTTTTCCTATTCTTCTTCTTACTCTTCTTCTTCTTCTTCTTTTTCTCCTCTTTATACCCTGAATGGTGATGAATGATATGTTGTGTTAGGTATTGTATTTGATATTGTGAAAGTGGTATGGACTTACGGTGTGTGTGTGTGGTGTGATGTATTTTAAATAAGTGGTAAGGTGTGGTAGGGCGAATCACGAAAAAGATATATTGTGCGAATGTAGAAGGACCGGTTGCGCAAGGGCGTCCCAGAAAAACCTACATGGACCAAGTAGGAAGTTTACTAAATAAGACTGGTGTACGCAGTGACAATAATCGCCGGGCATGTATGAAAATATTGATGGATGTGAATGAAGCGAAAGAAGTGTGCAAGGATCGTAGCAAGTGACGATTCATAGTCTCTGCCTATCCCCGTGGGAAATAGGCGTGAGTATATGTATGGTAAGGTATTGTATAACACAACAATATTACTATCCAATGGATCAAAGGTCACAGTGGATCACGTGGAAACGACCAGGCCGACGAGCTGGCGAGGAGGGGATCGGATTGGGTGATGATTGGCCCCGAACCGATTGCATGCATTCCGGCGAGTTGGTTTACTGGTAAGAAATGAAATGAAATGAAATGAAATGAAATGAAATGAAATGAAATGAAATCAAAAGAAATGAAATGAAATATGAAATGATATAAATTTATTTGCCTTAATTGTGGTATACAAAGATTATATTACATTAGATTTCCATACCTCACAATTAGCCATTTCCAGCATAAGATCCATGAACAAACTGCACTTACGCACCAACATGAATGGAGCTTACTGGAAACTTGCAGGCAGGCGAAAATGGCACTACCGCATCTTGACGCCCGTTTGTCCAGGGACATGACAATTTTAACGAACACCTTTTCAGCTTAGGTATCACTGACAGTCCCCTATGCAAAGGTTGCGTAAGGGAGTGGCCCCCTACCGGCGAGGTACCTTCGCTCACCGAGAAGCGTCCACGAAGCGGTCTCCGACGTGAGGGCGCTGGGTGCTTTCCTGGCAGAGCTGGGCTGGCTGGAGTAGTTCAGCTGCACACCCTTCACACGCAAAACATGCTCAATAAGACGTTGGGTTGCGGAAAACGCCCGTTTCGAATGAAGAAGAAGAAGAAGGTGTTGTAGAACTAGACTGGCACCAAGTTCATTTGAAAGTATGAAGTAAGGTGTTGTGGAACTAAACTAGCACCAATTTTATTTCACAATCCATAAAAACAACTACCGACTATTATCAGTCAGACTGGCGGTCCCCGGGCTAACAACAACCAGTCCCAAGGAAGAGCTCCTACTAGTGGCTTTCAATACTACCCTCCATCATTATCCCTTTTTTGAGTTTGTATTGCAAATATCCAAAATCGATCGAATTGATTTCCAAAGCTAGTAAGATTTTTAGCACTATTTCTTTAGTCAGTTTCAAAATTTGTCGTCAGTCATATATATATATAATGTGTGTGTATTTATATTATTACGTAATACTACGTAATATTACGTTGCTACATAACCAATATAACATGTAACGCTTCTTGATTACCTTTGTCATTAATATTGTTATCTGTATTATACTGTTCGTGATATAGTTCAAAAGAAATGAATACATATTAAAAATATTGTCAAACTCAAATCGTATGGACGTAAACTGTATATATATATATATATGTGCAAATAATAAATATGTTCTGGTAATATACAGCTATATCTCAAAATGTATTTTTGTGATTGTGTAAATAAAATTTATTTGAATAGGTAAGAGAATTTCATTTATTCAGACAATATACACCTAAGAATTTGAAAGTTAAGATTTATTTCTTTTTTTTTAGTCTACAATCAGACTTTTATTTGGCATAATTATTTTTCACATTCATGTAGGCCTTGAACTTATAACTTTTGGCACTCCAGCCTGCCTAGCATGACCGTCATTATATCACACGATATGATATAGCACGTCATGCTGTCTCGCTTACACCTTAGTGGGGTAAGCAAGTCAGCATGACGTGCTATATCATATCGCGTGATAAAAGCCGCTCATGCTAGGCCGGCTGTAGCCTGGCTTCGCTAACCGTTTGCTTGAGCATCATAAGACAGTTTTTTTTATAAAATGTATGCAATACAACTTTATCTTACATATACCCAAACCTCAAAACTATTTGTAGAACAACTTTTTCTAATGAAGTAACTCAAACGCGAATGCGTTTTTGGGTTAACGTAAAATAACGTTGTATTAGCAATACAAGGATACGTTTATTTTTGTATAAATAAATATAAACAGCCATGGTTACTTCGGGTACACATGCTTGTATTCATCATACAAACATTTACCCCTACCAGGATTCGAACCCAGGACATCGATATTAGTTGCTATTGACTAAAACTCGGGACGGAATTCATCATTATCCTTACTTCCTTACTTATTTATATTATAAATGCGTCTCTGTCTGTCTGTGTGTTACACAATCACACCTAAACTACTGAACCGATTGGAATGCATTTTGGTACAGAGATAGTCTAGAGCCTGAGAAAGGACATAGGCTACTTTTTATTCCTGAAAAATATCACCTTCCCGCGGGATAACGTCATGAAGTACACGCGGGCGAAGCCGCGGGCGGAAAGCTAGTCTGTAAATAAATCTATCTCGTATTTCTTTCTTCGCAATACCTATAATGTTGAATCTCAGAAAAACTGTAGGCGATACCTAACAAAATATAAACCGACTTCAAAAAGTAAAAAAAAAAACAAAAGCCATTTGGAGTCAGTGCCAGCCAAGGCATCGATGCATGATCCATTCTACGTTTCACTTCCTAACTTTATTTTTTTTGCCTTGGCTGGTACCGAGAACAAAAGGTTGCTTTTATTACATTTTTTACTTTTTGAAGACTACTTTTTTATTTCACATTTTTAAAGTTATAATAAGACCATTACTTACACTAATAACCTTATGTCAACTGCTTATCACCCGCTGACTCACCCGGTACAGGAGGCGTTAATTGTTGAGTATCTCTCCTAGCACTTCATCGTCAGCTCTTCTTCATCACATGCATTGAGATGAGCATATATTGCTTATCCTACTATATAATATTATAAATGTGAAAGTTTAGATGTTTGGATGTTTGTATGTTTGTTACTCAATCACGCCAAAACGGCTGAACGGTTTTGGCTGAAATTTGAAACACTGATACTTTGTAGGCTGGAGAGGAACATAGGCTACTTTTTATCCCGGAAAAATGTCACATTCCCGCGGGATAACGTCGTGTAGTCCACGCGGGCGAAGCCGCGGGAGGAAAGCTAGTGAACCATATTATTCAAGTTATCGTATCGCTTCCGTGATATACTTAGTCTATAATACACTGGCCACCAATGAAATCGGGCCACTGGGCTTTTTTCATACAAACGTGCTCACTTTAGCGTCTCACAGATAAGAAACTATTTGCATCTGCGCATGATTTTTACGTCGATGAAGATGCAAAACGCCCAATGGTCGAATCAAACGTTCAAATATTTTCAAACTGTCTTTAATTTTGCGCAAAAGAAAAAATAATAAACCGAATTCATCGCTCAATATAACGTTATATGAGAGACAAAGTTTGACTTATTGTTTTTCTTTTTTGTGAAAATTCAGCGCTTTTTGTGTTTTTTTTTGTCGATTCGATAGTTGGGCGTTTTGCCTCTTCATTTATGTAAAAATCATTGCACAGATGCAAATAGTTTCCAATCTAAGAGACGCTAAAGTGAGCATGTTTGTATGAAAAAAGCCCAGTGGGCCGATTTCATTGCTGGCCAGTGTAGTTCCTATGATCATTTCTGCTCTTCATCATCAGTTTCACTACACCAAATGGTGCTTTCCGAAAACATTAGGAGTCACACAAAAAACCTGTGTGCCTATATTATTTGAAGTGTTCCCTGGGTTTTCCCAGTATTCCATCATCAGATTCTGACATGATAATGGGACCACCGGAGAAGTACCTATAAGCTTTCAAACGAAAAATCAGTCTTTGAGTGATAGAGTAGGTAACACATAAAAAACCGACGAATTGGAAAACCCCTCCTTTTTGAAGTCGGCTAATACCAGTGCGCTAACTCTACTATGCTATGTAGGATAATAATGTTGAACTTTTTGTTATTAACAGTTCATTATTATACAAAAATATTTTTACTATTTCTTATCGATAATATAGATCGATAAAAATGATCACCAACACTATTTTTTTTTCATTCCAATAGTCACAAATAATAAGCGAAAGGAGAAGTAGGAGAGGGAAGTGGAGATCACCACTAGGTAAGGTCCGACAAATTGAGAAACTCCTCCTTTTTGAAGTCGGCTAAAACCAGTGCGCTTACTCTACTATGTAAGATAACAGTTCATCATTATTATACAAAACATCATTATTATACAAAAGTATCATTACTATTTCTTATCGATAAGATAGTATCGATAAAAACGATCGGCAACACTATTTTCTTTTTTTTTATTCCAATAGTCGCAAATAATAAGCGAAAGGAAGGGTAGGACAGGAAATGAAGAACACCACTTTAGGCAAGGTTATTATTATTAGTCTAAATAAAAAATAAAAACCAATTTTCAGCTTTTTGGAAATCAAAACAATGTATTGTAATCAATCAAGAATACCTAAATAACAATAAAACAAAAAGTCGGAATCGCAAACAATAAACACAATATGTATTGAAACTAATAAAGAATAAAATATTATTGAAACAAAAAGTCGAAATCGCAAACAATTGCAAATGTAGATCATGCTGTACACGATACACGTGGAGCCTGGTCACACGCACACATGCTACACTTGACCTCTTGTCACCTCGGCCCGCGCAGTTTACGCCAGATGTTGCCGTTTTGCTGCAAAGTTTTTAGTAAGTTTCACCTAATTTCTCCGAGTATTCTTGTAGGTTGAGTATATTTGAGTGATATACCAATAGAAAGGTAATTTTGTAAACTAAAAAATGCTACTTATAGAAAATAATTTGAATAATACTAAATTACGTCAATTCAAATCTAACGCAACCTCAGTTTCCTACTATAGTTTTGGAGACTTATCATGTATGATCGTCTAAAAAATTTGTGTTTCAAGTAATAAACAAAAAAAATATAAATAAGATTTTTAAACACTTTACCTAAAGAATAAAACTGAAATTAGGACGATCGGAGTAATATTATAATCACAATAAAAATTTCTAAAGTACGTCGAGAGAAATTACAAATTACGCACGGAAGAAAAAAACATTAACTTCAAACGCGTACATATTGAATTTCCAAAATGAGTACATACCTATATTATACCTTTATTCGAAAGGTTTTTTTATGCAGATTCTAAATATATATAATTTACTACAACTTTTTTCTTTGATATGTATGTCACAATCATTTTATTTCAACCGGACGCTATTTTACTCACACGTACTAACAAAGCCGGCTTTGTAAGACACTAAGAATAACAAAACACGTAATAAAAATGTCAAATAGCTTTTAGTGTACAGTCTCATTCATTGGCTTCTCAGAAATGTAACTAGAATTGCTGTAAGTATAAAGATCTAGTGGCACGACCGATAACAAAGTCCTTACCGCTTAAAGAGGCAAAAAAGGGTGTCGAGTTTCAACGTGGGTGGCCCGGCCCATAAAGTGTCGCGCGCGGCGCGTGGCTTTGGAAAGGTTAAAAAAAAAACGCGACGAATAGATAACCTCCTCCTTTTCAATTCTTGAAGTCGGTTAAAAAATTATCGATTGTCGATAAAAAAATGTCAAGCACTATTTAGCAGGTTATCTTCTCAATTTTTTAAATTTTAATAGAAAACTTTTAAATCACGTAATCCTTAATGTAATGGCTATAACAAAATGTGAATGTATGCTTACCTTTCTTCATTAAATGGAAATTTGGCCATGAATATTCGCTTTTGGCCTTCTGACCGGCCGGCTCGTAAACCACATAATATATTTCACAAGTTTTGTAATACATCTCTCAACAGATCACACGGGACCACGAAAACGTACAATTAATGCGAAATTTTGCGAGTAATTCACAAAATGCACAAATTCACACAATAATACTAAAATCAAGCTTCGTTTACAAACAGTCAACAAGACAAGAATGTCAAATTTGGCGGCTGGAGGCTGACTGTCAGTCAGAGTGAGTGAGAGTCAAATAGGTGAAAGCAAGACAGCGATATTTCTGGTACAAACTTCATACAACACTTTTTTGTATGGAAGTTGCGCCAGACTGAAAAAGACTAGATCTCAAGAAACTGAGGAAGAACATGAGACACGCTTAGAAGCAAGACGAGATCGTTACTCTGAATCTTTGTTTTTGGAAACAGATATGCAAAGAGAAAACAGATTAGCTGCTGATCGGGAACGAATCGCTTCTTCTCGTGCCTCAGAGACGTTAATGCAGCGTGAAGCGCGACTTACTTCTGGGGGGCTACCGCGTAACTTTATGGGTATGAACTTCATACGTTTTTGGGAATTATAAGTCAATTTAATAAAGAAAATAGCCGCTATCAGTTCCTTGTTTTGTGACTTCGGGTATAACGATAACTAGCTAGCAACGTTCAACAGAACAAAGCAGCAAAAATCTATCAAAATAAGGAATTCAAATGACAGTTGAAACCCATACCCATATCCATATTTTTTAGCCGGTAGCCCCCCTGATCGTCAGCGTCATGTTACATCTCGCGAAACTGAGACATTCACTCAGCGTGAAATGCGTCTTATATCTGACCGTGAGCGTCACATTATATCTCGCGAGTCTGAGACACTTACTCAGCGTGATACACGTCTCACAGCCGATCGTGAACGTCACATTATATCTCGCGAGTCAGAGACATTGACTCAGCATGAAACACGTCTCAGAGCCGACCGTGAACGTCACATTTTATCTCGCGAGTCCGAGACACAACTACTTAACGGGTTTTGGTGAAACTTTTTTTATATAGATTTTGGTCATCGGCAACATAATCGGCTGTAATTTATTTTGAAAATCGAAATAAGTGTTTTTTATCGTGCAAATTTATTTAATTCCCCGGGAGACGTCGTGTAATCCACGAAGCCGAAGGCGAAGCCTCAAGTGGCCGCTATGCATAATAAGCCTAAAAAATAAAAATGCTGTCGAAAGTCACTATTCCACGCGGACGAAGTCGCGGGCACAGCTAGTAATAAATATGTCTATTATTACTTTAATGCATAATGAGTCACACCAATGATTTTTGTTATCAGCATATCTAAAAAATATGTAACTCGAGAAAAATGAATCTGTTTTTATTTTTTTCCTATCTTCAAAATTTTTTTTTGTATTTTTGTCTACGATCAGTCCTAGAACTTTGAGTAGGCTTGTTGAACGTGCCATTGGAATATGAGGGTGCTCCCCAGCGGAAGATTCCCCCGTCAGTCAGAAACGCTTCTCTAGACCCTGGATGTCATGGCGCTTGAGGCGTTTGCGGTATGTCACATTTGATAGGGCGGTAGCCAATTCATTCGGGTGGTACTCAAGACGAGTTTTGTAGCTTGAAGCTGATCGTATTATCTCTTCCTTTACTGTTGTGATATTCAGTGTCTCGTGTACCTAGTTCACTATTGGTAACGAACCAAGGAGCATTGGATATTGTACGCAATATGCCGTTTTGTAGTCTTTGGATGATTGACAGGCTTGTATTACAGGCACTTCCCCACAGTTGGATGCCGTACATCCAAACCGGCTTAAGTATAGCTTTATAGATGAGAAGCTTGTTGTCGACAGAGAGTTTTGAGTTTCGTGCCATTAACCAATACATATTCCTGAACCTCGTATTTAATTCGTCTCGCTTTGATTTGATGTGTTTCTTCCAAGTTAATCGTCTATCCAGATGTATTCCGAGATATCTGACCGTTTCATGATGAGGAAGGGTGTTGTTTCCTAAGGTCACTGGTGGGCAATTTTCTTTTCTAAGTGTAAAGGTAATATGCACAGATTTGGAAGCGCTTGCCTTTATTCGCCATCTCTGGAGCCAGTCGTCTACTTTACAAAGGCTAGCTTGCAAATGGTTGGAAGCTATTTGGGGATCTTTGTTGCTAGCCAATAATGCAGTATCGTCAGCAAATGTAGCTGTTATAACTCCGTGTGTTTCGGGAAGATCAGCAGTGTATATGGTATACAGTACAGGTCCAAGAACTGAGCCCTGTGGTACACCAGCCATGATGTTGTAGATTGCAGACGTGTCTCCATCCTCTCGAACTTGGAAAATGCGGTCAGACAGATATGACTCCATCAGTAAGTAAAAGCTATGGGGCAGCGACCGTTTTATCTTACACAGCAGGCCCTTGTGCCACACTTTATCAAAGGCCTGTTGGATGTCCAGGAACACTGCTGAGCAGTACTCCTTTGTTTCGAGGGACTTACGAATTCCGTCACACACGCGATGTACTTGCACAATAGTCGAATGTTGTTGCCTAAATCCAAATTGATGTTGGGGAACAACTTCATTTTCGATAAGTATTGGCGCTATTCTGGTAAGAAGCAACTTCTCGAACACCTTAGAAAGAGTCGGTAGGAGGCTTATCGGTCTATAAGACGCAACTTCTTCTTTAGGTTTTCCTGCCTTATGTATCATGGTTGTAACTGATACTTTCCATATGCTAGGAAAGTGTTGCACCCGAAGTATACCGTTGTACAGGGTAATGAGGAAGACTAAGGCTTTCCTGGGAAGTTGAACAAGAATTTCCTTAGTAACCAAATCAAATCCTGGCGCTTTTCCATTCTGAAGACTGTTGATAGTTCTTTTCAGCTCCTGTACTGTCACTGGTTTTGGTGGCAATGATAATTGGAAATCTTGCTGCAGAGTTTCGTCTATTTCTCTTTCGGCATCCGTGCGATCGCTTTCGATTGGCATAAAGACTTTCGCCAGATGGACTGCGAAAGCTTCAGCTTTTTCTTTACTGGTTTTAGCCCATTGACCATGTTCAGTTCTTAATGCTGCTTTAAATTGCTGGGGTCTATTTAGCGGTTTTGTAACTTTCCATTAGGAATATTCGGTTGATGCTGTAGCAGTCAAGTTTTCCAGTTTACTTTGTAATGTAGCATTATTTACGTTTTCCAGCATTTGTTTTAGTTCTACAATGGCTTTGTTGAGCGCTGTCTTGTCACTTCTATGCCTCGATTGGTGCCAGATCCTTCTTAGCCTTCTCTTTTCCAGTACCTTTTGCTTAATTTCGAGTGGTATATCTCGCCTAATGTATTTTTTACTCTCAGTTGGAGTATTAAGCCAGCATGCATTTTGTATTAGGTTGGTTATATAGGCAGTTGCATCTTCTATCTCCTCATGCGTTTTTAAGGAAATATGTAGTTCAATATTTTTTTCTAAGTAGTCTCTGAAACCCTCCCAGTCGGTAAGTTTGTTATATAAAAATTCTGGTCTTTCATAATGAATTACGGTTGCGCTCATTGTCAGTATGACTGGCGAGTGATCAGAATCGCTGTCAAAACATGATTCAGCCTTGAAGTAATGCTTTGATAGACCTTTCGTGATAAAAAAGTCTAGAAGATCGGGCTTTTTATTCGGGTCTGTAGGCCAATACGTTGGTTCACCAGTTGAGATGTAGGATTGGTTTTGTGTATCATTGCTAAGTTTGAGCTGTCTTCCTCTAGTTGTTGTCAACCTTGAGCCCCAGCAGGTGTGTTTGGCGTTCCAGTCACCACCTGCAATAAATCTGCCTCCCAATGTCGAAAAATAGTCATTGAATTTAGCGGAATCTATGTTAGGCCTTGGTGGACAGTAAACTGCCGATAGATTAAGACATCCACTTTTGGATTCTACTGACACAGTGGTCGCCTGGATATGGTAGCTTCTATAATCAGGTAATACTTGGTGTTTAATAGACTTTCTTATCACGATGGCTGTTCCAGCATGCCCGGTTCCATCAGGATGCGTAGTGACGTAGGTATTGCAACCTTTGATCCTTACATCACTTCTTTCTGTACAATGCGCTTCTGATATAAGTACAACATCAAGTTGGTTATGGTTCATCAGTACTTCTAACTCCGCCTTGTTCGGGGCTAGCCCGTTTATGTTCCACGTGGCTATCCTGAGGTTTAGATCCGTGGTAGTTTGTTAAGGAGTGTAGTTACGAGGCCCAAGAGGGTACTCATCTGTTGTAGGATGGTATCAAATTTTTCAGACTGTTTGATTAGCAGTTGTTCTAGACGATTATATGCATTGGTGTCGGGTGGTGTCTCTTCTGGTTTTTGTTTTAATTTATCGGCGTAAAGAGCGCGTATGTTTTTTCTTTCTGAATCGCAGGGTATTGTGTCATCTACGTGCTTTTCTGGTAAGTCTTGTTTTATATTATTCCTTGTTGTTTTGTTTTTCGGCATTCGTCTTGAGAGAATCTCTTTGTATATTTCGCAGCCCTTGTAATTCGCTGGGTGTGCGCCTTGACACAAAGCACACATAGCCGGTGTACTACGATCTTTTTTTGGACAGTCTGCCGTTTTGTGTCCTTGAGCACATTTTACACAGCGGTATGGTCTCATACAATAATTCTTAGAGTGTCCATACTGTTGACATCTTTGGCACTGTGTTATTGTTTTTCTCTTTTTTGGATCTTCGATGATGACCAACTGGTGGTAAATGTATTTAATATTTTTAACTTCCTTGTTATTTGGGCCTGGAACCACGTTTACGAAGAACGTCGATGTAGGTTTTTTGTCTGGTCCGTATTTAGCGTTGATAATTTCACCATAGACTTCATTACCGGATTTTGCTATTTCATCTTCAATGGCTGTATGTAGAGTTGTGTGGTGTAAGTTCTTTATAACTACTCTATAACATCGTTGGTCCTTCAGATCAAAGGTATGGCCTATTAATCCTTTGCTCCGAACAATGGTGATTATGTTTTTGTAGACCTCTACATTATTGCAGGTGATTCTAAGTTGGTTCCTGTTCACGATTTTTAAAGTAAAACTTTCTTTGTCTGCAGAGGATTCTAACAGTTCGGTCAGTTTATTGATATCATCGATACCGTAGAGAATTATGGGTGGAGGCTTACTAGGTCGTTTTACCTTTGGGGCCGCAGATTCTTCAGTCAGGTCTACTGGTAGTTCACTGAATCGGTTTTTTGTTTTAATACCTTCTGGAGATGGTGTGTGAGACAACTTTTTTCTCTTATTGGTTCTAGGTACAGGAATTCTTTGCCAGTTGGGAGGTTCAGGAGTTGTAATTTCTTTATCCTTGTCAGTAGGTAATGGTGATAGTAAATCCAATTGTGTTTTATTTCCCAGTGATGCGCTTCTACTCCTTATGAATAGGCTCGGATGGAACGCCTGTTGCACAAATTTACGCTTCCCTGTTACGTGGTTGCTTTCTTCATTTGTCAGAGCCACTTGCGGCAAAACTTTGCCCCCCCCAGAGTACGTGGGGCTTCCTGAGCTAGGCTCAGGGAGGGATTCTTCAACGTTATCGCTGGTACCCTCCTGGGGTAATACCTCTTTTAGTTTTGCTTCCATGGTTAAATATTTTTAATTCGGGGTTTTTTCCCCTAGCCAGTTATTCAGTTATAGCGCTGAAGGCTCGCTTTTGCCCTTCACATTAGCTATCGTGGTCCGGAGAAGTAGGATGGGGGAGCTCCATTCGGACCTCGACATTGCCCAGGGAGGACGACTCACTGAGAGTGAGTCCATCACTAGATTGCGGCGGCATTCTAGTGACGGCGGGGACGTGATGTGAATAGGACTGGCCAGTGCGCGCCTGTAGCCTAGCTCCTTCTAGACGTGCGCAACGGCGTTTCTCGGCTTTTTGTAGAAGAATGTTTCCTGGCATGAACACTCTCCACCGAGGCCAACACTGACTTCCCCCCCGCTACCTTCAAAAATGACTGAGATATTAAACGTTAAAGTACGGCCTCCGAGGAAAATTTGGGTGAACCAATGGCATTAACGTGTGACGTCACGTCGCACTTCCGTATACCTACATAGAATCCTTTGGCTATATAGTTGCGCTCTCACGGTTTCGTAATAAATTTATTTATATTTCTTATTGTCGATCAATGAAATGTTTAAGTTATTTTGTATTGAGCCCATGTGAAAAAACACCTTCAAATAATGTTTTGTTTTCGTGAATAATAAATTAAATCAACTTTCGTAATGGCGGGCGGGATTCTGTCAATACATATGGCAACCGTCAAAACAAAATGTACTTACAACCTTAACTGACTTGGTAGTTAAATATGCACCCTAAAAACTGACAGCCATTTCGATAATTTTATACTGCTAGTGGCGCCTCCACCACTGGGTCAGATAAGTTTGTGGGATAAATGTCTTTCTGTATCGACAGTAGGTTACAGTTTTAGAGTGCGCCTGCGCGCGGTCGAAATTGAATACTAATCATTTACCATAACCTTAGAACGAAGAAAATGTACTGTAACTAGCGTCAAAAACGCACGAGTTGCGCGAAGATTGCGCACAGACGAACTCTATGTAGGTACAGTTAGACGGAAATCACCCTCAACAGCCGCAAACGGAGATGTCAGTGCGACATGACGTCATCGCAATAGCGCGCAAGGAAAGCAAATTTTCAAAAGCTGGTGAAACTTTACAACGCTGTATCTTTGGAAATCCTGGCCAGATTTCGATGAAACAAAAACTATTAGTACTTGCACGAGTTCGCGCATTAAATTTAGTAATTTTTATATTCATATTTTGATGTTTTGGTGTGACTCATTACGTTTATCTAGACATATTATACAAGATCAAGACTCTATTATAGAATCAATGGGCGTTTTCACATTGGACGATAACGGTAACGACACGATATCGGCACGATATCGTCGGACTGGCAGTTTCATACAATCACTACTAAATGCTTTCACACTGTGTCGTTACCGTCAACGATATCGTCTGTCGTGCCGATATCGGTGACGACACAAGTGCGGAAGATGCGAAGCCGGTTATTAACGAAAGTAACGAAGGGTAATTAAAAGTTTATCTGTTATTTACTGCATTTTTGGGTTTTTACGCTACAAGCCACCGCTAGGTAGCGCTTTTTTTCTTGATTTGCTAGGTGTGAGTTCCGCGACGATTATGCCTGCTTGTTGATTGGTGGAGAGGAGAGAGGAGGTGGATCTCCTCCCGCCTCACCTCTCCCTTCTATTTCGAGTATGTAATATCGACAATGACCGAACGATAGTAATAATTTTTAAGTGACTTCAAAAAAAGAAGCTTCTCAGTTTGACCTGTATTTTTTGTATGTATGTTTGTCCGCGATTATCTCGCTTTTGGCTGAACTCATTTTAATGCGGTTTTCAGGAAAGTATTTGTTACATTTAGGATAAGGTTTAACCGACTTCAAAAAAGGAGGTTCTCAGTTTGACCCGTATGTATGTATGAAGGTTTGTCCGCGATTATCTCGCTTTTGGCTATACAACTACTCTCTGATGGCCCCAGTACGAGGGCTACCGCGTAACTTTATGGATATGAACTTCATACGTTTTTGAGAACTTTAAGTCAATTTTATAAGGAAAATAGCCGCTATCACTATCAGTTCCTTGTTTTGTGACGTCGGGTACTGGCTAAGAAATCTGGATATGGGTATGGGCTTCAACAGTCATTTGAATTCCTTATTCTGATAGATTTTTGCTGCTTTGTTCTGTTGAACGTTGCTAGCTAGTTATCGTTATACCAGACGTCACAAAACAAGGAACTGATAGCGGCTATTTTCTTTATAAAATTGACTTAGTTCCCAAAAACGTATGAAGTTCATATCCATAAAGTTACGCGGTAGCCCTCGTACTGGGGCCATCAGAGAGTAGTTGTATTGAACTTTATTTACTCTGTGGTACGGTGTAGGTGTGCTTTGTATTTGTGTTCTGTGGTGTTGTGGGAAGTGGTGGGAATTGTCATTGCATTGATTGTCATTGTCTTTCATTCACAGAAATTTTAGGTCAATAATTTTTCATTTCATTCTTTCTTCCAATTGACCTGACCTTTGGTAGATCAGTGTTTTTATTCAATTATCAGTAATTGTTCAAAATGTGTTAGTGTCTGTAATATGTGATGCGAAGTACATAATTGCTGGAGTAATGACACTAAAGAAAATTGCAAAAATGTCAACAAAATCACAAATATCCACAGAATTAAGTGGTAAGTTATTTAATTTTATTCTTCAAAACAAGTTCTTTGAATCCTGGAATTCAGGCTCTTATTTTATTACATTGTAATTCCTTCATCATGAATTTAGACTAGAGTAGAAGCAAAAAATATTGCAAAGTTGAATTTCATGTTTTATTTGCAGAAAGCATCAGTAATGTGCTTGGAAAAAATGTTAAAATTCTATATAAATCACTTATTCGCATGGAGTCACGAGGTGATAAAGTAGACAATAGAGTTTTGGTAAGTACTTTACACATTATTCATTTAAATTATTTTTATAAATTTTATTAATAAATAGAGATTTGTTAGAAGTTATAGCCAACTAACTATCTACACTAAATACTTAGTTGATTGATATTTTACTGTAAATCTTAAAAATAAAAAACTATTTTCTTTAAATAGTTACACCAAATATTTTCATTGAAATAGATTAGTAAACCATTTACTTATGATAATGATTATGCATTAATTATACTTGCAATTACATAAGATCTAAATAAGGTCTAATTTAGTAATGATGGTGCCTAACCTTTTTTTGAAATATAATGTTATTATGGATATATTTTTATCTTATTTTTTTCTATTTATATCTACAACTTGAGCAGTGTCATAAATAGAGATAAAGTTTGCTGCACAATGGCATGAGTCATTTAGGTGTGCCTCATTCATTGTGGGTACAATGCAAACCATAGTTTGCTTGATAGTTTTTCCTGTTATCAATTTATAACAAATTTCAAAGTAAAAATTAAACTCCAAATAATTATTTTTTTTATTTTATTTTGCATTGTATAAACATTACAGTTTAAAGTATAAGCAAGCGATTATATCCAATTAGTCCATCAGAAAACAATAAGAGTTTTATAAATAAAATTGAATGTTAAATTAAAATAGGTAAATTAACAGAACATTAAATATTTTCTTTGTTTTTTGGTAAAATGTGATTTATTACTCTGTTTGTTTGGCTTTGTTACGACAAAAAATTAAATTAAATTATTTCATAGTGAAATTCATAGTACAAACAAACACAACATGAAAATTACTGAAGCATTAAATTAAGTTTGATGATGTCCACATTTATTTCAGATTGTCACTTCTTATAGAATATTTATTACTACCACAAAAATACCAACTAGGGTGAGTACTTTAAATTTTTATTTATGAGTATATGTTACGCTCAGAGAAAGGAATTGCTTATTGAGCGAATAAGCACAACTCTCTGTGCTATTGTATAATGTGAAGTATATTTGTAATAAATGATTTTGAATAACTGATTTAGGCTATTACTCGGACTTATAGCCTAAAGTGCCTAAACTAGGCTCACTCACACTCACAAATGCAATAAAACGCATTTTATTATCCAGGTTGACAATGGATTCCACTTGATGGAAATAGAAGCCTTGGAAAGCAAGAAGGCCAATCATCTTTCAATAACACTTATCCACGAACACAAGCCGGTGTCCATTCTCATAGGTAATTAATTAGTAATTGTTGTTTCCATTGTTTCCATCCATTGCTCGTGGCATTGGCATTGTTTATAATAAGTTTTAAATAATACATTTATTATGACCTCAATTTTTTTATATAAAAAAACGGAAAACCCATACTTTTTAAACCTATTGAAATTTATTTAGTATTAATCTATTTATATAAAATTCAAAGTCCTGACTACTAGTCACTAGTATAGTATTATATTATCTGTGGTCCTGACTGAGATATCAACGCACAGCCCAAACCGCTGAACCTAGAGACTTCAAATTTTGCAGATAGATACGTTATACAGTGTAGGCATCCACTAAGAAAGGATTTTTGGATATTCCACCCCTAAGGGGTAAAATAGGGGATGAATGTTTGTATGAAAGTCCGTAAGTTTTGAAGTTAGGATCTTCAAGTTTTGGATTTAGGCTGGCAATTGAAAATTAATATTAACCTGTGTCAGCGGTTTTGACAATTCCACCCCCGAAGGGGTGAAAAGGGGGATAAAATATTGTATCTGGAAAGTCCTTCACTCCATTAAATTAATTATTTGGGCTTATGGTCGGAAAGTAAAACATATAAGCAAAAATATATTTCGTATTTTTCGAAATTCAACCCCTTAGAGGTTAAATGGGATAAATAACCTAAAAATCGATATATGGATGTCGTTATTGAGGTTTTATGGGATGACGATTTATTTATTTATTTATTTATTTATATTTGGTACACATTACAGATTACAGTCAATACAAAAATAGTAAAAAGAAAAAAAATGATATAAAGGCTAGACTGATATCCACTACAAGTGCACACAGCATGAACAATATTATAACAAGAAAAACAAAAAAAAAGACTAAAAGTAGCTATAAATTAAAACAAAACAAATTTTACACTGTTAAGACAATACAAGTTTAAATTCTTAAAATTAAGTTTTAGGATCCGGGTTCGAATAAATCTGTAATATTCCTTTTAAACAAAGAAAACTTAGAATTGAACACGTCTATTGTCTTGTTATTCCTTACCACCTCATTGTAGTTTCTTGACATTCTAACAATGGGGTTGTAGTATGAGGTATTATTTTTAAAAACTTGAGAAGAAAACGTGTTAGGCTGCCGAGACCTATAAAGTGTATTTATAGAAAATAGAGAAAGCAAATCCGGCGCATCGATGGACGAGTGTAAGATCTTGTGAAGACATAGCAAGTCATATCTCTTACGTCTATCCTGCAAAGACAGAACACCAAAACGAGACAATCTCGCACTATAGGAGTTGAGGGAGCGACCATAATTAAACTTACGAGTGAGAAATCTCAAACATTTTTTTTGGACTCCTTCAAGTCTATCAATATGAACTCCGTAGAAAGGCGACCATACGGGACAACAGTATTCAAGGATGCTTCTCGCCAAACTGAAAAAGAGACAAAGAGTGCTATAGGGCTTTTTAAATTCCTTTGTCGACCTTATGATGAAACCTAGCATTTTGTAGCTCCTACTTACAATTGTGTCATAGTGTAGACGGAAGCTTAACTCTTCATCGAATAACACACCTAAATCCCTTACAAGTGTTCTTCTACTCAGAGTGCTATTCTGTATAGAATAAGAATGAACGAGTTTGTTCTTTTTTTTAGTAAACGATACAACACAACATTTATCTACATTAAGACTCATATTATTGAGTGAGCACCAATCTACGACAACATTTAGATCATTTTGTAGAGCCAAACAATCTTTACCGTCGCTGATGCTCGCGAAGATCTTTAGATCATCTGCGTAAAGAAGAGCAGGGCATGTTAGTTGCTCAACTAAGTCATTGATAAAAATAATAAATAGAAGAGGCCCAAGGTGTGAACCCTGTGGGACGCCTGAGGTGATAGCAACAGGACAAGAAGAGTAACCCTTGATCGTAATGAGTTGAGTTCGATTATTGAGGTATGATGTTATCCATCTTAGCAAAGAGCCATGTATACCATAATGAGAAAGCTTAAGACATAGCAAGCGATGGTCCACCCTGTCGAAAGCCTTGCTGAAATCCAAGTAAATAGAATCAACTTGACCACGAGAAGCAAAAGCGCGGCATAGATAGTTCTTATATTCTAAGAGATTGCTAAGTGTAGATCTCTTCTTTACAAAGCCATGCTGTTTGCTAGAAATAAACTTATCCAAGTGATTGTAAAGATGGTCATAAACTAAAGATTCGAAAAGTTTTGCAATGCACGAAAGTATACTAATCGGGCGGTAGTTAGAACACGATGACTTGTCCCCAGACTTATAAATAGGGATAATGTGAGCTATCTTCCAACACACAGGAAAAACACCGGATTCGAGCGATTTATTAAATAATAATGTAAGTGGTACAGAAAGTTCTTCTGAGCAACGTTTAATAAACATTGGAGGTAGCTCATCTGGACCAGCACCCTTCTTCTCGTCCAACCCTTTAATTTTCCGAAAAACGTCTTGTTCGGTTATTGTAAACTTCTGAAGCGCAGAGTTACAAATATAAGGCATACGTGACAAATCTATTGGCTCTGTGTGGGAAGGAATATTAAACACTGAGCTAAAGTATTCCGAAAAGAGTTCACAGATGCCTTGACCATCATGAGAAGTTTTGTTGTTGAAAGCCATGGTCTCAGGTAACGTATCCTTGCCCTTTCGTCCGTTGACATACCGCCAGAACATCCTGGGACTCTCATTCAACGAATCTTCAATTGAAGACAAGAACGACTTGAAACAAATGTCGATAAGAGATTTACTTCTAGCACGGAGCAAAGCAAATGTGTCGTAGTCCCTAGGGTTACCGAACCTTTTGTAACGTTTGTGATATTTATTTTTCTCTTCAATGCAACGTTTTAAATTATCACTATACCAAACAGGATATTTGCGAGAAGAATTTTTCAATAATGGCGTGTTTTTGTCTATTATCTCATCAATCTTATTGTAAAATTTAGTAAGACAGTCATCAATATCAGAACCCGAAAATAATTCGTTCCAGTCAACATTACTTAATTCTAATTTTAAATTTTCGTACCTACATTTATAGAAGTTGTAACGTTTCTTACGCTTGGGTTTTAAGGGCTTACAGGGGCTCAAATTTGGGATCCGCAAAGAGTATGCTAGGTGATGACTGTCAACACGACACAAAGGATCGGCTTCAATAACTTCAACACTATGAAAACTGCATAGAACAAGATCGAGGAACCTGTTGTTTTTATTGGGAATGGTGTTCACTTGAGATAAGTCACAAGTGCTGATTGTTTCCGAGAGTGTACAAGCCTTGCCATCCCGTGGGTCTGTTGGCACTAGAGCTCGGGTTTCACTTATTGACCAAGTGATGTTACCAGTATTAAAATCTCCTAATAATAGGAACTCATCTCTGTGTGTAGAGTTTAAAATTAACCTTTGACAGTTTTGATGAAAGGCAGTATAACTATTAAGTGGTAAATCAGGGGGTAAGTAACAAAGACATATATTTAACAATTGATCATCCTGGTTACGCGACAAAATAGTGAGCCAGATATCTTCAACACCGGATTCCCATGATGCCTGACGGACAACATTGATATGTTTCTTAACAGCGACCAAAATGCCACCGCCGTCTTTTTTCAAAGAGCAAGAGGTATTCCGGTCTCTTCTAAAAACATTATAGCGGATATCAATTGATTCACCATCATAGACGCTATCATCAAAATTCGTCTCCGTCAAACATATGATATCGTAATCATTATTCAATACATTTAAATATATATCGTTAGTTTTGGATCTAGCTCTACCTATATTTTGATAAAAGATGTAATACATTTAAATTATAAATTTAGTACAAAATAAAATCATCCAAAAATTAAAAAGAGAAAAGAACACATTTTACATATATAAATCAAATTTGACGCAATTTAGTTAAAGAGTCCATATTTTTAATTAGAATCGCACCAGTAGAGTCATCTTTGCGGATATATATCTGGCCATATCTTATCCAAACATATTTGTATTTAAGTTCTTTGGCTAGTTTTCTGGTTTCTGCGTGTAAAGACTTTTGCTCCGGAGACAGGTGCTCGGTGACATAAATTCTACTAGTTTCGCCGCTGACATCAATGTCCGAGGAGAGCAGGCCACGGCCGGGGTGTGCTTTATTGAAACGATGAACCGCGGAAAGCACCAGATCTCTGATACGCGGGGTCGATAACGTCACAACAATGTTCCGAGGTCTCCTAGAAGATGCATTAACTTTAGCCACTCTTCGGCAAGCGCTTATATGTCCGTCTTCTACTGGAGCTTTTACGAAATCGCATAGTTTCTTAAAGATTGACAGGACATTTTCGTTTTTATGTTCCGGTACAGTTTGCAGCTCAATGTTACAACTACGAGATAGCTTTTCAATTCCAGCCAGTTTTGAAGTCAATCGTGTAAGATCAGATTGAAGGCCGGCTTTTTCTTGCTCTAGCTGTTTAATTTTATCGACACTTTTATCAATATCCAATCGCAGTGAAGATTGCTCCGCGCATATGAACTCAGTGGTGGCATTAAAATCATTCTTTACAGTTTTTAATGCTGACTCTATTTCACTCTTTACCATGTCCTTGATATCCTCCCTGATAGCTTCACGGAAGGTTTTCATAAATTCTGTCAGGGACGCATTCAGTTTCTGGTCTAGCAGAACGCTTATCTTTTCCATAGTCACATCCTCATGCTTAGTTAGAGTCGCGCCGGAACTACTGGGGGGTGACGGCTGAGGGGTCGGAGGGGATGTGTTGGGATCCGAGTTATCACAAGACATATTCATGCAGTTATCGGCAGGTAGAATCAACTTGTTTTGGCGCACAGGTGTATTGTCGTTTGATCTGGCGCGACGAGTAACGTTACTGCATGTAGGACAAATCCACGTAGATTTTTTTCCAAGTGCGAGAAACTGCTTTCTTTCTAAGTTCAGGCACTGATAATGAAATTTGGCCACACACAATCGACATTGTAGGAATTCATTGTTATTTATGTTTTGGTTACACGCGTTGCAATTCATCACGATTACGTATGCTTCTTGTATTATAAAAAAAAAGTATTTGTTTAAAGAAGTGAAAAAAATATACAAGAAATAAATCTTCACAGAATAAAGTTTATGCGAAATAATTGAAAAAAAAAAAGAAATTCTGATCAGGATCGAACTCGTATCACTAATAAAAAAAAAGAAAAATTAAGAAAGTCGGATGTAGGGCTTGAACTTGGAATACTACGATCTGTCGCCGACGGACTTCTGTTCCACGCTGAGTACCGCAGGGCCACGATGACAGTAACTGCCTCGGCTAAAATAAGCAACAGTTAGTAGGTAGTGCTTCTTAGCACACAGAATACGGCGACGACGACGGCGCGGCGGCGAAACGACCTTCCTATTGTTTGACAAGGTCACAGCACTGACTTTAAGATAAGGATTTCAAGAATTATTCACTGTTTTTACGTAATAACTTGAAAAATCACTTGTATTTCTTCTTGATATTAAACAGTTTTATTACACAACAGTTTCTGCACAAATTGGTGTAAGGCACAACTGGTTTGGTTTAACTTTTCCACCTAATTTTAATTTATACTTAGAGAAAGGACAATTTAACGTCTGACTTGCTATGAGTACACACGATTGCAAAAATGGCATTTATTTTGATGTTTAACACGCTGAAAATGATTCAACCCCTAAAAGGTTGAAATAGGGGTGAAATTTAATGAAAAATCAGGGGGTAAAACAGACATTTCAACTTGAAAATTTGTTGGCTTACTTCTTAAAACAAATAGGCAACCCATTTGGTAATTTTCCGAAAATCAAAACGAGGGGGTAAAGGTCCTTATTGAATTATACAAGTAAACCAGCTTCCGCCCGCGACTTCGTCCGCGTGGATATTCGAGAGAGAAAATACTTAGGGGACCAATAACCAGGATAAAAGTATTATATGTTTTAATTTCATGAAAATCCGATCAGCCGTTTATACGTGATTAGGCGGGTCCTATCTCACCAAGTGAGCAGCCTCGCGCGAGGCCCGCCGCACGTGGCAAACGTTCTGCCTCGCGCGAGGCTGCTCGCTTGGTGCTTCTACTGGTTATTGAATTTTTCAAAATTTGTTTAGTTGTTTCATAGATTGTGTTTTCCATCAATATTTACAAACTTTATGTCCTTGTAATATTAGTTTAGAAGTAGTTATTTGCATGTTTTTCTTATATTTAGGGGAAATCTATAGTAAAATAATTTTCAGGTGAAGAAGGAACTCCAGAAGGAGTCCTTAATGTGCTTCATGCATTAGTAGCAGCTTTCGATGACCTGTTTCCAAATGTGGCTGTGGAGGATATTATTGCCAAGGTTAGTGCTGTAGTAAGCTAGTTAAGAACTTTTTTATGTAAGTACACTAATTTATCCAATTCAGTCGGAACAAGGACAATCGTTTTATACACTTAGTGCTCCACTTAATTGAGTTCATTCATCCTGATGAGTTTTAATGGAAATTAGAATTTGTTGTATTTAGCCATTGTGGAAATAACTATGCTTCAACTTCATTTGTATGAGAACTTGGGTTTTACGTGTTTCTAGTGGGCATTTGGCCAATAGTACATTCGACAGCACATAAAAAATATTTATTGCATGTTACTAGTTATCATACGATTCATAAGTCATCATCAAGATATCATTAGTATAATATGTAAGTATAAGCTCGCCGCCCTTATCGCGTACATATTAAGAGCGGGGTTCTCTTCTCAGTAAAAAACTTGTAATTGGCTGTATTTTTGTTAAGATTTGAATCTATGAAAATTTATTGATAAGCTAAGATAAAAATATTCTTTATTCACTTAGACATAATAAATATGTACTTATGAATCTTATGAATGAATGAATTGCTGTAAGTTTTCCAGAAATTGTAAAAAATGAAATTAAAATTTCGGGGTACAACTGTTAAACTTTATGTGCTGTCGACTGTACATACATTTACAACGACAGCGACGACTCTTTCTTTCTTTTGTTCATTATACGGCTGCTTTTTTGATTAACAGGTCAACCTTCCCTATCAATTACCGTCTGCTACCGGTACTCGTAAACATTCTACATGCGGGGACTTTTCTAACCAATACGCTGCTATGTGCGACTTATGCCAAACACCTTTTAGGTAAAACTGGTCTCTTACTATGTATTTGTAAAATATTTTAATATGTTTTCTTAATCATTTGGTGATTGTGGGCCTTTATTATTCATTTTTCCACATTATAAACTTTCTCTGCTATACTAACATCAGTTTTGATGTCTAACAGTGTTTAATTTTTTCAGAGCTGAGGTAGCATGGGACATAGATACAATATATTTGGCTCACGACATCCGAATGCTGCATTTGAAGGATTTTGATCATTTAGATCAAAGGTATGTCTTATGGGTAAATTTGGATACCTAGTTACATTGTTAAAAAAATATTATAGGTACCTTACGTCTAGACCACTTTCTCGTACATGAATGTATAATTTGAAAATAATATTAAACACTTAAATCTACAGCCCCGTCATCGATGACACCATTTTAATCTGTTCAAATCAAAACCAATGGAGTATTTCCCTCCTGCTGACCTTTATTCATGAAAGTTGGTAGGAAGCAGTGTGAAATACAAGTTGAGGAAAATATTCGAATATAGTAGATTGTACAACAAGTGCATAAAACATACCATTTCACCCGAGACGTATATATCCACCCGAGCCGTAGGCGAGGGTTGATAACTTGATAGTCAATTCGAGGGTAAAATGGGTTTTATGTACAAGTTATACACTCTGCTTTTCACTTAGAGTGTGAGGAAAATAAATAACAATATTGCAAAAAAAGAAAAAATAAAGACTTCGCCATATTGGCGGGAAGACTTTCTTTTCCTTTTTTTTTATATGTGGCATTGGCAGCACAGTGACTTTAGCATAGATTGTAGTCCATAATGCTCTTGAAATACTTATTTCTTAGAAAACTCATTAAGTTTGCCTAGTTTTATTAATTTAAAATGGATTATGTACAAAATCGAAGAAACAGAATGAAATACCTAATAAATTTATTTAACGAAGTTTAATTGCGTGTGAGGCTGTTTGTCTTAAAGTCTAAGACTTAGACTAAGATTTTACTGTATGCACTAGAGCATAAAAAGCGATTTTATGCAGCCTATACCCAACATAAACACGAACTTTACGAGCATGAGAAGTGAAATAGTAGATTTCATTACAAGTGCGGAAAGCCTGTCATTGCAAAGAGTTCCGACAAATGTCTACCCGAGCCGAGGCGCAGCCGAAGGTGAGGGTTGACAGTCGGAACAAGTTGCAATGACGGTTCCGCACGTGTACTGAACAACTATTTTTAATACAGTTGCGAAAAAATTAAGCAATTTAATAAAATAATAAAACACAATAAACTCAACTAACTAATCGTAAAAGAATATAAGCAGAGACTTTTTTTTTGTTTTCTTCACCCATTCTGGATTGGCAAAGGAAATTATGATCATACAGCCAAGGCTTCAGTAGATTTTTTTTATTGATATGAAATGAAAATTAAATTAAATGAGATGAAATGAAATGAAACCTAACAAAAGCAATCCGAATCCTACAGGAGCGCCTTTCCTTATTTATCTCTTTTACCACATCGTTTTCCATTAAAGCCACATTATTGCACTAATTCCACCATACTAAGTACCTACCACAATAAAAACCAGAAAAAACTAATTTAGAAAATTAAGAAATAAGGTCCCTCATTTTCTTTTCACTTACTTGCGCAAACTCCTTCAAGCAGATACTATGGTAAATAGTGCACGTCATACCATATTTAGTAATCTGTGGTCATACAGCCAATTTTATGTATTTTTTATATTCATAAATTTAATTTGGCCGATACTAATATTAATTTAATGTATAATTAAAATTACTTTTAAATCTGATATTGAATCAAATTAGTAGCTTCTTTTTAGAAATATTTGCATGAATCATAAAAACTTCTATGATTTTTTTTAGTAAAAACTTCGTGGTTGGTTTTTTCTTTTTAATAGACAATATTTTGACAGTTGGGAAAGAAAACGCACGAGTTCGGGAAAGGTAAAGAAAAAGTTCGAGTGTGTAATAGCCCACATCCCGAACGCTATACGTCCCTGCAATACGCCACTTTTTGAGCAACTGTATTAAAAAAGTAATTTTTGCTAGGTAGGACGGGATCGCAGTAAAGAGACGTTGAATTTAAATTTCTACGTTATCTGTTTAGGGATTTAATACCACTAGTGATCGCCCTCCAACATAACACATGGTTTACCGGCGTGTGTGGCGACGGCGTGCGCGCCGGCGGCGAAGCGTGGGAGAGCGTGTGTCGCGTGGTGCGGTGCGCGTGGCCCGCGCCGCAGAAACTCAGCTGGCGAGCCGCTGCGTTACGGCACGATCACGCAGCGCGGCTGGGGCACGCTCTGACGCGAGCGAAGAGGCCTCCCGCGATGCATACTATCGACTTCACGCAGAACCACATTGAAGACAAGGGTGAGTTTTCTCTTTGCATCTTAGAAACTCAGCTGGCGAGCCGCTGCGTTACGGCACGATCACGCAGCGCGGCTGGGGCACGCTCTGACGCGAGCGAAGAGGCCGCCCGCGATGCATACTATCGACTTCACGCAGAACCACATTGAAGACAAGGGTAAGTTTTCTCTTTGCATCTTAGAAACTCAGCTGGCGAGCCGCTGCGTTACGGCACGATCACGCAGCGCGGCTGGGGCACGCTCTGACGCGAGCGAAGAGGCCTCCCGCGATGCATACTATCGACTTCACGCAGAACCACATTGAAGACAAGGGTGAGTTTTCTCTTTGCGTCTTAGGCCCGTATTTATAAATCACACTTAAGATCGATCTTGAGAGCGATCTCAGCTGATACGCTCTCAAGATGTGATCACGATCTTAAGATCGTGACTTATTAATAAATCATCATCAAGAGCGTATCAACTGAGATTTATCTCAAGATCGCGAACTCAAAATCATATTTTTTTTCTTAGATTTGATACAAAACGTCAGTTTTTAATGAGTAATTAACCGAATAATGTCACGTTTTGTATAGGCAATGTTACAGAAATAAAAATTTTGGAAATTATTGACAAGTTCTGGTAATTAAAAATAAAAAGTAAAGGCCCGTGCGTGGATGCGAACCCGGCACCTCATGTTTGATAGTCCGACGTTACCAATTGGACTATCGCCACAAAAAATAGTAGGTAAATACCTACCTACCTACAATCAAACATTTGCAAAAGTTGGGGTTGATTTGTCGGGGTTGAGTTGTCAGGGCTGAACTGTCGGGGTTGAGTTGTCGAGGTTGAGATGTCGGGGTTGAGATGTTGGGGTTGAATTGTTGGAGTTGAGTTGTTGAGGTTGAGTTGTCGGAGTTTAGTTGTCGGGGTTGAGTTGCCGGGGTTGAGTTGTCGGTGTTGAGTTGTCGGGGTTGAATTGTAGGGGTTGAGTTATCAGGGTTGAGTTGCCGGGGTTGAATTGTCGGGGTTGAGTTGTCGGGGTTGAGTTGTCGGGGTTGAGTTGTCGGGTTGAGTTATCGGGGTTGAGTTGTCGGGGTTGAATTGTTTGATACCTATTGTTTGAAACTCCAGGGATTCCATTTCAAAAAGATATTTCACATCCGTAAGTTTTTGGTATGCGGTAGGTATAATCTAGCTTGTAGATTATATATCTGTGCTCGTAGTGATTAATTTCATCCAAATTATTTTCAAATTCCATATTAATAAGTACAAAAACCAACACTTCGCGCGTTCGTCGCGGCAAAACTGTATCTCAAGTCACGGTTAGACGGCACTTGGGAAATGAGCTCTCGAGATGCATCTTGAGAGAGCGCTTAAGTGCCGAGTTTGATTTATTAATATGGGCGTTACTCAGTTGATACGATTTACTCAAGATTGTACTCAAGTTTGGTCTATTAATTAGAACAGCATCTCAAGTTCGCTCTCAAGATCGAACTCAGAGTTGAGAGCGGTTTATTAATACGGGCCTTAGAAACTCAGCTGGCGAGCCGCTGCGTTACTGCACGATCACGCAGCGCGGCTGGGGCACGCTCTGACGCGAGCGAAGAGGCCTCCCGCGATGCATACTATCGACTTCACGCAGAACCACATTGAAGACAAGGGTGAGTTTTCTCTTTGCGTCTTAGAAACTCAGCTGGCGAGCCGCTGCGTTACGGCACGATCACGCAGCGCGGCTGGGGCACGCTCTGACGCGAGCGAAGAGGCCTCCCGCGATGCATGCTATCGACTTCACGCAGAACCACATTGGATTCGACGAGAGATCTCTTTCTAAATTATAACTACCTACTTTAACTATTTTCAAAATACCTTGCAATGCGACTCGACTTTTGGCAAAACCACATTGAAGACGAGCGTGAGTCTTCTACACAAAAACTCAGCTGTTCGGCCACGCTTTGACGCGCGCCAAAAGGGTTTTTGGACTTCTCGCCATACAACATTGAAGTCTCAGGTGAGACTTCACTCTGTATTGTAATTTAAAAAAGAAACGGCTCGCGAGTCGCTGCGTTAGATCATGGTTATTTGGCTCGTCTAGGGCATGCTCTGACGCGCGCTAAGTGATCGCCCGCTTTGCAGACCCTCGAATTCTCCCAAATGCAAATTTAAGACAAAGGTAAGTCTTCTTTAGATTTAGTAGAAGATAAGCTGGCACAGAAAGGCACAAATGAAAATGATTCAATAAAATTGATAAAACACGAAGATGGATAAGTCGCTAGTGAGTGCTTTGATGCGCCAGCGCTGCACAATAAATAGCCTCGAAAAAGTACTTAAGGGGCTGACATGATCCAATAGATTTTATTTTATATTTTCTAAATATAAAAATTTCTGCCCAATTTCTAAAAAAAGGCGAATTGGTCAAGATCTTGCAAATAACGTCTAATATTTATTGAATAAAAACAATTTAAAAAGCATTCAAACAGTTTTAAAACGGGATTTTGTTAAAAGTGGCTACCTGCAGTCAACGGTCTGTCAGTTGACTGCTATCAGTCACACACTCACAGTTTTACATACAATAACCGAATTTCAGGCGGCCTGATAGTCTGTGGGCCCCTAAACTTAAACAAGCTAACTCGTTTAAACCATTTTTATTTTTGTACACCTTAAAGATTTATTAAAATATTAGAATCGAGACTGGGTTGCGCCCACGGCCTCCAAATGCGACCACGCCATCCGCCGCGCGTATTGTCCCGCAATAATGAAGTAGCATTCATTCCACTGACCCCTTTATAAGAACGCATAAAATCATAAATGTTTGTCCGACAATGACATTGTGTTGCATTAGTTGGATTGTTGTTCAAAATAGGCGATAATGTATTTCGATTAAGTACTCGAAACGCATTAAAACTGTTTTATGTCAGTAAAATATCTATGTTAAATTAAAACAATTCCTATCTGCTTACTATACACAATTATTTTAAGAAATCTGGCCATAAAAACCATTATAATGAGGTATACCTTATCGGGTTAGTTACTGATTTAGAACATTTTCCTTAATAAAATAGCACGGAATTATTATTTTAATCAGAAAATTTTGTGTATCATTTCACTGAACTGTTATTTTATTATTGAAAATATAATAATAGAAAAAAAATCAAAGTAATGGATAAATTTGTCGCATCTTCTAGCGACTCCGTAGTTCAGTGGTTAGACCATTCGCCCGGACAGTCAAAGGTTCGAGTTCCATCGGAGCTAGTTGTGAGGCGGGTCGACTTTTTCAAATACATAATTTTCAGTGTTATATTATTTGTTAATCCTACTCCTACTAATATTATAAATGTGAAAGTTTAGATGATTGGATGTTTGAATGTTTGTTACTCAATCACGCTAAAACGGCTGAACGGATTTGGCTGAAATTTGGGACACAGATACTTTGTAGTCTGGAGAGGAACATAGGCTACTTATTATCCCAAAAAAATCTTATTCCCGCGGGATAACGTCATGTAGTCCACGCGGGCGAAGCCGCGGGCGGAAAGCTAGTAAAATATATTCAAATACTATGTATTATTTTACAAATATACGAATACAAATCTTATATAATAAATTCGTTATCCTGTTTGAAAACCTCACCTCAACAGGATAAGAAAATACTACAATGACTGACAAAATGACCTGTGAATGTTGTGCGTGACATAACTACCCAAGCAATTGTTTCTCGATTTCACTTAGCTAAAAACCCGATGTATGCAAGTCATATTCATGTAATACATATGCAATGGTTACCTAACCAGGCTGATACCACATCCAAGCTAAAGCTTTAAAGACGTGATTATTTTATATCGTATTAATTGCAATATTTTTGTGTGAAGTATTGATGTTTTTATTTTATGTAATAGGCTACTTGACAAATCAAATTAGGTATGAAATTTGATACATCGAATGAATATTTCCTTTAGTACTTGGCTTAGGAAAACGTAATATAGCGATATCATGAAATAAAAGTACCTACAACATGGATAAGTAAAAATAATTTAAAAATATATTTTTCAATTTTCGTTTGAACTGATGAAAACCCTATCGCCCATGTTGTGACGTCATTGGATTTCTAAATTTGTAAACAAATAAACGTCACTTTGACTTTTGCTACCAGCCTGCCGAAACTCAATACTGCAGAAAAAATGTATGGACTTCAAGCAATTTTTTATGGCGACTTGTTTTGTCTCTTACTTCCTATCTACCTTCCTTGTCTCGGACTGCTGCAGTGTCAATGTCAAGTCAAGCAAGTGTCACTATGGCCGTATGTAAAAACTGAAATGTAAACAACGCGTCGTTTTGGTTTATTTTACCGTCAGTGTGCGTATTTATTGTCTTCGGTGACTATTATCAATATGTGTATACCGCTTTGTATCATTTATTTAAGTGCATAACAGCAAAATGTATTATAAAAAATGTGAAATATGTGGACTAAAATCTGGTAGGAAACTCAACCAAAAGCGGGTGTTCATGGCTCAATTCCCACTAGATGAGAAGCGGTAAGTAGTTTTTCATGTTATTTAATTGACGCTAAGTAATAAGAAAAAGTTCTGGTCACTTTAATCTTTTGCCTAAAAATTCATAACTAACAACCATATCCGCCATAGTGATGTCTTTACTACGTTCCAAATTATCGACTAAAAAAACTATTTATCTAAATTTGAGTATTTGAGTATTTCGTATTTAGAAAAAATCGACCCGTCTCACAACCAGGGGGGCTACCGCGTAACTTTATGGGTATGAACTTCATACGTTTTTTGGAACTTTAAGTCAATTTTATATAAAAAATTGCCACTATTAGTTTCTTGTTTTGTGACGTTCGGGTATAACGATAGCTAGTCATCAACGTTCAACAGAACAAAGCGGCAAAAATCTATCAAAATAAGGAATTCAAATGACAGTTGAAGCCCATACCTATACCCATATTTTTTAGCCGGTAGCCCCCCAGCTCCGACGACTAACGACTCCGTAGCTCAGTGGTTAGAACAGTCGCCCCGAAAGCGAAAAGTCGTGGGTTCGAGTCCCATCGGAGCTGGTTGGGAGACGGGGTGATTTTTTCTAAATACTTCATTTTAAATTTTTCAAATAGGTATAAGTTTCAGTTTTTTTATATTTATTATAATATTAGATTCTTCATGGTGAATGAAGTTTTATTCCTTTATTCTTAAATTTCTATACATATGTATAAGTACTGGCTTATCTTTTCAAATAAAATTTACGATTTTTTTATCTATTGCAGATGCAAGCAATGGGTCAAAGCCATTGGTAATGAAGATCTCTTGTATGTACCTATAGAAAAATTACATGAATTAAAATATGCATGTGGCACACATTTCAAGCCAAAGGATTTTAATAGAAAGAGGACTCGCTTGAAACGTTGTGCAATACCCTCGTTGCATTTAAAATTAAAGCCACTTTCTGAAGAAATGGTGAAAGATTTTCCCCTAAAAAGTTTGAAAAACAGCCTACAGTTTATGTTGCTGGTTATTTGACATCAGTGATTTAAAAAAAATGTAAATGGCCATGTGACTCCTGCAGACAGTGTCTTGAAGTAACCGACCCAGACATTATATCTAATCCGATGTATGATTACATAAGGCTACGTGAATGGTGGACTGACAAAAGAAGCCTCACTTATCCAACATTAAATGTAACTAATTTAGTTCATACCGCTACTGAACATTTCGAGCAGATTAAACACAACCTTTACGAAAATAATATCTCAAATTATATAATCACCGTAATGCTTACCAATTTTGATTCAATGCCATGGATTTGCCAAACTCATAAGATTGAGTTGCTCCAAGCATTCCTCTACCGCCTTAGCTGCCTACTAATACGAAACGAGTGTCATAAAATAAATCAGTCATTTGCAACCGCCGAGGAAAAAACTGCTGATCTAATTAAAAAGGCACAGCAACAAGGAATTGCAAAATAGTAAGATATTTGAATATCCTCTTGAAACATCTCACATTATCATCATCAAAAGTTCTTCTGGATTCAACCCTGACAAATAAATTCGCGGGGGAGACGTGATATATACTGACAGTTGCTTGGATACGCGTTGTTATGAATTACACGTCATGTGAATAAAGATTGTTATTGTAATATAAAATTGAATATTTATTAAACCCCATTTATATTTCAGATCTCAACGTGACTGCCGCCTTGCAACACGGCGCCCGTAGGGTGTGATCGTTGCCTGCAACCGTATAAGCACGGCTCGTAAAGGGTGGAGCCCTTGGTAAGCTACATACCTTATGTTCCCGACGTGGTTTGATAGCTCAATTCCTGAAGCTAATGAGTGGTTTATTTCAGAACCAGATGTGACTTCGATTGGGCACCAGCCCTGAGCACGCGTTACCCATATTCCGCGATGGTAAGTGGTAAACTATAATTTGAATTGATAATTATCAGCGTAATTACAATCAGCTGTTTTCTTTCAGAAACTCTTGAGTACCCCTCATATCGTTTGAGATCAGTGTGTACTCAAACGATTCTGTCTACTAATCTCTATTTATTTATTATTTCAGGTATATAAAAATCTGCCCACTTGCTCACACAACAGTGCAAAAACGTGTGTCGATCGATCAGCTAACATCTGAAAACTCCGCCTAGAAAATGAGATTAGAAAATAACAAACAATTTATTCCCACATTGTAAACCTAACTTTATTATTTTTTGTTATTACATGAATTGTATTATAATAAAATAATAATAAATTTTTCATTGAATAATACTCAATATTTCCAAACTAACAGAGGCTTTTATTTTACTTTTGTATAATAAAAAACCTGCCTGCAACTTCTGCAAGGCAGGTTACCCATTCTTTTTTTTATCGTATCGATACATTCTGTAGCGTACATCACATCACTATTTTGCTTTTGTAGCTTGTCATGTTGGCATTACTTTTTTGTCTGTCTCTGTTGGTTGGTTGGTACGAGATCTTAGCGGGAACTGACAATCAAAAAGCTTGTATGAAGTCCCGACTCTTAAACGTAGTGATTATATGCTCTTTGTTTGCTACATACTAGTAAGGTTGTATTCCACTTATCAAAGATCTTTGTCCAATATACATTTGATCAAAGAAATTGAATTTCGAATGTATAAAATTAAACGTCAAAGTCGTCAAATTTCTTTGATCAAATGCATATTGGACAAAGATCTTTGATAAGTGTGTAACATATCATTTTTTTAATATGTTACATTCATAATAAACTATGATAGTACTAACCTTCATTCCTGTTTTTTATCCAATATTTTGTACCTTTACACAACACAGTTTTTATACATCCCTTATTGCAAAGTACATACATTCTCATTAACTCAATTCCAAACAATAATTGCTAATTTTTACATCTTAGGTACACTTATATTTGTCAACAAACATCTATCCCTGTCCCTCCTCCTCATCCCTCTCACTCCTCTCCTTTTCTCAGAAATTCTCCTATATTGAAGTGGGGTGTAACTTTTGACGGACACACCTGTGTCTTAGAATTTATTACTAAAATTAAAGAATTAGCTGCCTCCTGCTCTGCCCAAGACCATGAACTGCTCTCAAACTTCTCACATCTGCTTACTGGTGATGCATTGGTGTGGTTCCGCGGTTACAGGGACAATATAACTTCTATGTCTCAACTTTTTGATTATCTAAAAGAGGAATTTATACCTGTTGATTATGACAGACGACTTCTACTGCAAATAAAAGGCAGATTGCAAGATAAATCTGAAGACATAAAAATTTATATCAATCTCATGCTTTATGAGATGTCTAAACTATCTAAACCACTCTCTGAAACTGAGAAGTTGGATATAATATTATCAAATATGAACACTTTTTATATTGCAAAATTAGCTCTCCATGATTTCTCTTCGACTGCGGAACTCAAATCAGTGTGCTCCAGGCTAGACATAGCAAAGCACAGATGTGAGAATAGAGGTGCCTTAAATCCTGGCAATACTGCTATTGTTCCCGGTTTCACAGTGAAATCCAATCTTACTAAATCGGTAAATCAACCGTTTATTAAACAAAAACCTTTATCGGGAAATGTTGCTACCATCTCCCATAATGCTTATAATTCCGCCATGCTACAAAAAGATAGTGTCACTTGTTTAAAGTGTAGTGGCAAACATCACTATTCAAAGTGTAATGTATACAATACACCTATATGTTTTAAATGTAAAAAACCTAATGTGCTTACTCGCGACTGTACTTGTTCAAAAAACTGAATAAGCGGTCAGTAGCATGTTCTCTCTCTCTTAAACCTGAACCTTCAAAACTAACTAAACATACTACTGACCGGGAATGGCAGGAATATCTAACTTTCTTAAAAAACTTTTTCTCCTCTCAGAAGATAGCTCCACTTTTTGAGTCAAACTTGCCTGACAACCGTGCGTTTATCAAAGTCAACATTTTGGGAACAGAGTGCTTGGCCTTGGCCGATTCTGGTGCATCAACTTCTATACTCAGCAATGATGCGCTAGGAACGCTTAGGGAATTAGGTCTACAGACTCATCTTCAGCCATCTTCTAAAACTCTTAAAGTTGGCAATAACGCTAAACTTAATATTTTGGGATCCATTACGATACCTATTACTTACAAGTCCAATCTAAGACTAATTACTCTCAATGTATGCACAGATATCAACAGTCCTCTTATTTTAGGTGTAAATTTTCTTAGGGCATTTAACCTATGTCAGGATATTCTGGAATATACGACCGACTCTCAGTGTACCTCCGCTTTCAACTCTTTAATTGACACAAACACACACTTACATGCTTATGAGGATCTGTCGGTTGTACAAAAATCTCAGATTGATAACATTATCACTGATTTTAAAAATATTTCTGCTGATTCTAACAACTTAGGTCTCACTGATCTTGAAGAACATGTCATTGACACTGGTGATCATCCCCCAGTGAAACAAAAATACTACCCTATACCAGTTCACTATAAACAGCGGGTCGAGGCTGAAATTAATGATATGTTAAGAATGGGTATTATTGAAAAAAGTAATTCACCCTGGAATTCCCCTCTCTTAGTAGTTCCCAAACCTAACGGAGACTTAAGGATCTGCCTAGACAGTAGAAAACTGAATAGTGTCACCAAAATAGATTCATATCCTATGCCGCGTATCCAAGACATACTTGATTCTCTTAATAATGCTAAATTTCTAAGCTCTATTGACCTGAAAAGCTCGTTTTTTCAAATTAATTTACACCCAGACTCGCGGGAGAAGACTAGTTTCTCCATTCCTGGGGTTGGGGCTTTCCAATTTTGCCGCATGCCTTTCGGACTTGTCAATGCATCTGCTAGAATGATGAGACTTATGGATAAAGTCTTTGGACCAGAGTTTGCTGGCCGTCTGTTTACCTATGTGGATGACGTAATACTGGTCAGTAATTCATATGACGAACACGTCGAGCTATTGAAGCGTGTCTATCAACGTTTAAAAGAAGTAGGTCTTACCATCAATTTTGACAAATCAGTTTTCTGCAGATCTTCCCTTAAGTTTCTAGGGTTCATCGTCGACCGACACGGACTACGCACTGACAGTGACAAGGTTAAGGCCATTTTGGAATACCCTGTCCCTACTAACCAAAAAGAAGTCAGACGTTTTCTAGGCATGGCGTCATGGTATAGGCGTTTTATCCAAAACTTTTCTTTAGTAACTGCTCCTATAAACAACCTAATTAAAAAACAGCCCAAGGGCAAAGCTTTTAGTTTTCCGCAGGAAGCTCTCCTTGCCTTTAACGAGATTAAGCAACGTTTGGTATCTGCACCCATTCTTTCTATACCTAAATTTGATAAGCCTTTTATCATCTCTACCGATGCCTCTGATTTAGGTCTCGGTTGTGTCCTCTCTCAAAAGGACGACGAGGGTAAAGAACATCCTGTCGCCTTCGCTAGCCGTTCTCTTACTAAACCAGAAAGAAACCATGCTACTACTGAAAAGGAACTAAATGCTTTAATCTTTGCTCTAGAAAAATTTAGGGGTTATATTGAAGGCTCTCCCTTCCCCACTACGGTTTATACAGATCATAGTAGTCTGAAATGGCTTGTCAGTCTTAAATCTCCTACAGGAAGATTGGCGAGATGGGCAGTCCGGCTTTCTCAATTTAATCTAAAAATTGAGTATCGTAGGGGCTCTGATAATGCCTTGGCCGACGCTCTTTCTCGTTCATTTCCCGTAAATGTCACTTCTGATGACGATCCATCTCAAAACTCCCCTTCTTCTTCTTCTACTACCAAAGACTCTTGGTACCTCAAGAAAGTACAAGACGTCAAATCTTCTCCCCACAAGTTCTCTGATTGGAAACTAATTTCTGATCGTCTCTATAAAAGGATGAAAAATTCCAACCCTCTCTCTGCTGACTGTGAGTGGAAACTCGTGGTTCCTTTCGAATCGCGGCATGACGTCATAGCTAAATGTCATGACCACCCGAGTGCAGCCCATTTAGGCATCTTTAAGACTTTGAAACGTCTTACTCAATCTTATTATTGGCCATCTCTACATAGAGATGTCAAGAAATACATCAAAAATTGTCAAGTTTGCTTGGCGTATAAGAGCACGAATGAAGGTCCCCCAGGCATCATGAAAAATCCCAAACAGGTCCAACGTCCCTTCCAAATGATATCTACAGATATAATGGGTCCTTTACCTCGATCTTATCAGGGCTACAAATTCATTCTAGTAGTTACTGACGTTTTCACCAAGTATACATGCATATTTCCTATGAGGAACTCACTTGCCAAGACAGTAGTTTCCATTATTGAAAACAATATATTTATGAAATATGGGATTCCTCAAACAATTGTCATGGACAACGGTCCCCAGTATATCTCTAATGCCATGAAGGATTTAGTTGCGAAGTATAAAGTTCCTAATTCTTTTTATAACTGTAGGTTCCTGCCACAAAACAACCCTTCTGAAAGGACTAATCGTGTCATTGTCACTGCCATATCTTCCTATGTAGGTACAGACCACAGAAAATGGGCTGAAGAATTACCAAAAATTGAGTTTGCAATCAACACAGCCGTTAGTGAATCCACTGGTTTTAGCCCATACTTTCTAAATCATGGCCGCGAAGCTGTACTCTCTGGTGACTGGTACCCTAACTCTCCACTTAAAGAAGAAGATATTTTGTTTACCGACAGGACTTCATACTCATCTACTCTACCTCATCTTAAAGACATTTTTATTAAAGTAAACTTGAACATGTCCAAAGCCTACTCCAAATATAAAATTCATTACAACAAAAATAGGCGTGATATTGAATATCAGGAGGGCCAGACTGTATGGAAGAAAGAATATCCACTTTCTGATGCTAGTAAATTTTTCACTGCAAAACTTGCTCCTAAATTCACTAAATGTATTGTGAAAAAGAAGATCTCTCCTCTTACATACATTCTGAAGGACTTTCACACATCCAAGGATTTAGGCACTTGGCACATTAAGGACATTTTAAAATCTGTACCTATATAACTACACCTATATTTTGCTTATTTCATTTTATTTATGTATGTGATTATCTATATGTATTTTTCTCTTTTCTCTCTTGCTCTGCATCTAGGTACTATCTCCTACTTACCTTATCCGTATGGTTGCCGGAGAAAGAATAGTACCATCGCTCTCCCCTTGCGCGTCGTAAGAGCCGACCAAAAGTCCCATTTTCCCATCCCATATTTTCCTTCATCACGACACCCATTCCCTTACCTTATCCGTATGGTTGCCGGAGAAAGAATAGTACCATCGCTCTCCCCTTGCGCGTCGTAAGAGCCGACCAAAAGTCCCATTTTCCCATCCCAAATTTTCCCTCATCTTCATACCCATTCCCAAACCCTATTATATATATTCTTTTATGTACTTTATTTTTTTGTATGGTTTTTATTATATATATATTAATTTTATAGTATCTAGTTTATTCTATGGGACGGCTGGTAATCCCATAAATGAAAAATCAAAAGCCTTACTACTCAGAGCGGATTGTAACTCTGCATAAATATGCCTTAACGACAACAGATTATTCTTATCACACTAGTATATTATACTCATCTATATATCAGAGCGGCTGCGACTCTTAAAATAGGCCATCGGCACTCCATTTATTTATGTATATCCATATTTATCTAGTATACGCACACTTTAAATTTTCGGCAAGGGCGCATGGTACATAGGCCAGAAGTAAGACCCACCGTCGATATCAATTATCTGTATTGTTTATGTATTCCGTTTATTTTGAAGAGGTATGACGCTTTACCGAGGCTAAGGTAATAAAAGAGATGTGACTTGTTCGGTGTCAAGATGTATATTGAGATAATAATATTGAGTACAATTAAAGATACATTATCTTAGTAAGCGATCTTATTCTAGATTGCTGAGAATGCTACGCGTGTGTTCCAATTTTCTGTAAATGCGCGATAATGCAAACATCTTGTTTGTGTAATATGTTGCAATCATACTTCATCTCCCCTGAAAAAGTGGAAGGATCATCCCCTCCCTGCAAAAAGGAACAGACTCGTAACATTGACTTTAACGAACTTAACCAAAATTTAATTACTTAAGTAAAATAAGTAAACAAAATTTAAACATTATCAACATAGCAAAGTTAAAACTATTTCATTTATTAAATCGTACTAATACAAAAACGTTTTACAATATAAACAATATACCTAATTAAAATTGTATCTAATTAAAATGGTATCGAATTGAAATGGTATTGAATTAAAACGGAAGCTTCACATTTTACACTTAATCATAACAATAACAAAGTGTTAAGTAACATGGTATGTAATTAAGTACCTATACTTATAATTACGTATCAAATAAAATAGTTATTTATTGAATGGTTTGGTATTATTCTTATGCACAATTATAGCTTTATTTTCTTTTAAAATTTCTACATTAGACGTCATATCTCTTAAAACTTTATAAGGGCCATTGTAAATACTATCTAATTTATTTCCTACTTGGTTCTTTAATAATAACAAATCGCCTAACTGATAGGTAACATTATTGCTAGTTTTATCATACAATAATTTTCTTTTCTCTTTAGATTGTATCAAGTTACGTCGTGCGTCGGATTGCGCTTGTTGTAAACGATACTTAAGTTCTCGGGGATAACTGTCATAGTTATATAAGGGGTCGATTTCTGATTGTAAATTATTTGGAAGGTTACAAATTTTTCCAAAAACTAATTCGAAAGGCGTATATTTAGTTTCACTATGCACTGTGGTATTAAAAGAAAAACACCAATATGGAATCCAGGTGCTCCAGTTATGTTTATAATTATTACACTGGATTCTCAGAAAAGCTCCTAGGGTTTTATGAGTATTTTCTAAAGCGCCTACAGTTTCGTGATGGTACGCCGTAGAATTTAATTTTTTAATATGTAATAGAGAACATGTTTCGGACATCACTGATGACATGAATTTGGTTCCCTGGTCAGTCAATATTTCTCTAGGAATACCATAACGTAAAATGAAATTATTGGTAAAAGATTGAGCAACTGTGACCGAGTCTTTACTAGGTAATGGATACGCTTCAACGAATTTGGTTAAATCGCATTGTAATGTCAATACATATTTATTATTATAGTCATCAACATCGAGTGGACCCATTATATCCAAACTAATTCTTTCGAATGATGAGTGGGCTGTTGATGTTATGGTTAAGGGCTGCTTAATATGTTTATTACTATGCTTATGATATTGACATTGATGGCAATTTTTAACAAAAAGTTTTACATCATTACTCAAACCTGGCCAAAAATAATATTGCTTAATGTTGTTCATCATTCTATTAACTCCTGCGTGTCCGCTGGTAGGTAATAGATGGAAATCATTTAGTATTACTCTTTTTTGTTCACTATCATATATTCTTAATATATTTTTTGTTATGAGAAAGCGCGGGGTAACAGAGTTAATTCTTTTTGTTGCTTGTACAAGACTTTTGATTTTACTCTCGTTACATTTTTCTTTAATAATAAGTACCTCATGTATGCCTATTTTTTGACATAATGACTCTAAGTCCCTCGCTAACACCTCTGGGGTAGATGACGATCGGGTACTCAGATATATCGCTGATTGCGAAGGTACGTAAACGTAACAACTTGCATTAGAAATAATGCTATCTTTAGACTTTGAATAATTGTCAAACTTTAATTGATTAAAACTTAATTCAGTTACGTCATCGGGTTTCTTGAGAAGTTCTACCGCAATAGGTTGATCAGGCCTAGTGCTGGTGGAGCTCTCTGAAGAAGAATCAGTGGGGGTTTTTAATTTTTTACTTTGTGCTCTAGTTAAAACTGATACTGTGTTTTGATGTAATGATTTTAAAGTAGAAGATGTAATAGGTATGCGACTCAATGCGTCTGCAGCTGCATTGTTTCGTCCTGGAACATACTCTATTTCAAAATCATACTCCTCTAGGAATAATCGGAATTTAGTAAGTCTGCTTGTTGGGTCTTTCAAGTTAAATAAATAAATTAACGGTTTGTGGTCTGTTATAATTTTAAATTTACGTCCATATAAATAAGGGCGAAAATGTCTCACAGACCAAACAATTGCTAAAAGTTCTAATTCTATGATGGGATATCTCGTCTCGGCGGGTTTCAGGTTTCTACTCGCATACGCGACTACTTGACCGTTCATGTTAGATAAAACAGATCCTAAACCTGTCTTACAAGCATCTGTTTGTAGCCGAAAGATGTTACTTTCTGAAAAATCTGGATAAGATAAAATAGGGGGTTGAATTAATGCTGATTTTAATTTTTCAAATGCCGTTTGACACTCTGATGACCATAGAAACTGTACATTCTTTTTTCTTAATTGATTTAAAGGATAAACAATGTTTGCAAAGTTCGGTATGAATCGTCTGTAGTAATTTGCAAACGCGACAAAACGATTGACATCGTCGCAGTTCATCGGCACTGGATAGTTTTGCATGGTTGTAATTTTACTTTCATCTGGTAAAATTCCATCAGAAGTTATTTTGTGTCCTAGATATATTATTTCGTTTCGCAAAAATTCACACTTCATAGGATTTAATTTTAAGTTAACTTTTCTAAATCTCTCTAGTATACTAATTAAGTTTTTATTGTGGTTTTCTATAGATTTCCCGAAAATTACGCAATCATCTAAATAAATAAAAGCCTTTTTATAATTTAAGCCTGACATTGCAATAGTCATAAGACGTGAAAATACACTCGCAGATGTCCGGAGACCCATGGGACAGCGTTTCATCTGAAAAATTTTATCACCAGCAGTGAAAGCTGTGTACTTTCGTGAATCTTCGCTTAAAGATAACTGATAATAGCTTTGCGAAAGGTCTAATTTTGAAAAATAAATGTTATTTGCAAGCGAATCTAAGATATCAGTTATATTAGGCAAAGGGAATTTGTCGTCCTCAATACGATTATTTAACTGCCTGTAATCTATAACTAATCGCCATTGTTTCTCGTTTGACCTATCTGTTTTTTTCGGTACAAGCAAGACGGGACTAGACCACTCTGACGTAGCCTCTTCTATAATATCATTTTCGAGCATAATATCTATCTGTTTCTGAACTTCCTTCCTTAGTGCGAACGGTAATCTATGTGGCTTGACATAAACTGGCGAGACATTAGGTTTTAAAGTTATATTATGGGTCATTAGGTTTGTACAAGAGAGTTTGTCGCCTGGCAGATGAAAAACATCTGCGTACTTAGCGCAAATACTCTCAATACTTCGTTTTTCTTCTAAATTCAGTTCAGGTAAATTTAATAATCCTAATAATGTTTTTACACGATCGACAGAAACCTCCTCTTTTTCAAAATTACAGACTTCAAAATCATTCAATGAAAAAGTCTCTAAATCGGTAAGATCTAGATCAACTTCTTTCTCAGTGGTGTTTAATATCCTTACTGGCATGCGACCATTACAAGGTTTCGCTATTATACTTCCTATAAAAACTCCTTTCTGTATCTCTTTAGATAAACAAACACAATCGTCGCCTAACGATGTAGGTATATATTTTATTACCTCACATCGTGGCGGTATCAAATGTCTATAGTGACTCAATATAGGTATAGACACATAATTACTATCTTTAGTTAAAAGCAAAGTATTTTCTTTATAGTTAATTATAGCTTGATAGCGTTTCAAAAAATTATCACCTAAAATACCATTTGCAGAACAAGACATATTTTTAAACACATACATTTTTCCTCTAAAAACTAACCCATTATAAGACAAATCTAAGTAAATATATCCTTCAGATACTAGTTTACCGCTAACACCTTTTATAACTAACTTCTCAAATGTAATTAAATTCAATAACTTCGGATAATCGCATAACCATTCGTATTTTAAAACACAAAGGCTTGCTCCGCTATCGACTAAAAGATCGATATTGCTATTACTTACGTTAAAAGTTACGGTACTACTATTATTGTAGTTTAAAACATAATTTTCAGTAGGAACGAAAAAAATCTAAATTATTATCGTTCTGGGGCTCAGAACGCGCTTGTGACTCACTATTGGTCGATTGCTCGTGGCTAGCGTACTGCACACGTTGAAAAGGCACAGCTGAGCGCGGCGGGCGCGGGCTCGGCCGACCGCGGTCACGTGAACGTGATTGTGTTCCTTGCGCGGCGCGGGAGTCTCGCGACATGTACTTACCTTGTTGTGGTCTCGTGTTTCCGGCAGCGTACCTATTGTTTGCGCTAAATCTATTATAGTAACTATATTTATTAGAATAATTACTTGGCTGACGCGGATAATTAGTAGGTGTGCGTGAGAAATTACGAGTATGAAACTTTTTAATGTTCATAACTTCCTCGTGTCTGGTAGACATTGACTGCTCGTCTAGGGCAGTTCTTATAGCCTCTGGTAAAGAATCAAAGTGACGTGATGCTATGATAGTACTAAGCTTTTGATTCACTAATCCATCTGAAAAGCGCTTGATTGCAACCTTTTCATTAATGGGACGCAATACTTCAAACTTAGTAGCGTCGTCATCCGCTTGTGCTATGGTTAAATTCACAAAAAGTTGCTCTAGTTCCGAGCCGAATGACTCGATCGACCTATGACCTTGACGACAGTTTTGTAATTTGTGTTGGATAGCAACAGCAGATTTTTTCTGAATCAAATGCGTATTCATATCTCTAATTAAATCTTTAATAGTTGGATAACTACTTTTTAAACGTAATTTTGCGCTAGGAGAGAGCCTAGTTTTAATCACAAAATCAATAAGTAACCCATGAGTAGCATCGCTGATCATTGAACTATATAATTGTATACCATCAATTAGAGATTTAGTGACGTGTTCTTGACCTGTCATCGTTGGTAAAAGTGCAATGGCTGTCTTCAAGTCAAATTTATCTTTTTCTGCCATTTTTGAAATACTACTAACACTTAAAGTCTCTAAAGAAATAATTTTGTCATAAATGATCTGAATGTCATTTGCTATTTTATTAATTAAAGTTATATCTTTAGTTGATACCTCCGATTTTTCAACTAAATTATGTACTTGAGCTAAAATATACTCTAATTTCGCGTATTCAAGTTTCGCTTCATTAAATTTCGTAAAACCTAACTCTTTTTGACGTCTATCTGGTCCTAGTTTTACTAAATTATCTTTAATATACAATAGTTTCTTATGCAATTCATTTAAATCGGAAATAATAAATGACATTATCTAATAAGAAAAAAAAGTAATCCTACATATTATTTAAAACGTTTAGGTATAAAATAACTTACGACTTACGGTGGCATTATAGCGCGCGAATAAAATAATTACGTCTCTGCACGATGAGTAGGTATGTGGTGACCGGCGTGGCGTGTGGGGGCTGGGGCTGCGGGCTGGGGGTTTTCTCATGCTCCTTGAGTGTGTAGGATCTTCAGACTTCTAAGATGGGTTCCTGGACCGCTTGAAACAGCTAACTGAAGATCGGGCTGGGATTTCCCTTGCCCCTCGTACAATGGGCCGGGTTTCTACCCTGGACACCTCCTGGTCTACGTTGATGGTTGAGTCGACGTCGTTGCCAGTTCCACGGAAGATATTGTGTTTCTTAGAACTGCGCTGTTGAATTCTCTACGGAGTCGGTTGACAATTCGGTCCCAAATTTTCCGGATGCAGGCGTAAATGATGAGTATAACGATGAGAAGCAGTATGACGGATAGTAAAATTTCTGTTGTAGTGAGCTGGCTTGAAGTTTTCTGCGTTGCTTGGGCGTCGCCGCTGGCGGTTTGTGCGATGATAACTTCTTCTTTACTTTGTGGTGCTCCCATATTATTGTTTTGTCTTCCCAAGTAATGCGATGAACAGAAGTGTAGAGCCAAATAGCACCGCAACGAAGACTGCTGCTAGTATGGTGTTGAAAATTTTGCTTTGCTGCTCCATGTAGTAATGATTTTCCCGCAAAAATTTATAAGTTCGGTTGGCAAAGGGTCGCCATGAAGAGGTATGACGCTTTACCGAGGCTAAGGTAATAAAAGAGATGTGACTTGTTCGGTGTCAAGATGTATATTGAGATAATAATATTGAGTACAATTAAAGATACATTATCTTAGTAAGCGATCTTATTCTAGATTGCTGAGAATGCTACGCGTGTGTTCCAATTTTCTGTAAATGCGCGATAATGCAAACATCTTGTTTGTGTAATATGTTGCAATCATACTTCAATTTATATAACTTATTTGTTTACAGCTGGCATGTAGTATACGTATATTGATTATTTTTTGTTGTTTTTGCTTTTGTTTCCTTTTGCCCTTTCCTTTCCTTACTTGATTCCCAACCTACAACTTTCTTTACTTTCCCACTCTACTATACCGTGCTATCCATTCCTTCTTTCTCTATACAACCTTTTCTTTTTCTACACAACTTTCCTTTCTCTGCAATTTTTTTTTCTCTCCTCTTGCTCTATTCTTGTTTTATCTATTCCCTTCATGTTTCCTCACGCTTTCGCTTTCTTTTCTTTACTGTGTGGGGATAGTGACCTGTCCTTCACTCACCTCATCCCAGTTCCTTTCTTTATTATTTTTTTTTTTTCTCAACTAATGAGGTATTGTAACATATCATTTTTTTAATATGTTACATTCATAATAAACTATGATAGTACTAACCTTCATTCCTGTTTTTTATCCAATATTTTGTACCTTTACACAACACAGTTTTTATACATCCCTTATTGCAAAGTACATACATTCTCATTAACTCAATTCCAAACAATAATTGCTAATTTTTACATCTTAGGTACACTTATATTTGTCAACAAACATCTATCACGTCTGACGTTTGACATTTAATTTTATCAGAGTAAACATCATAATTTTTGAACCACTGGCTCAATCTTGTGAGGAACAGCAGAACTATTTCCACGAGCAATTATCCAGAGATATACGTCTTCTCATTCTTGCATGGATGTCCAGCTATTTCCATCTCTTTTTCTTATAAAGACACCTTGCGTTGAGAGTCCACACTTCATCAAACTTTAGCGCCATCTGGTGTCAAATAGTGGCAAAGTATGCCGCACATATATTGTCATCTCTCTCACACCTAAATGCATAGCCATCCTGTCATCTCGTTCATGCAACAGCACCGAAACTGACATCTGGCGTAGAGTAGCTCTCTTGCTTTAATAATTGAACTTCTACATATTGAGTCCAGATTATCTATGGTACCTAAAAACTTTTATCAATAACATTATGAATATCTAATTTACAATGAAAGTAATTAGTTATTCATATTCTACAAATCTGCCTTTATTTGATTTTATATAATTCTTCATTTATCTTTAGCTAATTTTCTTAACCATAGACTATATTCGGATCATTCTAGAAATGTACAAGTGAACATTGTCTATGCTACTTACCTTGGAAAATTCGAGATTGATGGTAAAGCAATATGAATTAAAAACAAGATTCTAGAAAAGTCGTGGCAGAACATATAAATAGGGCCCGTCTGGCCCCAGAGTTTTTTCTCTCGATAACCGCTACTTAACTGACTGTGAGAAAGACTGTGAAGCAAAGTCACTGTGAACTGTTATTGCATAGACATTTTTTTACCTACGTAGTTTTCCCTGATAAACCTAACTGTCCTAAGCTGCATCATTGTGTGAACACTGCAATTTTCTTGATTCGTCCTCGATCTTCAGCGTCCGGGTAAGTCGATCTGCTAAATGGCAAACAAATTACCAACATCTCTTTATGTCACTGCTTTGGCATAACGCTGTGTTTTCTTCTTCCTCGACAGTTCTTATTATTGACTGGACTACCTGTCCGGAGCGAGCACCTGCGAAGCTGACATCATACCGGCGAGCCCTCGTTCGCTGACCTTAGGCCTTGAGAGACCGGCGTTCGCAACCCCTCCTCGGAATATTAATCTCAGGTGTAATCGTTTTATATCTTTATCTCTTAACTACATCTCTCCATACTCTCTTCGTTTATGAGCTGTTCATAAACGTGGCGCCCATTAATTGTCTCTAATCTTCTCCTCTCTTATAAGTTTAACTTAACTACATACATATAAGTATTACCTACCTACCTTTCAATTTTGTAACACTCCCAACTTGATTTAAACTACACTTGTGAACTTATAAAACGTTTAATATTGAATAACAACCATATTTTAATTTGTGTTTGTATTTGTATATCCAGTCTGACACGTTGTAAACCTATTTTTAAGGATAGCGATAGCCTAGGTCTCCTATTCATATAAATTTCTTTTGAAACTCTATTTGTCTAGTTTAAACTTCATTACCTGTTTATGTAATTTCCAACTCAGTGAGAATATTGTAATTTAAGTCCCTCTGACAGTGCAACAAGTGAGCTGCAAAATAGAATAATTATCCCCACGCCCTGTATTTCTTGTAAGGACCTAATTTTACATGTCATAAAAATAAAACTTCACATTTCATTATATTTCAATTTCTTTTATTTCACATCAAAACCTATAGTTAAAAATAATTAGTTACAAGTGGACCTACCCTAAGTAAGTTAACAACCACTTCACACTGTCAACACTGTCAAGTGGTTGATTACAAATTTTATGACGTCAGAACATGACGAAGAGCGTTTTTACCGGTTAATAAAAGCGAAATTTTAAAATAAAGTTTTGTAGGTTTTTATGTTTTAAAATATTAATAAACACATTTTTTTGGTGTAATAGGACAATTATTAATCGTTTAGGACACGAATAAAAAAGGGTCAAGTAGCCTATTTCATACTAGCGACCCGACCTTGCTTCGCACAGGTGCAATGTAGATGTATTATTATACATTTAAACCTTCTTGAAACACTCTGTCGTTGATGAATGAACACCGCACCAGGGACCGTACTCTGAAACGCACATCCGAAACTTCGGTTAGCCCCGTCCCTTTCACTCGATTCTGTCATGACTCGAGCGTGCGAGGGACGGGTATTACGAAGTTTCGGGTTTTGCGTTTCAGAGTAGGCCCTCAGAATCCGTTGCACAACGGCGGCAAGCGACTTTGTTTTATACTATAAAGAAATTGCTAGGCTTAAAATAAACCTCACAAATTAAGAGCAAATGAGGTGAATATTAAAAATATGTTGCGTTATAGTTATGGTCGTAAAACATAGAGGTTTACTAAATAACATTGATAACCATATTTTGAAACCCTTCTGAATCATAGGTTCTTGTTAATAATCAAAAATTAAAAAGAAATGCCATTATTAAATAAAATTAAAAATAACACTTTTTCATTTGTATTAAAGTGAGAGCAGTTGTGACACAACTGCATTGTATTCGACATCAAACAATAACGTAACTGTTTATGTTTACAAATTATCTTCTCGAATTGTAACGATCAGAGTCTTTAGTTGTGATTTGTTCTACAGGTGCTATGAGCGTGCTAAGTGGTTTGGCGAACAACCCTGATGGATTGAGGTACATTGCGCTGTCACAATGCGGCCTTACTGGGAAGACGGTGACTCATCTCGCGACTATACTCAACGACAACCCTTGCCATCTGTCGACGTTGTCCCATTTAGACCTGTCCCATAATAACCTGAAGGATGATGTTCATGTGAGTTTATTTGTTTTATATTTTTATTTCTGCGTCTACTCATTTTACTATACGCTGAACATGGTTTATTTTAATGCAATGTATCCTGTAAATTTCAGAATTTATACAACTTTTTGGCCCAACCGAATGTCCTGACGCATCTGAATTTAACGAACACGGAAACAACGTTAGAAAACGTAAGTTGATAACTACTATTATTAGGTTTATCCGATAAATTATCCAGTATATCTTTTAAACATAATATTATTATATCCCTTACGAAATCTACCTTTTGTTTCGCCTTCCTTTCCCCACAACTCATACACATACACATTGATTACCCTTTTCACTATGTGATACTCATCCCTCCCAATTCTGACCATACCATGCAAGTCGATGATGACCAATTTTTATTTCTATAGATGTGGGGTGCTCTCCTTCGTGGGTGTGCAGCTCGGCTATCCTCGCTACTGGTGGGCCGTAACCCGTGGTCAGCGCTGCGTCGGCCCAAGGACCCACCGCCTTCGTTCCGCCAGTTCTTCACAGCTTGCTTAGCACTTACTGAACTGGACTTCTCCTATTGCAAAATGCCACCAGATGCATTGAAGTAAGTTTATACATCGTATATTTTTAATTACCTAAGAAACTTCTAGTCTAGCTATTAGTCTATCCGACGAAAGAAACATTATTCCAGTCACAAAACAGTTGCTTACAAAATCAGGTCACATTGCATTTCAACAGCTGATTTTCTTGATATGGGGTGACTGACCCTAAAGTTTTGTTCTACTTCTATTGATATAAGAATAGCCATTAAAGCTTCGTGAATAATAAAAATTACGTAAGTACTTTAATAATTTTGAAAATCAAAACAAAATAAATCGTGATAATGATTCCATTGCATTATTTTGCAGGAGCCTACTATTAGGATTGGCGTGTAACGAAAGTGCGACAGGCGTTCGGTTAAATCTATCAGGCGTGCTGTCATCTTCACAAGCTGCGCATGTGCTCGAGTCCTGCATCCACGGAGTGCGCTGTTTGCAGTCGCTGGATCTATCCGATAACAGTGAGTATTAGGCTACGCTCACTTTGGAAGCGAATACGTAAACGTACAAAACCGGTCGTACGAATTGAGGTCCGTATACGTACGACTAACTTGCACCAGCAGGCCTACAATACAATTCAACGAAAATCGAAACTTCGTTAGCCCCACCGCTTTCACTTGATTCTATTCTATCATGCCCGGAGAGTGAGAGGGACGGTGGTAGCTAATGAACGTGGACTGAATGGAAAACACTTTAGCGTGATGACAATGTGTAATACCATAAATCGGTTACATACAGGGTGTTAGGGGCACCTTTGCAAAAACTTTAACCATGGCTTCAGACCATCATGCTGAACAACGTACAGCAAGAATTTTATGTCGGAAATGAAAAAAAAAATCGATTTTTCATACAAATTTAGCAACTAATCGGGACATTTTGTATGGAGAGTCAAAATATTTTTTTTCATTTCCGACAAAAAATCTCGCTGTGCGTTGTTCAGCATAATGGCCTGAAGCCATGGTTAAAGTTTTTGCAACGGTGCCCATAACACCCTGTATATATTTTCCTTTTATAAGATTTTAAACTTTCATGGTCAATTTCTCTATAACTATTATAAAAAACGGGATATTTACCATGTTTAGATGAGTCTCCGATATTTCGGCGCAGTTGCACGCGCCATGAACACGGAGTAACTGTCAGTTACTATATATCCCGTTTTTTATAATAGTTATTTTCCTTTTACCAATAGCTTAAGTCAGTCAAATACACACTGACGTTCGTGATTTTTTTTTAATATATTTTTTTTTATCCACAACGAAGAACAACGACATCTCTTTTTTAAGCAATAAGGCTAATCTCTGGCTGGTTGGTGCATAGCACCAACCAGCCAGTTTCCAAAAGCCGGGAATAACGAAGTTTCGTTTTTCGTTGAATGAGAGATGTTCTGCCAGCAAATAAAAAAAAAGTTTATTTATTAGCTCGATAGATGGCGCTGACCAGACATGTATCTCATCTGATCTGACCTACACTTGTATTTCAAAGTTGTGCAAGAAGGTGCAAGGCCAAAAAAAAGTTGACGTTGACGGAAGAAAAGAAATGTCAAATAATTCTATTCCTCTTGTTTTGCGTTGCAATACCATACCGACCATACCGCGAGTTGTAGATAAGCCTTTTCGGTCCTGTAAATGTTTTTTTCCTTCTGCAAGTGGTTTTTTTTAATTGACCGTCTTAACGTAGACTCCTTGCCAGCAAATAAAAAAAAGCAGACCCATGTCTGATGAACGCCATCTGTTGAGTTTTTTGGAACTAACTTTTTTCTTTTTTAATCATCTGTCAGAAAATCCCTCATTAAAGTAGGCCTGCAGTCTGCGCGCACCAATAGCAGCACTTGTAAGGTTTGGCTCATTCGTGCGTGTTCGCATGAGTAAAATTCGTACGAATACGCGTTCAAAGTCTTAGGCCAAGCTCACTTTGAATGTGTTAAGTCAAGCCTTGGGCCAAGCTCACTTTGAATGTGTTAAGTCAAGCCTTAGGCCAAGCTCACTTTGAATGTGTTAAGTCAAGCCTTAGGCCAAGCTCACTTTGAATGTGTTAAGTCAAGCCTTAGGACAAAGTTCACTTTGAATGTGTTAAGTCAAGCCTTAGGCCAAGCTCACTTTGAACGTGTTATCTGGAGTCAGTACGTTACTAGCTTCCTTCCTGCTCAATACTGTAAGCTTTTTCCTGCAAGGGTCCTGTTTTGATTTCTGTCATTGCGCAATTTTGGGTTACGAGCATAAAAAAATAACAATCTTGTCATAATTCTGATTTAACAGGTATGGAGTTTGAGCTGTCAGGAATAGTGAGAGCCATTGGGAAAAACCACTCAATCACACATCTATCTTTAAGCAGACTTACCGGCAAACGATCGTACGCACCGCCTTTAATACAAGTGAGTTAAACGTGTTTTGACTTACTTTTGTAAGTAATTAAAGTCATTATTTCTTTGTCTCTATGGCCTTTTATATTAATTGCTATAATTTATGTTTCAGGCTTTAGTTCATGTTCTTCAAGAACCAGATACTGCTTTGACATCATTAGATCTCAGTGATTGTAAACTCAAGGTATGTTTTAACAGCAGGTTATTACCTCAGTTTCAATTCGACTTTTTGATGTGCCTCCTCCACTCATGATTATAGATATTGAAGATAATGTAATAATTCGCTATTATGGCATTTAAGGTAACTTTCACCACTAATATTTAAACGTGATTAACGCTAAACGTGTTTAATACATAGTTTTGTCTCTGTCATCTGTTTGAATGTGACAGATTTCATATTTCTGTCTCTGTCACATTCAAACAGCTGACAGGGACAAAACTATATTTTAAACACGTTTAGCCTTAATCACGTTTAAATATCAGTAGTGAAAGTATTAAAATTCTGTTTAATATATTTTATTCTTAAATTAATTATTAATTATAGTGCCCTCTACTTTTATTGTCATGTCCAATCCTAACCCATAATGTTCTGTTCATACTTTTAAGATATTTTATACTTATGGAAAGCAATAAACTGATTTGATTTTGATTTGAATTAAGATAATTCGTCTTTTTTAGAAAGAGATGTTTATGCTTCGAAAATAAACGTTTTGCAGGGTGATTTATACGGGCTGCTCAATGCGTTGGGTGGCGCTCGACGGCTTCGTTCGCTGGACGTGGGCGGGAACTTAGCGGGCGATGCGGGCGCTAGGCTGCTAGCCAAAGCTCTACAGTGCAACTGTACGCTGCACACGCTGTATATAGATCGGAACGCGTTCAGTTTGCAAGGTCAGTGGCGCCCTCTCCCTTGCCGCCTCTCCTCCTCTCTGGCTCAAATGATGTACCATCATCATCACCTTTGCAAAACCGGACCACTATCGAATTACACAAGCGCGATAAGCGCGGCCACTTGACGAAATGATAAATAGGAGCGTTTTACCTACCATTAAAACGCATATTGTGTCCGGAGCCTTATTCGAAGCCTAGGTAAACATATTTTGAGAAAGCCCTTTCCGTTTCCGTTCGACATCAATTTTCCTATTGGTCAATTTTACCCACGTGACGTCACTTCCGTAACGTCATCATAAGTCACGTGATACGAGTTCACCTTTTAGCAACGGCGGAGGATTTGTGTCATTGTAGTCTCAAAATCTGAAACACTTGACAACCATTAAGGATAAAATCTACACCAGGCAGGTCTTAAAGCTAGGCTTCGAATAAGGCTCCGGACACAATATGCGTTTTAATGGTAGGTAAAACGCTCCTATTGTGTCCTTTCGCCGTTATTCGAAGCCTAGGTAAACATATTTTGAGACCTTGTTTGTTATCGCCTGGTGAACGAGGACGCCAATGTGACATGTATCAGCAATTATGACATTAATCTTATACCTTTTGACAAATTCGACAGGTACAAGGGGTACAAGAATTGATTGTTTAACTTTATAACTCAACATCACAAATTAATACTGATATCAGAAACATTATGCTATTACTATCAAACATTCAAGTATGTCATACAATAGTACGTAAGTACCTATATAATGAAAATATGAGCACGGACTGAACATGATTGAAAAGAAAAGAAAATGTATACTTATGCTCAATCTATCAAACCTTATTCATAAATATGTAAACTATGTTACATAAATCATTTACATATTCTTGAAATATTCAAAAACTGAAAAGAAACAAACATTACATTAACACAACTTGTGCTATCCCTTATATATTTTTGAAGCAAAAACATCTGAAAATCTTTTGGCTAAATCTCTTCTGATATAACATCGATACGATATGATCTGAAAACACATAATAAAGCAAAATATAAGTACAATATAATAATTGTAAAAACTTTCGGCACAAGAAACCATAAGCACAAGACTCTTATCTTCCCTAACTGTAAAATCATGTTGCTTTAAATTATTATGTTACACCTGCTAGTGACACGCTAAACTCCCGAGCACTAGCATTGTTACGAAGCTGACGACTGTTTCTCAGTATATCCTTTACCGCTATAGGGAAATTATTGTTCATACTAAAATAAATAATTTTGGGAATTTTAATATACCACTGTGTAGCCCCAATCTAAGCAAAGCTTGTCCTATGGCCAAGATGCCCAAGTCGTAATTCTTATGGTTCTGTAGGGTGCGAAGCATTAAGTCCACCTATGTACTGTAATTAGTGCATGAAGAATTAAATAAATAAATAAACATGTATTTTGTAAATACATGGTTGTGTTACATACAAAACACTTCGATCAATTAAACATAATATTATACTTAAAATATCGAACCCACGACGTTATTTTTGGCAGTTAAACACGTCAAGTTAGTCACGTGGGTAAAATTGACCAATAGGAAAATTGATGTCGAACGGAAACGGAAAGGGCTTTCTCAAAATATGTTTACCTAGGCTTCGAATAACAGCGAAAGGACACAATATACATTATTGTCGAGTTTTAGCCACCAGCAATTTCCTTTGAGAATCCATTATTGTCGAGTTTTGTTTCAAACATAGTCGTCTAAAAAGGTTTATTCAGATTTTTTTTCTGTATACCAGGGTAAGTAAGGCAGCATTCTCAAAATTTTTGTTTTTTTTTTCATAAACCTTTTTCTCAAAAAAATTTTTTTTTGCAAAAAGAAAACTTTTTTCGCTCACTTGCTTTTTTTGGTATACTTACAAAAAAATATAAAAAAACACTAAAGCGCGGGAGAGAGAAAAAAGAAAATTTTCTTTGTTTTTCGTGTAATTTGAAAAGATAATTTTGAAAATAATAATTGTTATTTTAAATAAATTCTTCGTTTTAAGCTGATTTTATTTAAATTAGGTAGGTACTCGCATTGTTTGAGTAAAGCGCTACACAAGACTTGGTCCCCAATGACTGCACTGCTGGCCACGCTATGATGGCCTCAAGCTGAGCTTAACTACGCTCTCGGCCTTCAAGCTTGGTCATCATTGCAGCCCTTGCTGTCCGCGCTATAAAGGCCGAGACCTCTTGTCCATCAAGGGCTGCAATGCTGACCGCGCTGTGACGACCTGGACCTGCGCTAAGCTGCGCTTTTGGCCATCATCATCGCGCTGCTAGCAATGCAGTCATTATAGACCGCGTCAGTAATGTACTATTACAACGAAAAACACAAAAAAAACCCTTTTTACGGCACTTGACCAGGGGGGGCTCACTCCGCAATTCAATCGATTACGCGCTGTCTACCGCGAGGTAGAGAAATCACGGGTGTCACGCGCGCTCAGTTGTGCATGCGACGCCACGTGAGAAAGAAGTCACCTTAATTAAGTAGTTTACTTTCGGCACACTTTCGCGTTAAAACATAAGTGTGTTACCTTGTGGTTTTACCCATAGCAAAATGCGTAATATTAAACATTATTATTGTGCGGCCTTCGGTTGTCTTAACAACGACAGAAAGAGACCGGATTTAAAATTTCATAATTTTCTTAGAAAACCTAAAAGAAGTTTTTTTGTGTGACTATACTGTCTTATTCTATAAGTATCTATAATACTAAATGATCCGAATATTTGATTTAAGGACCCCGCCCCACCTTATCATAGGTAATTACGACGAAAATAAAAATCGACAAAGTGAAAGTGATTCTCGCTTTGCAGCGTGACGCTAGCGCTCATCGCCGTGGCAACCGTGCCGTGGCGCACATAGTAACTACGCGGACGCGCGCTGCGTCCGCGCGCGCTGTTACTACCTATTACTTACCTTAGCTTGTTCTCACTTCACGATAGACGTTATCGAATAACTACGCTAACATCAACAATATGTACACTAAACTAAGGTAGGTACCTACCTACTTAATTTACGTAAGTACTTCGTTCGAGTAGCTGTAGCACTTTTAAAATAGGTACCTACCAAATTACAAAATATAGCTACTTTCTGTCTTAGAATCTATCTATACAGGAAAATTTTTTGACCAGTGCACAAATTTTTAGGATCAACTCAGAATCGGTAAGCGAACAACTTTCTCCTAGAAACATGGGTCGAAATACGACAAAAATTTTTGGACTCCCCATACTAAATTGATCACGTGATCAGTCCGATTTGTATGAAGAGTCAAAAAATTTTTGTCATATTTCGACCTATGTTTCTAGGGGAAAGTTATTCAGTTACCGATTCTGAGTCGATCTTAAAAATTTGTGCACTGATTAATCTGAGTCGATCTTAAAAATTTGTGCACTGATTAAAAATTTACCCTGTATATATAAAAATGAATCCCTATTTCCCTTGGTCACGGCATCACGCGTGAACGGCTGGACCGATTTGGCTAATTTTGGTCTTGAAATGTTCGTGGAAGTCCAAGGAAGGTTTTAGCGGTGAGAAAATAGGGGAAGGAGGGGTAAGTAGGGGTAGAGTAGAAGTAGGGTAGGGGTAGAGTAGGGGTAGGGTAGGGTAGGGGTAGGGGTAGAGTAGGGGTAGGGTAGGGTAGGGGTAGGGGTAGGGTAGGGGTATAGTAGGGGTAGGGTAGGGTAGGGGTAGGGTAGGGTAGGGTAGGGGTAGGGGTAGGGTAGGGTAGGGGTAGGGTAGGGGTGGGGTAGGGGTGGGGTAGGGTAGGGTGGAGTAGGGGTAGGGCCACGGGAACGAAGTCGCGCTGGGTCAGCTAGTAATATAATAATTGTGAATTGTGAATGCTCTAATAACCACTGAGCTACGGAGTCGTTACGGCCTGGCCTGGCCACGAAAATGCGCGGCGGCGACACGGCGACGCGAGCGAATTGCGCAATGATTGCGCGCTCGCAACAGACGCCTAATGAAATAAGTCAATGAGACGCACCGACGGATGCGCAATTCGTTCGTTGCCAGGCCGTTAGAGTATTCGCCCGGACAGTGAAAGGTCGTGGGTTTGAGTCCCATCGCTATCGGGGCTAGTTGTGAGACGGGTCGACTTTTTAATGACTCCGTAGCTCAGTGGTTAGAGCATTTGCCCGGACAGTGAAAGGTCGTGGGTTCGAGTCCCATCGGAGCTAGTTGTGAGACGGTCGATTTTTTCTAATGCCTACCTACTTCATTTTCAATTTTTTCAGTAAGTAAGTAACAAAAATTGAACTGTGAATGCAAAGAAGTAAAAATAAAAATTCTAAGCTTTCTGTATTTATTTAATAATCATTTGCGCTATTTGTTATTCCTTTACTTACTTCGTCGTTAGATTGCAGTCGAGTCGACCCTAGTGCGGCAACCAAGACCACTCAAAACCAATTTGGCTTAAGCGTTTCCGAGTAATAGAACCGTATTACGTACAGCTACGGTTCAATTTCGCTTGTAATGAACGGTAAATTAGTTAGGCAGGCGTGCGGGTACAAATTATTTTAGACCTAATTGTGGCGTGGAAAAGATTGATAATTCATTGTAACTGTTTCGGAAGTGAGCCTTCTGCTACAAATATTATTCTGTGACTTGACGGCACTCGCGCAACATAATGTCCCCACTGCTGGGGCACTAGACTTCCTTATGGAAGGATAATAAGAACGGGCAATGCCATGACACACCAGGCGGGCCCAGTGCGGATTGGTGCCGGAGGAGCTCAAGATGAAAGTTTTTGGTCACCCATCCCGTGCCAGACCATTGCGAAAGTTGCTTCAGCTACTTCAGCGATCGCAGGCAGGCATGGATATAAGCGATGTGAAAGTTCGATAGTGAATTTGCAAGAAATAAAAGAGTTAAATGGATTTGCAAGAAATAAAAGAGTTAAATGGATTTGCAAGAATTAAAAGAGTAGAGTGAAATCCTTTATCCAATATTCACATCATTAATCAGTCTGTAGTCTTAAGTAAGCGGAAGAACTTCATATTTGTTTACATCTAGCACATATCTGTATAGAATGGATTATATAAATTGGTAAGTATAACTGTTTAATGAAGTTTTCGTTTTGAGAATAAGTACGTGTTTATTTTACAGGACTAACGGACATAGCGATGGCGTTGAGGAGATCGGTGAGCGTCCGCCGCGTGGAGTTCCCGGGGTGTGACGCCGCCGCCGGGGGCCGCGCCGCCAGCGAGCGGGTCGCTACTCTGTGGCGGGAGTTACATGAGAGGTAAATGTCATGTAATGTAGGGAATTATAGTGCTCTTCATCGCAGACACCGATGATACCGCGGTGATCGGTGAGCGTCCGCCGCGTGGAGTTCCCGGGGTGTACCGCCGCCGCCGGGGGCCGCGCCGCCAGCGAGCGGGTCGCTACTCTGTGGCGGGAGTTACATGAGAGGTAAATGTCATGTAATATAGGGCATTATAATGCTCTTCATCGCAGACAACGATGACACCGCGGCGATCGGTGAGCGTCCGCCGCCTGGAGTTCCCGGGTTGTGAGGCCGCCAGCGAGCGGGTCGCTACTCTGTGGCGGGAGTTACATGAGAGGTATATGTCATGTAGTAGGGCATTATAATGCTCTTCATCGCAGACACCGATGATACCGCAGTGATCGGTGAGCGTCCGCCGCTTGGAGTTCCCGGGGTGTGAGGCCGCCAGCGAGCGGGTCGCTACTCTGTGGCGGGAGTTACATGAGAGGTAAGGTAGAGGATCTAAAGCAGTTAACGATAAGTCAATGAGTCACACCAACACATCAAAATATGACTATAAAAATTACTGCATTTAATGCGCGTACTCGTGCAAGTAATAACAGTTTTTGTTTCATCGAAATCTGTCCAGGATTTTCAAAGTTACAGCGTTGTAAAGTTTTACCAGCTTTTGTAAATTTGCTTTCCTTGCGCGCTATTGCGATGACGCAGTGACATCTCCAATTGCGGCTGCTGCGGGTGATTTCCGTCCAACTGTACCTACATAGAGTCCGTCCGTGCGCAATCTTCGCGCAACTGGTGCGTTTTTGGCGCTAGTTACAGTACATTTTCTTCGTTCTAAGGTTATGGTAAATGATTAGTATTCGATATCGACCGCGCGCAGCCGCACTCTAAAACTGTCACCTACTGTCCATTTGACGGCTTCGTGTTATTGTTCATCGAAGTTTGACGGTTGCTATTTATATTGACAGAATACCGCCCGCCATTACGAAAGTTGATTTAATTTATTTCACGAAAATACAACTTATGTATTTGAAGGTGTTTTTTCACATTGGCTCAATACAAAATTGATCATTGATCGACTATAAGGAAAATAAATAAATTTATTGCAAAACCGTGAGAGTGCAGCTCTAATAGCCAAAGGAGAAATACGGAAGCGCCAACTCTCAATCGCGATGTGACGCCACACGTTAATTCCATTGGCTCACCCGAATTTTTCACGGAGGCCGTACTTTAACGTTCAATATCTCAGTCATTTTTGAAGATAGGAAAAAAAATAAAAACATATTCTTTTTTCTCGAGTAACATATTTTTTAGATATGCTGATAACAAAAATCATTGGTGTGACTCATTCAGCAGGTACTGTAAGCGCACAGGTAGGTTCGAGAGTCCGACGCCGGTGGGGTAAATGATAACCCGCCTCCCCCTGCTTTTCAGATTTTAGGGGACTTGGGGAACTGGGTGAAATGGTCCCGACCTAGGTGACTGATCACCCGTCCGGCTTCGCTGGCGTCCACTCTATCCTACTAATATTATAAATGTGAAAGTTTAGATGTTTGTATGTTTGTTACTCAATCATGCAAAAACGGCTGAACGGATTTAGCTGAAATTTGGACACAGATACTTTGTAGCTTGGAGAGGAACATAGGCTACTTTTAATCCCGGAAAAACATGACATTCCCGCGGGATAACATCGTGTAGTCCACGCGGGCGAAGCCGCGGGCGGAATGCTAGTAAATAATAATAATAATAATACATGAGAGGTAAATGATTGCGTACTTTTTTTATTATAATGACGTTTATGGAGTGCGCTGAGACGTATAAATTAAGGATTGGACCACATTTGTCAGCACGGAACAGCACTTTCGTAATAGGGGACCGCATTAAAGAGGCGCCACATTAAATTTATATGGCGCTAGATACATCTGTGTAAGGAGGTGGCGTCGTCGGGAACGTTAAATAAGACTCGGCCAAAACCAGGGGGCGCAATCTTCATACACACACCGCACACCGTGTGCGTTGAGTCCGCGACCAGTAACCCCGAGGACATATTTCGGACGCACAGGGATTTTTTGTCCCACGAGGACAAAAGTCCCTCGTCTGATCAGGGCTTTACAGACACAAGTGTGGCTCACCTGCGCTCGTGAGATAAAATATCATTACTAATTTGTTTTGTTTCTTCACAAACAGGCTAGCAGGCAACTCGACGGGCGCTCAGTCGCATAGACTGCGTGCTCTGGCATTGGAGCGAGCGTGGGCGGGAGGGGAAGCGGCAGCGGCGTTAGCGGCGCAAGCAGCTGCCGCCTTACCACCACCGCCGCTGCCTGCAGCTCTAGAGAGAGCCGCTGCAGCCGCGCACCACTTGTTGCACCAGTATCTGCAGGTGTGTGAATTGTAGACTTCGGATGTTAGCGCTGGTACCTACCAGCACCACAAGTGTAGGTGGGAGAAGCAAGCATCCGCCGTTTTGCCATCACCGCCATAACCGGCTGCTCTAAAACGATCTGCTGTTATTGTGCATCAACTTGCTGCAACAAAACCTTCAGGTGTGTATACTGAAGAAGTGGATAAAACTTTAGCGGCACAAGCAGCTGCTGCCTTACCACCACCGCCGCTGCCTGCAGCTCTAAAGAGAGCAGCTGCAGCCGCGCATCACTTGTTGCACCAGTACCTGCAGCTGTGTGAATTGTAGACTTCGGATCTTAGCGCTGGTACCTACCAGGCTCCGGCTGATAGCACTAGAGCGAGCGTGAGTACCGCCGCCAGCCGCCGCGCACTAGAACTTTCAGTGCCCCAAGCATGGAATATTCGTTCTCGTACAGTACTCGCCAGTACCTTTAGGTTCGTGTATGGCGATCTCCAGGTTTTAGTAGACAGAATATTGCGGGAGAAGGAGCAGCAATATTCGCAGCATTAGCAGCTGCCGCATTTGTGTCGCTTAATTCTACTGCCCGTTGCTAGAGATGACGTTTTTGCCAAGACGCTACAACACATATAACGTGTACATGCTTGACGTAAATTTCGTGCTTTTTCACTGCGCCGTAAACCTAGGAATTAGTTCTAGAAGCTGCTAAATAGATCTCCCTAAGTAAACAAGAGACTTAATGCGATCACTGCGCCACGCCGGCTAGTACAAAACTTCAATTTATATTGTACAGAGATGCGGCGAGGTATTCGCGGCGATGGGCGGTGGCGGTACGAACGGAGAGCTAGTGACGCTACAAGCAATTCGGGACGCTATGGCGCCTTGCTCAGCCACGCTACAAGATCTGCTCAAGTAAGTCTGTAATAAAATAAGTCAATAACTCAGAATGCCCCGATCATAGAAAACAATAAAAACATTAGAAATAGTAAGTGGGCAGAACGCGCTTCGTAAGCCCTGTGCTCAAAACAACACACCCTCCTTACATTTACCTTTAATCCGCCTTCATCATCATCATCATCATAAGCTTTACGACGCCCACTGCTGGACATAGGCCTCCCCCAAGGATCTCCACAACGGTCGGTCCTGCGCTGCCCGCATCTGGTTGCGTTGGAAGTCCGCATATAGAAGTTGCTGGCAACTTCCCGCGACCTTATCCAGATCGTCGGTCCGCCTTGTAGGGGGCCTGCCCGCCAGGCAAAAAACCTTTCCGCCCTAACGGTCATCGGTTCCCCGCGCTATTTGTCCCGCCCACTGCCACTTTAACTGATCAATCCTTTAAGCGATGTCGGTCTTTTAGTTCTGCTAATCTCATCATTTCTGTTTCGATCGGGAAATACAAACCATCGCTGATCACGCACAATTGTGATGACCACATCTACTGTGTTCCACAGTTTATTGAAACGAAGGTTTCTCATGCAAAATTAAGTAAATTAAGCTAGTCCTACCTTACTAGAAAATAGTGTCCGTAATCCAGGGGGGCTGAACGTTGTCTCGCCGGCGCGCGCCGGGCAAAACGATCTCCACACAACCCCCGATGGGAAACTCTTACAGCTAACACCCTTATAACTACACAATGCCCTAATAGGCAGCTAAAACTTTCCCGGCGCTTTTCAAAGCGAACACACACGGGTCACAAGTCCGTACCCGGACCGGGCGCTCCTAGGTGCAAAACGCTCGAGATCTCGGTCACGATACGGGTAGGTAACTGGCGCGGCACGTCGTTACAGAAACACACAACTTGCCTCACGGCTGCGTGCGGCGGACTGGTCGCGATGTCGCGCGGGCGGCGGTTGGCGCCGAACCCACGAATGCACGTGAATGAATGAATCACGCGCGGCGTGAACATCCCCCCGTCCCGGACAGTAGCAAACTGTCCGCCAACTCAATCTAAGGGCAGGCGAGAGAGGGTAGCGATCGCTCGCTTCAAAACAGAGTCCCCCACCAGGACCTCGGCAAACCTGGGCACACCATCCGACCCCGGATGAAGCTGAACAATGCGTCCTAAACGCCAGCGGAGGGGCGGCAGGTTTGGACCCTTTACCAACACGAGGTCTCCAGTCTTGGGTGGGGTCGTCCTATCCGACCACTTAACGCGTTGCTGCAAAATGTGCAAATACTCCAGATGCCAACGGCGCCAAAAACTCTGCGTAAGCTGCTGGAGCAATTCAAATCGCGAGAGCCGTCCGGAGGGCACTTCGGAATAAGGATATTCCGGCAAGGCGTTAAGCGGTCTGCCAATCAAAAAATGGCCCGGCGTAAGGGCCTCTAAATCATTCGCGTCCGAAGACAACGGACACAACGGACGCGAGTTGAGGACCGCCTCAACCTTACAAAATACGGTCGCGAGTTCCTCAAACGTGAGGACCGTCTCCCCAATAACGCGACGAAGGTGAGTTTTAGCGGCCTTTACAGTTGCTTCAAAAATCCCTCCCCAGTGGGGGCAGGATGGCGGGGAGTACTGCCATCGTACCCCTCTGCGAGAGAGTGTGGATCCGATCTCAAAATTATTCCTATCCAAAAATTCACAAACTTCCTTTAAATACCTATCGGTGCCCTTGAAATTGGTTCCACAATCGGACCTTATTAACGACGGCATTCCGCGGCGAGACACAAAACGATTCAACGTGGCTACAAAGGCTTCTGTGGTGAGGGCACTAACCACCTCCAGGTGGACCGCTTTAGTGGCCAAACAAACAAATACACACAAGTAAGCCTTTTCCGTTCTAGCATTACGAAGCCGCGATGTCTTAACGGTAAATGGCCCCGCAAAATCCGTTCCAACTCCTGAGAAGGGCATCGATTCGTTCACTCGATCGGCAGGCAAATCACCCATCTGGGGCTGCATCGTATCGGCGCGCAAACGATAACACGGGAGACAACGAAAAATAACGGATCGGATTATTCTCCGCGCTGACAAAATCCAGAACTCTCGTTGGAGGAGCGCGGTCAAAGCATTACAACCGGCATGAGCATTCTTTACATGTCGGTCTGTAATCAACAGTCTAACTAACGGTCCATCCTTGGGGAGCAACAAAGGGTGGCGTGATCCGTACGGCAGGTTGGCATGTCTGAGCCTACCTCCGACACGCAGCAATCCGGTACTGTCCAAGAAGGGATTCAACCGCACCAAGGGTCCCTTCAACTTGGGCTTACTTGAGCGCAGGGCTTTCAGCTCCGGTTCAAACTCTCGCTGTTGCGTCACTCGCAACCAATGCAACAGAGCGTCTTGCCGCTCTTGTGGGGCGAGGACCGGAGACAACGATTTCTCCTGAGGATGGCGACAATTTCGCACAAAGCGCCTCATCCAAGCAGTCACGCCGAGCAACTTATCAAGAGAACTGTAGCGGTCTAACAAAAACTCCATCTGCGGAGCCGCCACCGTCTCCACGGCGTGAACACGCATGCCTAGGTCTGGGACTCTGGCCACAGCCGGGGTGGCAGGCCATGAGCGCTCAGGCCGTAACAACCATGATGGACTCCACCATAGGTGGTGGTCCACTAACTCAGGCGCCTCGCAGCCGTGGGAGGCACAATCTGCGGGGTTCAATTCGCCCGGTACGTGGCGCCAAATCAACGGGGCCTTTGAAGTCTGAATTTGTGAGACCCGGTTGGCCACAAAAACCTCAAGGGTGTGGACTGAACTCTTCAGCCAACAAAGGACGACCTGGCTGTCAGACCACGCAAATATCGACCCCAAGTCGACACCGTTTCCCAAGGTGTCGGCAACATGATTGAGTAGCCGTACTAAGAGAGTGGCGCCGGACAACTCCAACTTCGGAATGGTTAGCCTAGTCCGAAGGGGGGCGACCTTACTCTTGGCCGTAACTAAGTGTACGGCGACAACGCCTGCTGCATCCACCGTTCGGATGTAAACGGCTGCCGCGTATCCGCTTTCGGACGCGTCACAAAAGCCGTGCAGGGAGGCTTTAAACTTTCCCGAAGGCAGCATTTGCCTCGGTATACAAACCCGATTGACGTCGGGTAGGGATGACACGAACCTCACCCACTCTCGTAGGAGGCTACCAGAGAGGGGCTCATCCCATGACAATTCCGCAGCCCAGAGCTCCTGTAGGAAGCACTTCATCGAAAACACTACAGGGCTGAGCCAACCGTTCGGATCAAAGGTACGGGCTACAGTAGACAGCACCGTGCGTTTAGTCCAGACCTTTGGGTCTGGCAGTTCCAGTCTATATGGTCCAACGACCAATTTGGCGCAGGGGTAGGCTACCCACCTTCTGCGCCAGTGGTCTCGGGTTCGATTCCCGAACAAGACAAATATTTGTGTGCATGAACATGTCTATTTGTCTTGGTCTGGGTGTTTACTATGTATATTAAGTATGTATTTACAAACAAAAAGTATTTAAGTATATATTTATCCGTTATCAAGTTTCCATGATACAGTTTCGTAATGAAATTAAAATGGGGCTTAGATAATTGGTGTGAATGTAAGAAGTTATTTATTTATTTATTTTTATTTATTTATTTATTTATATGTGAACAAATCCGGGACTGGTCGATACTGGACTCCCAAAACAGACAGCATGTCTGGAGTCTCCGGATTTTCAAAGAGGAGCGGCTCTTGCTGGTGGTCCTTAGGCAAATCTGCCAATAGGTCCGGTGAGTTAGACAGCCACTTCCGCAACTCATAGCCACCAGCCCTCAAGAGCGCAATCAGCTCATCACGTAAGACGAGAGCCTCATCTAAGCTCGAGGCCCCCGTGCAGATATCGTCGACAAATAAGGCCCCCCCCTCAATAAGAGCAGATGCCCGGGGATAGCGTAGCCGTTCGCGCTCTGCGAGCTCCAAAAGCGAACGGATCGCCACAAAGGGGCTCGACCGCAAACCATAAGTGTTGGTGTTCAGCTCGTAAGCCAACATCGGATCCTGGGGATCCTCACGCCAAAGGATGAGCTGGTATCGTCTATCCTCCGGGTGAATCACGGTCTGTCTGAACATCATGCGGATATCGGCCACAAAGACGACAGCGTGCCGGCGGAAGTTGGTCAAAACATCACAGACATCGTGATGCAACTTCGGCCCCGCATGCAGACACTGATTCAACGACACTCCGGTTGACGTGGGCGCTGAACCATCAAAGACCACGCGGATCTTCCCATTGGAAGTCTTCAAAACAGCGTGGTGTGGCAGGAAGTAATGTTCCACATTACGCCAGTCCAACTGCGAGATGGACATGTGCCCAAGGTCCAAATACTCCCGCATGAAGTCTATATACTTCTCCTTGAATGCGGGATCCCTGGCCATCCTACGCTCCATGGACAACAATCTCTTCTCGGCCATCGGTCGGGAGCTCCCTAAAGGAGGGCGAACCGCCAAGAAGGGCAAGCGGGTAATCAAGCGACCCGAGAGGAGGCGCCCAGTGTTGTTCTGGTAGAACAATTCGCACTCCTCAGCTAACGGATCCAACCGCTTGGCAGTGGGGGGTTCCTCCACCTCCCAAAACTTTTGGAGAACGTCGGACAAAGTAGAACCGACAATGGTCTGGCGGTCTACCGACGGGGCCTCTGGTGTCTGTGGTACCTTTCCCATCACCACATGACCCAGCGACGAGGACAAGGCGACAAGATCGGCTGTCTGCAAAACTCGCTTGCTTCCATACAATACACGACCGAGGACATCCGCACCAATCAACAAGTGTATTGGGCCCGGTCGGTGGAAGGAAGGATCAGCCAAAGCCAGTCCAGACGTCAGCTCAATCGTGGATGGCGGCACTCGCACTTGCGGGAGTGGTCCAACCACCTTATCAAAAACTATCGCCGAAGCACCGATCTTCGGCCTTGGCGTGAAGTGGGGGGAGAAGGAGAACTCAACTCGACCAATCGGATCAGGGATCCGCGAGTCTCCCACCCCCCGTACCGCTTCGTGATGCGGCACAAGCAAAAGACCCAGCTGTCGGACAAGCCACCTGGACATTATGCACCCCTGGGCACCTGAGTCCAAAAGGGCACGCACCGTGACAACATTGCCCTTAGGTCCCCAAACATTCACGGAGGCTGTTGGCAACAGCACAAGCTCCGGAGGGGTGGTTGGGTCCGACAGGGGCGCCATTAAAAATTTTGGGGGGGTACTTGTCCCCCTCGCGCCTGAGTCGGCGCGCCAAATGTGGGACGCTCGTACCGGGCGAGCGGGTCCCAATCGGGTACATACTGGCCCCGACCAACAGCACTCCTAGGTGCAGGGTAATACCCGTGTGGGGCGTGCCTCGGTACATAGTACCCCAATCGAGGCCTCTCCATTAGGGGGGGGGAGTAGCAAATAGGGCCCGTGCCCATCGCCACCGTGGCGTACTCTTGTGGTACCCCCCTACCCCCGCCCGTGGCGGGGGCGTCTCTCCTATAGTTCCCCCTCTCCGGGGGGGACTGAACGGGGGGGCTAAGCCCCGCCGAATCTCTAGGGGACCGGTTCCGGGCTGCCGGGCCCCCGCCCGTGCGCGAGGAATTCGAACCCCGGTCGCTCCCGGCGTCCTTGCGGTCCAAACAAAGGAGGGGGTGATGCCTCCCTCCGCAAAGACGACAATCCTCTGTCTGGGGACACGCCGACTGCATGTGTCCCCCCAAACACCTATAGCACCATTGGCGCTGTCTTGCAACGGCCCTCCGTCCCTCTGGGCGGAGGCCTCTAAATTTGGCACATTCGTGCACCACGTGCCTATCTCCCCTGCAATACCTGCACCGCTCACTCGGTGCGGGGGGAGGGGACTGCTGGAAGGCAGCATAGCGATTGGTCGGGCGACGGGGCTGTTCCCTCGCCGCCACCATACGACCAACACCTGGAACCGGGGCGGGCTCCAGGTGGTCCGTCACCCTACATTCGTCCTCCAAAAAACGAAGGAGGTCCGCGAAGGGTGGGAGATACGGGGCGCTGTCGCCTCCGTACCTCTGCTCGAAACGCCCCTTCATTTCAGCGGGCAATTTGGCGAGGACTATGTGCAGCAGTATAAAGGACCACTGATCCACCGGCAGGTCCAATCGCCTTAGGGAGTTGACCGCTGACAGTAGCGGGTTCAGCCACTCCCTCCGTAACAGGTGTACCCGCGTGATTCGCGGGAGGGCCAAAATCGTGGCCACGTGGGTGTCCGCCAGTAACCGGACATTCTGGTACCTGCTAACCAGAAGCTGGCGAGCCACCTGGTAGTTGTCGTCACTGATGAGCAGGTGCTGGATTACCGCGCTGGCCTCTCCTCGCAGGGAGGAGCGCAAATAGGCCAACTTCTCGCTAGGGGATAAGTCCCGTCGTGAATCCACCAAACTGTCAAACAAATTAATGAAGCCCATCCAGGCTGACAGATCCCCATTAAAAGTGGGAATCTCCAAGGTAGGCAATCGGCCTAGCAACGCCGTCGGGGTAGGTTTGACCTCCTCGCTCAAAACCGGCTCCCCCTTCCGAACAGCCAGGGCCCTCTCAGCCGCCTCCGTGAACTGGTCAGCCAGCTCATAGGCCTGGGCTACATCCTGCTCCAGCTGTTCCGACACGGCATCATCAGCTGGGGGGTTCTCTAAATAATACGCGCGACACTCCATGGCGTGGCGCTCCAGGTCTTGCAGCCGAGCTGCCAGCCCGCCATACCGAGCTAGCAACGCACCTACCCGGTCGGCTCGGTCTATTAATGTGACCGCACAAGCAAGCCAACGCAAAACTCCTTGGATGCCAGCCCTGGATACGGCGAGCGGATTCGTAGGAGCCATTTATAATCCGTTTTAGAAACAAAGCAAACAAAGAAATATAAAAGTGGTAAACATCAACAAAAAAAACAATAGAAATAGGTCGCGTCACGATAATATAAAACACAATTAAAATTCGGACGACATACACGGACCCTACTATTTTCATAAATTATTAGCAACTTACCAATTTCAAGGGCTAACAATATAACGGTATAAACAAAACGTATAGGATTAACGGTATGGCATACCCGGCACGGCCAAGTCAACCTCGCAAATCAACTACTAAACCGTTATCAACAAACAAAAACAAAACTATTTTTAATAATAATACTCGTAATTTAATACTACTAATAATTAAAACTAGTTCCACTTTTTTAACTAGGCAAGCGGACTCGGAACAAACACTAGTATGTGGTACTAATAAACAACACTTTCGAACGAAACTATTCGTCAAATAAATCCGGACACACAAAAAAAAAATATACACATCTAGGCGAGTAAACTCGTATCAAATCACTAGTATGTGGTACTAATAAACACACTTTCGAACGAACTATTCGTCAAATAAATCCGGACACACAAAAAAAAAATATACACATCTAGGCGAGTAAACTCGTATCAAAACACTAGTATGTGACAACAATTATATAAGTGTCTATCTATTATCGGATCCACCAAGTGAGAAACATTCGCTTCGAGAATTTACTAGAACAATTTCTTAGTACTTCAATCGTCTCGGGATCTTCAAATACCCTCGAGATTTCAACAAAAAAAAATAATTTTTAGGTACGCTTTTTAGGTACGCTTTTTATTTTTACTATGAAATTTTATGTAGTTAATTTTAATATGAAAATTAATTATATCAACTAAGCTCTGCTACCAAAAATATGATCACGCACAATTGTGATGACCACATCTACTGTGTTCCACAGTTTATTGAAACGAAGGTTTCTCATGCAAAATTAAGTAAATTAAGCTAGTCCTACCTTACTAGAAAATAGTGTCCGTAATCCAGGGGGGCTGAACGTTGTCTCGCCGGCGCGCGCCGGGCAAAACGATCTCCACACAACCCCCGATGGGAAACTCTTACAGCTAACACCCTTATAACTACACAATGCCCTAATAGGCAGCTAAAACTTTCCCGGCGCTTTTCAAAGCGAACACACACGGGTCACAAGTCCGTACCCGGACCGGGCGCTCCTAGGTGCAAAACGCTCGAGATCTCGGTCACGATACGGGTAGGTAACTGGCGCGGCACGTCGTTACAGAAACACACAACTTGCCTCACGGCTGCGTGCGGCGGACTGGTCGCGATGTCGCGCGGGCGGCGGTTGGCGCCGAACCCACGAATGCACGTGAATGAATGAATCACGCGCGGCGTGAACAATCGCTCTCTCCATTATTCGCTGGGAGACCTTGAGCCTTATGAGAACTATAGTAAACGACCACGTCTCTCTTCCATATGTCCTAACTGGCAACACACACTGATCAAAATGGTTTCTCCGCCTTACCTGTGTACAATTTTGAATTTTTGAATTTCAGCAAGTTATGATTTTATATTATGCATTCACAATGCATTTCTTTTCAATTCAAGCTACTTATAGGGCTCGTGGTTTTTTACTATCACATTTTTCCTATACTTTCAGCAAGTTATCATGGCAACTGGCTTGTTTTCGATTCACGCTTCATTAATTAAATAATCTCGTGCGATGAATTGAAGAGAAGTTTGAATCGAGCTGTACATAGCTAAATTACGTCAACAGTGAAGCCGTTGAAAGTCTCGCGTTGTCGGCGTGCGAGAGCGTGGACAGTGCGGACAGCGAGCCGATCACGAGCCACGACCCGCACATACCGGACCTACTGACGCCCATATCTCATTCTGGGGTAAGCACACTGTAACTCTTTATTTCCATATTATATCAATATAGTCAAACGTTAACAGTGAGGCCGTTGAAAGTGTCGAGTTGTCGGCGTGCGAGAGCGTGGACTTACGTGGATTACGAGCAACGAACGACCCGCACATACTGGACCTACTGACGCCTATATCTTATTTCCATATTTATATATATACGATCGACTTTTATTTGGCTTTCAATGTGATTCTGTCTCTTTCACTTATCATTTATATAAGCAAGACAGCAATACGCGCTGTAGAGGACATAAAGTATCTCGTGGCAGGCCTACAGAAGCTTCATAAAGCGATGTGATGTGATTAGCGAACGAATTTTGACAAAAGTTTACAGCTAACATTTACGCTGCTGTGTTCTGCTCTGTATCCGTGTTTTGTTAAATTTTGGATATTATAAGAATGTTGTTATTTTTCACGCTACTCAGAAATTGGACTATTTGAACCTGGTAAGCTTATAATTTGAAGATTTCGGATTATAAAATTCTTTAGTAGTAGCTGTCACATAAAACAAGTTAAAAATTTTACTCTATTTCATCAAAACATTAGACGTTTCATTTACTGGTTATGGACTAATTAAGCCCCAAAGTAAGTAATCTTGATAAAAACTTATATAACCTGATTTCTGCTTTATGTCTTAAAGACCTCCGTGACTCGGAAGACGAAACAGAAGTCGCCAGTGAAGTATTTTCGTGAAAAAGGTTAACACTTATGTTCACTACTCTGTGCCTCGATTCTGCTAACAGTGTCGTAATTTTTAACACAGTTCTTGTTAAGTTATGCATTCACAATGCTATACTGTAAGTAAAGGAAGAAAGTTACTTTCAGCGCTGGTGGTTTTTTACTATCACATTTTTCCTTTACTTACAGTTATTATTACTAGAAACCAATATTACGTGAATATTAGCAGAATTGAGGCTCTGAACTTAGTGGTCACAATAAAAGCTACGCTAGTCATTAATAGTAGGACCCCTATTATAATGTCTAGTATAGTCCACATACTCACACACCTACCACCCTAAGCTAGTCATTAATAGTAGGAACCATATAATGACTAGTCTAGTGCACATACTCATACACCTACCACCCCAATGACATTTGCTTTCAAATCTAGGCGACACCATTGGGTTGCCGGCGACGCGAAAGGGGCGGGCGACGAGTACGACCGAAGTCAGTAGCAGAGCAGCAATGCAGCAGCAACGAGATGTTGTCACTCCCACCACTACATGCTGAGGCAGCTGACGCGCTAGCTGAGCTACCCGCGCATACACTGCGACACCTAGTCAAGGGTGAGTGGAAGTGGAATGGAACTGCTGTGGAATCGAATTCACATTATTCTTAAAACTCTGGCGAAACCGTTACGATGACCGAAGTCAGTAGCAGAGCTGCAATCCTGCAGCAATGAAAAGCTGTCGCTGCCGCCATTGCACGTTGTAGCGCAGCCGCTTCAACGCACTTGCCGAGCTACCCACGCACACATTGCGATTGTGACACCTCAAGGGTAAGTGTTTGTTTGTGTATAGCGTATTCTTAGTCTGTCTAATATACGAAATTTAATAAAAAAATCTGAGTTTTTTCAGATGTTTTGTTTTGCCAAACTTAAAATAAAGGTCACGTGTTATTTTGCAGGTCGACCTAGAAGGTTGAAAACACGAGCACCAACACGACCTATCACAGATCAGTCGCAGGACATTGATGAAGGTAAATAGACATCGTTAACTAATAAAGATAGATGAATAGATAAATAGATAGTCGGCAAATAAATACCGAGTTTCAAGTTATCATCAGAAGACATCAGTTGATAAAGGCACTATCACGATAATCTAGTTATAAGCTTTTATGTGCTTTTAAAACATACGACCCATTTCATTTTAACGTTTCAATGGTCTTGTGTATTAATTTTCTCATGAAAAGCTTGAAGATTAAAGTGCTTTCCTCACATAGGACTAAAAAAAATATTTTATACATAGTGGCTTTATCATCTGATGTGCTCCATTGACCATTAAGCCTCGGTAGGTTTGGACGAGTTCTGGCGCACGTGCCGCACGCCGCCGGGCAGCGAGGAGGCGTCGCTGTCGACACGCACGCCGCTCACGTCGCGCTCGCTGCACTCGCTGTCGTCGCTGGCGTCGCCCTCGCCGCTGCGCCACTCGCCCACGCTGCAGCGCGACGACACCATGTGAGCATGTTATGACTAGATCACACGCACGCCGCCGGGCAGCGAGGAGGCGTCGCTGTCGACACGCACGCCGCTCACGTCGCGCTCGCTGCACTCGCTGTCGTCGCTGGCGTCGCCCTCGCCGCTGCGCCACTCGCCCACGCTGCAGCGCGACGACACCATGTGAGCATGTTATGACTAGATCACACGCACGCCGCCGGGCAGCGAGGAGGCGTCGCTGTCGACACGCACGCCGCTCACGTCGCGCTCGCTGCACTCGCTGTCGTCGCTGGCGTCGCCCTCGCCGCTGCGCCACTCGCCCACGCTGCAGCGCGACGACACCATGTGAGCATGTTATGACTAGATCACACGCACGCCGCCGGGCAGCGAGGAGGCGTCGCTGTCGACACGCACGCCGCTCACGTCGCGCTCGCTGCACTCGCTGTCGTCGCTGGCGTCGCCCTCGCCGCTGCGCCACTCGCCCACGCTGCAGCGCGACGACACCATGTGAGCATGTTATGACTAGATCACACGCACGCCGCCGGGCAGCGAGGAGGCGTCGCTGTCGACACGCACGCCGCTCACGTCGCGCTCGCTGCACTCGCTGTCGTCGCTGGCGTCGCCCTCGCCGCTGCGCCACTCGCCCACGCTGCAGCGCGACGACACCATGTGAGCATGTTATGACTAGATCACACGCACGCCACCGGGCAGCGACCGACGATTATATGTGAACAGGAATCTGAGCGCAAAAGTCTACTCCGGATACCGCCACCAAAGAATACTATAATATTACTACGCCGCCACACTAGCGTAGATTCTATGGGCGAATAGAAATGGAAAAGGGGTGTGGGAAATATTGAAGCGCTCTATAGAAGCTTTCCAGCTATGTGGCGCGTTAGTTATATATACAATGCCAAGTAACCATCGCTGATTGCGCGACAGATTAAATCTGATATTAAAATATTAATGAATATCTTTGTCGTTACAGGTACAGTGTAACATCTGGAGAAAGCACGCCAGTTCTTTTAGAATGCGGTAAGTCAAGAAATCATAGTATCATTTGTAACTCTTTTTACATCAAAGAAGTATGTTGTCTAATGAGGTCCCTTGTCGTTGAAGGTAACGTGACATCCAACGTCAAAAAGCTCGTCTCCAAGATATAGACCTGACAATTTTTAAACGTACTTTTTTTTACAGAAGTATCACGTTGCAAGTCCTCCGATAATGTAGGCTCCAAAGCTCCAAACACGCCGCCTCCGTCACGCTCTTCAGATAACGTCAACACAATGGGTAAATATTGTTCATGTTATTATTCTATTCACAAAATAGACAACCATCAAAGTGATTTGGACCTTAACACTTCTCAATACGGTTGATGTTAGTGTGAGACATAAATCTTCTTTTTCATTTTGATTCAAAGTTAATAGTACTGTAATCCAAACACAATCACTTTTATGGTTTGCAAAACTGTTCATTTCTTAAAACTCGATTCAATTGATACTAACAGAATAGAACTTCATTTCATTATCAAATGATCCTATTACCCTCTCATATCATAAGTCACTGTAATATAATAATATAAAGGTTTCATTGAACATTACTTACTAAAATTAATATAAGGTCATTAAACGGTGGAATCATCTGTGCCCCAAGCTCGAACAACTCTCGTAATAAAAATCAAAATGTGCCATAATGAAATCCTGCCAAAGAGCTGTCAGATTCCATACTTAAACTGGTAGCTTTGACAGAATTTTGACGGATAGTTTAGTTAACGATTAGCAAAACGAGAGTATAGTCCGCGCCACATAACTCGGCATGTCGTGGTCAGTTGGAAAAATAAGACTTATTCCCGTGTCATAATTTTAGTTCCAGATATTGACACGCGCCAAGTTATATGGCGCGTACTCTAGTTCGTGCTCGAGCTTCGAGTGCTGTACTCTATTCTATTGGTATCACACTTGGCTTAGCTTCAAATGTCGTGTTCGTGCTACGCACTGCGTTTGGAAATGCAGACACGCCTTGTGTTGTCTGATGGGCAATATGAAGCTTGGCCTAACATCATCGTTTCTGCTGCTAATTTACATTGTGCCATGCGTTTATAACGGGGGATCAAGTTCGGTTTTGGTTGTGCATTGACATTTTCATAAAAGCTTTTTGCAATGTAGTGATAACTGATAACCATTCCCAAACATGATGAAGTGCGAGAATAACCAAGCTAGGATATTTTTTGTCGTATTTGAACATTATGAATCGTCGTGATAATATTGGTTATATAAAAAAGCCAAATGCAATTTGAGTGTCGCGGATACATCATTGGACCTTCAATATTAGTCACCTTTATTGATAACATAAAGTCAATCAACACGTCTGGTAGGTACTCAACTTAGGCACTATATTATGTGAATGAGGTATACGTGAATGCCTTCACTACAAATCCCCTCACTGTGAAAAAAGGTACTGATTCCAGTAGTATAGGTAGTGTGTTCATAGCGTGATTTTTTTACGTCATTTACCGGCGATAATTATGACTACGCGGACTTGGGGTGCATTCCGATTCAAACTAAAATCAATTTCAGCGCTGACTGTGTTATCAGGCGTATCGATTCAGACATCGCGCTTATGACAGTTGGGACCTGTCAACGATTCGAAACGTTCGTGATCGCGCTCATTGAATAACCTCAAATTCCAACCATTTTATTATATTAGAATTTTACGGAAGATGGATAATGTTGAAGAAACATTGACGCTGAGGAGGTATCTTCTACTCGTCGAAACCGACTCGCACTTGGATACGGTTTTTTAACTATTTTTTATTAAAAAATACACCTGCTGAAGTAAATATAAACAAACAACTGTCAGTTTTGACAGGACGCTCACAGTGATTATCGTTTGGAGCATGGGCGGCGTAAGCACAAGATGCAATCAGTGACGTCACACGGGATTTCGTTATCGCGCTCACGGTGATTCGGTACTCAAATCGGCGCGATGACATCGCTGACAGCGCGACTCGGAGTGCACCCTTGGTAAAACCGAACTGAATCCCCCATGTGTGTACGTGACGTGAGTGTGCGCGGTGCGTAGGGAACGGGTGCGCGCGCACGCCGGGCAAGGCGCGCCCGTGGTCCGTGGCCGGCGTCAACGCCGACGGCGGCGCCTGCACCACAGGTAACTTGTTGTAGTAGCACGGCATGCGAGCTTTTTATCACCACGCTTCTTCAGTACTACCATTATGCCCCATTTAGATACTCGCCGAGTACAGACGAATAGGCACGAATACGAGTATGTAAACGACTTATTCGGATATGTTCGGTAATCGCCACGAATACTCGTTCGTTCTCCGTGCGGTGTCGGTTTTTTTTGACGCGAATCAAAGGATTATTCGTCTCTACTCGTGCGCGGTGTTTACATATTCGTTGCTGTTCAGTTGACTCGTGAACTTTGTCGCAGGCGGCGGTCGTTTCAAGCACTTAGCAATGGATTGAACAAACGAATATATTTTAAAATTTATAGAACTTTATCAAGGAGAACCCATAATATGGGATCCTAAACATCGGTTGCATAAATCTTTATCTAAAAAAAGCAGCAGCAAGTCGCACGTCGTCCATGTTGAAAAGTTCTATGTTTACTGAATATTGACGATTATCTAAACGTGTCTTTCGTGGTGCTATTCGCGCACGAATTATTCGGCGAGAAATTCGCCGGCTTATTCGGCCGAGTATCTAAACGTTGCATTACAGTAGGGCTAGCACAACTTAACGTGACTCTTTGTCGCACTCCTTTCGCGCGCAAGTTCTGCTAGCACTACTGAAAGCTAGACAAAATTGTAGAACTGCCATTCTTGGGGCCTGTTTTAATATGTCCGATTATGAGATACTTTCGGGTTTAATTGACAGTTTTGTATGGACTATCTGTCAAGTAACAGCTAATGAGAACTTAAGACATTGTGAAACAGGCCCTTAGACTCACTTAGCATTGTCGTGGAACGAAATGCAAGCGAAGCGACATTCCTGGAAAACATTTCATTGGTCATGTGGAGTGTTGGAACGAAATGAAAGCGAAACGCCATTTTTGGAATACATTAAATTTTTCATGTGGTTTATTTTCTAGCTCATATCTAGTTTAGACATGAAGTTCATAAGCTGATATGTTAAGGTAGGGTATAATTCCGATATTGGCGACCGCGAGCGCCCGACAGGCTTATCACGTAACTTGCAAAAGCCAAGCGATAGCGAAAATCTCGCAATTATTGCTCTAAAATCACAGACGTACTATGAAGCAGCAAACACTTGCTGCGATTAGCGATTTTAAAGCAATAATTGCGAGATTTTCGCTATCGCTTGGCTTTTGCAAGTTACGTGATAAGCCTGCGGATCGCACTACCGACTGCTTCGTATGAATTTATATGCTAGCCATGCCCAGAGGTCGCTGTCGATTGCGTTGTTTAGGGTTTCATATTTTTTTTATTTATTACCAAATTACAAGCCAGATTACAATAATTATATAAATTCATACTTAGCAGTCGATTGCGCGACCGAGTCGCTCTGTCAGCATCATTGGAAATGTATCTTTACGAACAGTCGCTTCCATTCCATTTCCAGAGCCTTATCTTTTTTAGGTCAACAAAATTTATGTAAGATTACAAAGTGTACCTGTAGCTGGGTTGAAGGATACAAATGCCGATAATACACCGCCGCCGCAAAACTATAGTAGCGGCGCGGCGCCGTCAATCGACCCGCCCGAGTTGTCGATTGTAGGGCGCGCGTAGCTGTAGCGCACTTACCTGTTACACCTCCGCCGCCGCGAAAAAAACAAACTGGGTGGTTTAGCCGGCAAGTGTGCTATTAGCAACTCGCACCATGTAATCGATGACTCGGGCGCGCCGCTACTATAGTTTCACGTCGCCGCCGGTGATGTACTTTTGGCTTAAACGTTTACTTCATGTGCACCTCTTTTTACCATTTCTTATGTTTTGTGTTTAACGTTAGATATTCACATTTATTTTAGGATTAAAAAACATCATCATACTTTAATCTCTTACAATTTTATTTCCAAATAGTCATAAGTGAAGCGGAATTTGAACCCTAACCTTTGGATTTACAATCTTTTGTTCTCTCATTTAAAATTCAACTGTTACGGGTTCTAGTCCCGTCTGAGCAATTTCGTGACTAGTAGTTTGAATTTTTGTTCTAGTATCAAAAAAATATATTTGTTATGTATTTCAATGATTTATTTTTATTCTTACTCGTTCGTCTTTATTTTGAATTCTAACAATAATGGACTTTCACGAGCATGATTGGCTTTCCTAAATTAATTCTTTTTGAACAGTGATTTTTTATTGTTCATAATTTTCTCTTTTCGTTGAATGAATTGGCGACCTAAATCTATTGCACGTTCTCATGTTCAAAAACTATGGAACAATGAATAACAAAAACCAAACAATTTTGCATGAATCTAATAAGACATTGTTGGTACGAATTCACTGGCTGGCGAGTATTGATTTTATTCATCATATTAGCTATTAAGATTCGGAAACCCTTAATCCAATATTTAGTATTTGGAGGAACTTTTGATTTTATAAAATGACTCTGCTCCTGCCATGACCACCGCAACACCTATGAGTTTATGACGTAGCATGTTTAGATACTCAAAAACTCACAGTCGATAACAACAAGCGTAACACTTGTCTACGAAACTACGAAATATGTCGTATTGCGGGAGCGATAATAGTGCATTAACTGTCGACAGCGCAAGGTAAATCTTTATGAAGTCTGGTGGGTTACAATAAGGACTTTACTGCAAGGCTATAATGTTCTCAGATTAACCCCCTTACTAATAAACGTGGTGTAAAGTAACAACAGGTGTAAATCTGTTTTTGTCTCTTATGTTGTCTAAAATGATGACAGAGACAACAACAGATTTACACCAGGGGCCCGTTTCTCAAAAGCTTGTAACTTGTAATCTTTTTGACAGCTTTTATTAGAAAGGGACTTCCACTTGTATTACAAGCTACATGCTTTTGAGAAACGGGCCCCAGATGTAACTTAACACCACGTTTATTAGTAAGGGGATAAATGTTTAACACTAGCGCAAAAATTAGCCCTTGCTATTTCGTTCAAGGAGTAATCCACCTGGTCATATCGTGGTCATGCTTGGGGTCGATTCTCAAACTGGAAACTCGTTAAAAAGTGTCATTCAGAAAAAACTACGTTTCATTTGTTTTATTATCATGACAGCTTGTTATCATTTCCAATCATATTTCTTTTGCTATACATTGCGATATTCTTCCTTATACCGCCATTGAATGTCGTATGTAATGCGGTGGTGGTCTGCAGAAGGCGTGGAGGCGTGCGTCGGTGGCAGCATCGTGGGCATCACTCCGGGCGCCGCACTAACCAGTAACCAACTTTCTGACGCTATTCTGTACTGAGACGTAGTCTATGTGCCGCTGTGTAACTGTGTAGGTATTGCTTTGTGTGTGCTAACGCTCCGTTAGGCTAGGCTCGCTTTGGACGCGAATACGTAAACGTACGAACGAGGTAGTACGAATTGACGTACGTATACGTACGACTAGCACACAGTCTACGTGCACCCGTAGCACTTGTAAGGATTGGATCATTCGTGAATAAAATTCATGCGATTACGCGTTTAAAGTGAGCTTAGCCTAAGTTTGTTTATTAGGTATAAGATATCAAGTTTTGCCTAACAATCGACATGCTAAGAAGCAATACGAAAAGATTTGGTACAGAAAGAACCTTTCAGTTAAAATGAAATTCGAATAGGTACGTATTTTAGATTACATAAAGATGAGAATGGAATGCATATTTTTTACTTAGGGCGCTTGTGCACTACACTGAATTTTACCGTCCCGGAAAAAAAAGGATGCTTGTATTTTAATAATCAAATATAGAATTTATTTATTTCGTGAAGTTTAGGGTTTAAAACATTGAAACTACACGAAATAAATAAATTCTTACTATTATAAATGATTTATTATTAAAATACAAGCATCCGTTTTATTCCGTGACGGTAAAATTCAGTGTAGTGCACAAGCGCATTATCTCTTACTTTTTACTGATAATAAGAACTACCTAGCTTAATAAATTTCAGTTTATAATTCATCTTTCTGTAGAGTTCTTATAAAGAATTACTGCACGTTCCGATTGAAACGGACAAGATTTATTTATAGAATTTCTGTTAGGTAAATATACTTTGTTTTTCATAAGTCCATACAATAATATCATACAGTTGTAATTGCTCGTGCGTCTTGTCTGCGGCTTATTAGCAAATCGGCTTTACTTCTTCAACTGCATGCTTCTCATAATTTCAAAATTATTCTTCTATCGTTATGTTACGTAATAAGCTTGACGTAGAAAGCAGCGTTATAATTGTAAATGTTTTTGATGTGCTGTATGCGTCAATAATGCTTATCGTAGAACATTCAGCTCTGTTATGAAGTATTGAAACATTCATTTCAATATATTATATAAATATTCCATTCTAAACCAATAAATACATTGTCGCTGTATGTAAACGAACATGCTGACGAACTTAATGCTTGTATGTTTGCAGTGAAAATTGGTTTGCAATGGACAATACTTGAGTAAGGGTCGTTTCAATGCAGTATGTAGAGCAGCGTCTTGAAAACTCAATATTTATTGAACGTTAACTATAACAGTATTCTATTAACTCTGCAGGCTCAATGCTTCGGGATCATCCTTTAACACCAGGTAAATACAATAAATAACAAATATACACTTTTTTTTATTTTTTTATTTTTTTTATGTTTTTTTTTATGTTCAAGGGAAACATACAGCATGAAATAACACAAAAGTTATAGTACACTTAGTCAATACAAAAGCCAACAAAGTTTCCACAACTAAATAACTCAAAAAATGTTGAACAGACATCCGCAAACTATCCGCTACAGGCGCGGGCGGTGCACACTAATAAACTAAGATATATTACTATTATAAATTATTCCGTTAAGCACTTAACTACTTCAATCTTAAATTTAGACAACTTTATATTAAATATATCAATATGACTATAACTTAAATTGAAATGGTTCATGGCTCTAAGAATGAAACGATTTTTACTATAATTTGTTCTGCAACGAGGTAATGCAAAAGTATTACAGGAACACAGTCTAGCTTTAGAACACTTGAAAGAAACTTTACTTAACAAATATGGAGAGTCAATTTGATTACTTAAAAGCTTAAATTAATATATCAGGTCCCTTTTTTGTCTACGACTAGCAAGCGAAATCATAGAATGGACAAAATCAGGAAACTTATAACGAAGCCTTTTAATTAATTTATCCTGTATTCTTTCGATCATATCGATGTAAATAGCGTATTGTGGGTTCCAGACAGTGGACGCATATTCAAGATGAGATCTAACAAATTTATTTTATCACTTTAACCGTACTATTTGGTTTTTATTTACATAAATAAGCGTAGGCCTCACCGCCATCTGGCGAACGGGCTAACGAGTCGGGCGATGTGACGTTTCACCTCTTTTCCTACGATTCACACCTCAAGCGACCAACGACGTCGCTCGCGTCTCCCCGCCTTCTCACTTAGCTTCACCCGTTCGTAAGTTCGTTCGCTAGCTGGCAGTGCACTGCCAGTTCCTATAGCGCAAGCAACAGCTTGCGCCACACAAACTATAGGTTCTGGCAAATAACTCAAACAAAACCATTGACAAAAATCGGCGAGAAATCAGAGAAACCTATATATAGGTACTCGGTGTTCGGCAGCAAGCGTTGCGCTCGCGTTCAATAAAAAAAAATCTTCCAACGCAAGAAGAATTTGTCTCTACTGCTACTCTGTCCGTATTAGATTCCATTTTGGTTTTATGCAAAGCGTTGGATCATAAAATGATAGGCGGTACTTATTTTATCAATTTATTGATATTCAAATATTCTTATGATGACATTTGTTTAAATTTCCAGAGGGAGCTGAGGCTTAGATAAAAGCATCAGACAGACATACGGCTCGAAGACAAGTACGTGATAAGTTGAGCAGGGTTCATCCAAATATTACGTTATCGGATTTTATTGACGGATGCTCACAATTGTGCCAGTTAGGATTTTAACGTTTTAGACGGTAAATAGCTGACTAGTGTTCTAATATGGTATTGCCATTTTAGTTATATCTATGAAATAGTTATTTTCAATTGAAAATATTGATGATAAAGTCATAATAATTCCAATTAACTTATGATAGGATATTTAGATGTAAACTAATTAATTACACATTTTATTTACTGTGATTGTGTTAGTATTACATATATTACTCATGATTTTTATATAAATTGCACAAACTTATAATCGTTTCGTTATAACTTTATAATTATTTGGAGTTTTAAGTAAAAAGCTAGATTTTAAGTTCATAGTCATAAGGAATAGGTATCAGCACTGAATGGAATCTATACTTACTTATGTGTTTACAGGGGTACCCAAGTGCAATATTTTGTTCTGTGATACTCTAACTTTACTGGGTACTCAAACTATATTATGTGAATATGATATTATGGTGCTACTACACCGGTGAGAAAAAACTCTGTTTGATTATTCAATATTAATTAAACGGAAGCACTTTTTAAAACACCAATTTACAGAAAATAATTTAAGTTATCTTACTAGTCATACTCTGTAGCAGTGTATAAAAGTACGCAGATTGGTTAATAAAATTTCAGTACTTTCGCCAAATATTTCAGTGCTGATTATACGATCATGTCATTTAAGTCGAATAAGGATCCTATTCCGTAAAAATAATATAAAGTATGGTCAATATCACAAATTGGGTATTTCTATAACATCCTGCTTACGCCCGACTGGTTTTGCAAGTTGCATCTACGATTGTAGATTACTAAACTTAAGCCGCTAGTTTCTTTCTATGAACAAATAGTAGCCGTAGTAAAGTCGCCACTAGCACCCGCGCGCCTCTACGAGATAGGTGGTACACGCTCAGTATTTCATTAGTCTCGTCTCGTCACACTTTGATAGACGCCAGAATTATGGATGAAACTAAACGGTTACATAGTCATTCTGGCATCAGTTTATTATCATTCTCAATGGACTGACGTAAAGTATTCGAAAAAACAATTTGCATTAGTCTCTGGACACTAATGACCATTCCGTGACGCTCATTCTGCCATCATTCTACCAGACCGAAGAACTGATGAGTGAGTGAACACTCATTTCATTAGTAACCCTACATCCTGAACTATTAACTTCATGTTAATAGTTATACTTCTTACCCTTTCTTGGATTCCGTGAATAGAGAAACTAGCGCCATAACATAAGTAAGTAATCGGTATAATCAATGGTGTAATTTACAAAATTAGTCACCCAGACTTTTCTTTCTTCAGATATTTTACGTGTACATTTCTATAAGAATGAATTCAGTTGTATGTATATAAAACGATTTTGTCAATGAATTGGTCTTGCCTAGTCATGCTTTAAAGGCCTAATGTAACGCACAATTTAGTTGTATTAATTATCTGTTTTTATTACAGACAGTGTTTGGTAGCTGCACTGATGATTGTTGTTTTATTTTAATAGGATATATGCATGTTTTACGTCGATTGTTTGCCTAATATTACTTTGGAAGCCAAATTGGTGTATCGGTGGTCATATTTTAGATGTACCTACTATGCCCCCCCTTCTTTTCCAATGAAGTTATGAACATTTTTTTTCCATTTTTATGGATCTCGTGCATGTATCCTATTTGTTGCCATGACAGATTTCTTCCAGAATATACATTCCTTCGTGTATAGTATTTAACAGTATTTTAAAATTAATGAAGTGTGATTCTTAAAATTGAAGTTCAAATTGTGAGGTGAATTTTAGATTAGTATGCCAACTTGCAGTGCTGTAAGGTTCAATTTTACGGTAGTACGATGAATTATGTATGTAGAACGCCCCATACTTTTTAAGTGTTCACTAGATTAACTATTTGTAAAATGACTAAAATTCAACTGTCTATTGAATACGTTATTAAGCTGTCTTTTAGTGGCGTTTCTTGATTGTAAATTTACTAATTATTATAAGTAGATGTATAGTATATTGCTAAATTATTTAATAGTATTTTTATATTCATTCCAATTTAGTTGGTTTTATCTAGCTCTTTGGTACCAGACTGATTTTACGGTACTTTTATTTATGGTGCAATTTATGTATAGAGCGTTGTGATAATCGTTTAATTACATGCAATATACAAGAAACTTTATCTTTTATTTTAATCGACCTCATGGTATTTTTTATATGGCCGTCATTTTCCCTTGAAGTTCGTGTGGGTTTGATTTAAAAATGCTCAACGGTTACATCATAGAACACAAGAGGTTAGACGTAGCAAGTGGGCAGGGCGCGGGTAGAAACCCCTCTGCTCATAATAAAATAATATATTTCATAAAAGAATGCAATTAAGTACCTACAGCGCAGGACCGATCGTTGTGGAGATCCTTGGGGGAGGCCTATGCCCAGCAGTGGGCGTCGTTCGGCTGACATGATGATGATGATGATGATGTACAAAGTCAAAAAATTACAATAACAGCTACAGCTAATATTACTATAGCAAGTCCATAGATTACCCTTTGTACGATTATGAATTTCTACACAGAATCGAAAACAGGAGCCGTACTCTAAAACGCAAGTCCGAAACTTCGGTTAGCCTCCTCCCTTTCACTCGATTTTGCCACAACGATTCGGGTATAACGAAGTTTCGGGTTTTGCGTTTCAGAGTAGGCCCTCGGGCCCGTTGGTAGGCGTGGCTCACTCACTCCGCTCAGTCGACTTAAGTGCCCCGGTAACGATCAATCGCAATTGACAATGTTTACGTCATTGACGGACCAAATGATCGTCTACAGAGGCAATGAGGGATTTTCTGACAGATGATTAAAAAAGAAAAAAGTTAGTTCCAAAAAACTCAACAGATGGCGTTCATCAGACATGGGTTTGCTTTTTTTAAATTTGCTGGCAAGGGCCCTGTTTAACCATTTTTACAAGTCTACAATTATGTAAGAAAGCTAGTGAAGTACTTGTATTTTTACTCTAGTAGAACGTAGAACATCAGAATCACAACTTGGCGGCCATTTTAAAAGAAATCATTCACTATTATTACGAGTGTAATGTCAGTGACATTGACATTACGATAATAGTAGATTGTATTACAAACGAGCAAAATAGCATATTTACGGCGAGGGCGCTATTTTTAATCCAGAGCGGAGTGAAGGATTCTATAGTAGAATCCCGAGCGTAGTGAGGGATTCTAAAGTAGAATCCTGAACGCAGCGAGGGATTCAATATACGTCGCCCGAGGTGAAAATAATTTTGCGGCCGAGTAATTTAGTAGGATGTCACTTCTACAACCAAGACGAAACTAACTACACCTCATTGATCAAGTCGTAGGCTGTAGAGTGTGGCGAAGAAATAAACAAAGGTACATACCTACATTCGAGAAACATAACCCAACTAGAACGCAATCGATTTAAATTAAAACCCATAACTGAAAACCGCATTAAAATCGGACCAGTGGTTTAGGAGATAAATGGTAACAGAGTAACAGACATACATACAAACACACAAACAAACAAACAACCTCTAACCCCAAACGCATATACCGCCTCCGTTCCGTCGTGGGTAAAAAGTACTCATGAAAACTAAAAAATTATAATAGGTAAGTACTTACTAAGACTAAAGTACATATCATTCATTCATAAAACAGCATTCATGTCCCGACAACAATTGGGGTTGAAAAAGAAGGTTTTACCAGTAAGTTGTGTGAGCAAGCAAAGCAATTGCAAGCATGTCAATACAAAAAATAACACTCACACACACATCAAAAAACCTGAAGCCAAGTTGTAAAACCCAAAAAGATGCTGCGTAGTTTTCGTTCAAAGTGTTAAAGGGTAATAAATAATTCCAATACTTATATTGACCGCCATTTTCAATCCCAATTTTTGTTTGACTGAGCTATGTAATCTACTTTATTGTATTCATAGATTATACTTACTGCTCATTATTTCTTGGGTACGAAAAAAAGAAATATCCTTATTGTGTCCTATCGCCGTTATTCGAAGCCTAGGTAAACATATTTTGAGATAGTCCTTCCGTTCCGTTCAGCTCCAATCTTACTATTGGTCAGTTTTACCTTACCTGAGTCTCAATTTGAATTTACCGCCTAGCTGTGACGTCACTTCCGCGACGCGTCAGACGTCACCCCACCAAGTTCACCTAGCGGGCGATGCAGCGTTGCGCTTCCATTGGCGTCCTTAATTCCGAACCGTTCACTTCGAAATTTAAACGCTGTTAGCGTTCGATATTTTAAAAGTTAATTTATTCATAATTGAGTCTTTAATTATTGTTTTAATTGTTCGATTTTAAAAAGAAGTTAAATTGTTAGAGTATTCATATTCGAGTCTTTAGTTGTTCCATTTTAAAAAATGAATAATAAGCAGAAAAAACGTGTGCGTAGTAGACGTAGTATGAGTGTCGAATCCGACTCAGGTTCCACTTCGACTTCGCGCGGGTCATCGCCCTCTAGAAGAGTGAAGAAGCCATCCGGAAAATCATATCGAAAAAATTATGGAAAGAGGCGCAAGATGGATACTGAGGTAATTGAGCACCTCAGCCAACAGGTCAGTGACTTGCAAAAATTTTTGTATGGGAACACATGTTACCCGCAATCTGTGCAGAATGTTCAGTCATTAAATAATGAATCTATTAATAACTGTGAACGAAATTTGTTGAATTACCCGCAAACGGGACAGAATTTTCAGTCGGTAGAAAATGAAAATGTTAATAACTGAACAAAATTCTTTGTATTACCCGCAAATGGTACAGAATATTCAGTCAGTGGAAAATGAACCGGTTAATAATAATTGTGAACAAAATTTTATGTACTACCCGCAAATGGTACAGAATGTCCACTCGGTAGAAAATGAACCGGTTAATAATTGTGATCAAAATTTTTTGTATTACCCGCAAATGGTACAAAATGTTCAGACTGTAGAAAATAAACCTGTTAATGAACAAAAAGGTTTGTATGGTAACGCAGTTAACCCGATTACTGTACAGAATATTCAAACTGTTACAGACTGTGAAAAGGTACAATGTGTGTCCAACCCGAATGATTTTGAATTTAGCACAATTCTTAAAGAACCCAGTGTTCCCGCTGCCACGGTAAAACATTTAGAGATTTTACAATCATTACAACATTTTGATACGATAAATTGGAATGGTGTTCGATATAGCGAAATTCAGAAAAGCTACAGTGCTAGTCCAGGATACGTAAATCTCGAGATCAATGACGAGTTGAAAAGTTTCGTTGATAAACCAAATTATTTAGTTGCGGAAGAGAGATTTTTAGCTGCCATGACGCATGCGCAGGTAATGCAAAGTGAAGCATTTCAAAGTGGTTTTACTAAATTATATGATTGGTTAAATTCTTGTGAAAGTGTAAATATGGTTGAGTTTAAAGAAACTTATATGAAAATTTTTAAGGAAAATTTCCAAAAGATTTCCAATGATTGTCTGCAATTAGTTTGTGGCCGAAGGGCTGATATTATAAAGCACAGGCGAGAATATGTGTTGAGTAATTTTGTAAAAGAAAAATATTTGCGTGAAAGTTTTAATAATATTCCACCTTCGAGTAAACTTTTATTCAATAAAGATGCTTTTTCTGAAATAATAAAAGATAATGGTGGTGTCAGTAAAGTTTTCAAATGTAATATACCCTCAATTGAAAAGAAAAAGTTTTATGGCCCTCAGCCTTCGCAGGCTGGGCCTAGTACAAGAAATTTAGGCGGTCGCTCCTGGGCACCGCCGCCTGTGACTAGATACAAGTCACTTCCTGCTTACGCAAGTAACGGGGAACAATTTTTTCGACAAATCAGACCTCGCATGGCAGTCATGGCAGGCCCTCGGTTCCAGCAACCTCGGGGGTACTCAGTGCGCAATGCAGCCGGTCCGCCCGCTGGTCCAAGACAGCGCGCGCCTGTTAGGTTTTCCGGAAATGGGCCTAGGAGATATTGAGATAGGACAGGAGTTTCAAGGGGGACAGTTACAGAATTATCACAAAGAGTGGGGGTCGCTGGGGGCGTCCGAGGTTCTTCTCAACATAATATCGGGATATCGAATGCCATTCAAAGAGAAACCGCTACTTGTTTTGCCAAAGGATGTCGAACGTCGGTATCAAACCCCAACATCACCAGAGATGGATCAGATAATTCTAAAATTGATGAATCAAAATATCCTAGAGGAAGCCCCCGAGACTCCGAGTTTTATTTCAAAGTTTTTCCTAATTCCGAAAAGCGACGGATCGTGTCGCCCGATTTTCAATTTAAAGACGTTGAATTATTACCTAAAGATAGGCAAATTTCGTTTGATTTCGGTGAATCGCATCCCAGATTTCTTACAAGCTCGCGACTGGATGGTCAAAATAGATTTGACACAAGCGTACAATCACGTGCCGGTAGCGGCGTCCCATCGCTGTTTCCTTCGCCTACTATACCGAGAAAAACTCCTACAAATGACCTGTCTACCTTTTGGGTTAGCGACGGCGCCGAAAATTTTCGCTACACTGACGAATTGGACTGCCGAAATTTTACGCAAGCAGGGTTTGCGAGTCATAGTATTCCTGGACGATTTTTTAATAGTAAGCCAAAACAAAACGCTTTTGATGGAACAAGTGCAAACTGCATTGCAAATTTTCCGCAGGTTAGGGTGGAAAATCAATGTCGAAAAGTCGATTATAGTTCCTCAAAGAGCAATAGAGTATTTAGGTTTAGTGTGGGATCCGTGGCGAAATCGCAAAATGCTTCCGGAACAAAAGATTCAAAAAATATTGAATATCACAGCCCAATTAGTGCAGTTCAAGAAATCGACCCTACGCGAGATTCAGTCAATAGTAGGTTTACTAAATTTTGCTCGACTAGTTATTCCTCAGGGACGTCTAAACTTCAGACACCTGCTAAACTTTTGCAATTCCAATTTGAAACAGCCACTAAAGGCTCTTCTCGTTTTACCGGAGAGAGTGATTGTCGAACTCCAGTGGTGGCATCAAAATTGTCGAAATACGAGCAATTTGCACCCACCAGATGTCGCCCATTTTTTAACGACAGATGCTTCCGATTTAGGCTGGGGAGCAGATTTAGACGGTCATCACGTGAGTGGAAATTGGACACGCGAAGAAGGGCATCTTCACTGCAACCAGAAGGAAATGTTGACGATACTCAAATGCTTGGTAGAGTACGCTCCGTATCTGAGTCATTCGACCCTTTTTCTACAATGCGACAACAAATCGGTGTTAGCTTACCTGCGAAACGAGGGAGGAACGAGATCGAAGCCCCTGATGAGCCTCACATATCAAATAATGGCGATACTTCAGAGTTTCGACATTCATATTTCAGCTCATCACATTCCAGGGAGATACAATGTGACAGCGGATCGTCTGTCTCGGCTAAGTATGTTACCGGAATGGCACCTAATACCATCGGTGACAAGACTAGTGTTCCAGAAGTGGGGAGTCCCGGAGGTGGATCTGTTTGCATCCCGCACTGCACACGTAGTCGAAAGGTATGTGACACTAGATCACCGAGATCAGGAAGCGTGGAGGCACAACGCGTTTGCAGTGGAATGGAATTTCAAGCTAGCATGGGTGTTTCCTCCCCCAAACCTGGTGCCCAGAGTACTTATGCAATTAAATCAAGCGAAAGGTGTGTATCTTATTGTAGCCCCTCGGTGGCCACAGGCGTTTTGGAGAGTAGACTTGAAAGCCAGAGCAATTGCCCCACCGTTCACTGTTTACAACCTAGACAAAGTGCTAGTAGACACGTCGACGGGTCAACCGCCACAGAAGGTGCAGGAGCTGACGCTGGAGATTTGGAAATGTGGGGGTGGACAAGTTCATTAGCAAATTGGTCAGAAGAACAGAAGAAATTATTGAGGGCAAGTTGGAGGTCTTCCACTTTGGGGGTTTATAAACCAATTTGGAACCGATGGGTGTCGTGGTGTGCAGAAGTAAATGCCGATCATTGTAATCCCTCTCCGAGTGACTTAGCTAAGTATCTCGCAGATTTACACTTAAAGCATAATTTAGCTTATAAAACTATTCTAATGCACAAGTCTGTAGTGTCTACGCTTAGTAATGTAGATAAGTACGATCGCTTAAGTTCACATTTGCTGGTTAAGAAAGTCCTTAAGTCTATAGCACTGCAAACATCTACTCGTCCGTCAGCTGTTATTTGGGATTGTCAAGTATTAGAGGCATGGTTGTCAAAACGTAAGATTGAAAGCTTAAATTTGTACGAAATTTCTCGACTTTGTGCAGTTATATTGTTATTATGTTCAGGTAGGAGGGTGCACGATTTGACCCTGTTAAGTGTTTCACCAGAAAATTGTAAAGTGACTGATGAGGATATAATATTTTGGCCGGTTTTCGGATCTAAAACAGATTCGGTTACGCATATGCAATCGGGTTGGCGTTTACTACAAAACCAACAAAATTCTTCCTTAGATCCTGTACATATGGTCAAAAAGTTATTAGAAGCAGGTGCAGATAGGCGGCGTTTAGCGTCGACGAATAGTTTATTTGTTACTGCATGTGGAGTGCCGAGACCAGCGACAAAAACTATTGTTGCTAATTGGGTGAGATCAGTTTTAAAAGATGCGGGAATAAATGCCTCTCCGGGTAGTATACGGTCAGCAGTAGCCTCTCGCAGCTGGTTAGATAATGAGCCATTAGATACAATAATGGCGCGATCGAACTGGAAATCAAGTAGTACCTTCTTAAAGTTTTATAAAAAGGAAGTAAGAGTAAGTGATGAAACAATAACGTCTAGGATTGTTTTAAGAAATCGGTTTCAACCAGTGTAATAACAAAAGTAGGTATTACATTAACATTTGATTTTATGAGTTGTATTGTAAATTTGATGATTACTAATTTGTGCGGGTATTTATAATATTTTTGGATAGCTGTATGCTTGTTTGGAACTTTAACATTAGTATAATTAGTCATTAATCTAAGATTTAATTTTAGCTTTCTGTTTTGGTAAATAAATATTATTAGCCATTAATCTAAGATTTAAATTTACCTTTCTATTTGGAAAATAAATAATTATTGTATAAATGGATAGCTGTTTCTACTTATTTAATCAGAAACAATACATTACTACCTAGAATCACATTGGCGTCCTGTTCACCAGGCGATAACAAACAAGGTCTCAAAATATGTTTACCTAGGCTTCGAATAACGGCGATAGGACACAATAAGAGCGTTTTACCTACCATTAAAACGCATATTGTGTCCGGAGCCTTATTCGAAGCCTAGCTTGAAGGCCTGCCTGGTGTCGATTTTATCCATAATGGATATCAAGTGTTTCAGATTTTGAGACTACAATGAAAGCGCAACGCTGCATCGCCCGCTAGGTGAACTTGGTGGGGTGACGTCTGACGCGTCGCGGAAGTGACGTCACAGCTAGGCGGTAAATTCAAATTGAGACTCAGGTAAGGTAAAACTGACCAATAGTAAGATTGGAGCTGAACGGAACGGAAGGACTATCTCAAAATATGTTTACCTAGGCTTCGAATAAGGCTCCGGACACAATATGCGTTTTAATGGTAGGTAAAACGCTCTTATTTTTTCCAGAATTTTTCATACACACGGTGCAAGAGTTGGGCATTGTGTAACTAAACCAACTTTGTTAATTTTAAGAACCATTTCGCACTTTGCAATTCGTTTCGCTCGCACAATAAACATTTTTAAAGATTGTGGAAAACACATTGCTTTTTAGAAAAGTGTTTCATTATGTCCCTACAACGCAATTAGTTATACATTATTAACATATTTCAATATTGTTAATACTGCAATAATAATACTAGATCTAGGAGCTTAAAGTTTTCGAAAATTTTCTTCCTAATTCGAACCAATACTCGATTGAATAAAATAGGTAACTTATACAAAATATCCGTATCATTGCGTTTTAGTGACATAATGAAACACTTTTCTAAAAAACACTGCATTGTGCGAGCGAGACAATTACTGCCAAATGGCTCTGAAGTATATATTTCGATTAAACACTTTTTCACACACAAATTCGTCAACAAAATGCAATCTCGCTAGTCTAATGCGCGCGACGACGCCGACGTGCGGTGCGGTGCGGCCCTGTCAGTTATACCACAATTGAGCCGGCGCAAACCAGTTCTTACCACGGCGGCGCGTCGGTGAACCCGTCGGTGAGAGGTCAGGCGCACATCGCCGCGCTATGTGTGTGTACCGACAGTGGGCCGCATAAGGCAGCTTGGATTCTGATGGAATATTTATTCATGTGCCTTCACTCTACATGACCTGCTGCTTTTATTGTAACCTTTATTGTATTTTGTGAGTTTCAAAATCTTTTCATATTTGAGAATGATAAAGAGATCTTCGAATAATTTTAACAATTAGATATCTTTGGTGCAATACTGTATGTGCATTAGGTACATAATTTAACTTTTAAATTTAATAAATAAAAAGAAACTTGCCAACTAAAGGTTCACCCACCATCTACCACCTTTTGAGAAATTGGACTGTTGTTCGGTTCTTGGGGTATTACTATTAGTATTTATTTCATCATCATCGTCAATACAAATTCCTGAAATATTTGCGTGATTAAAACCACAATTTGAGACAATAAAAAATATATTCACAACTTATTATCTATAAATGTATTTTTCTTACAAAAAATGTCATTCTTCATACTTTAACTATTCGAAATTCATATTTTCGGTATCAATTACGACAAGACTTATAATAACTACTTTCTTAAATAACGACTTTTCCTCGATATAACCGAACATGTTTCAAAAATGAAACTAATAGGAATATTTAGTACTTCGATCAACAATAACACCTAGATCTAGATACATAGTTGGAGTGAAAAACACGGCCGAGCGATTATACTCGCACTTGAGCCACTTGCGACTATATTAATAATGCCGGGGCTTCACCTGCGTGACGTCTAACGGCGTTAATAACGGCATGCGCGTCCTAGCGCTCTAATTGTATAAGCTACACCTGCGTATTATATCAAATAGCGCGCTAATTAATGGCATTAGACGCAGGTGAAGCTCGGGCATAAGTATTCATTTATGACGTTAGATCGTAACATCATTACCTTTTTTCTCTGTTTTAAGGGTGCCATAGAAAGTTTTGATTTAGTTCGTAAGCCTTCATCTAGTACTATTGTTGATCGAAAATTTAGTATCAATAATAAAAAAAGAGAAATGTTACAAATATATAAATACAAAACTAGCAACTTTAGTTTTGCCACGAAGAATGCCTGAACACAAAAGTAAGTTCACATTTTATCATTTCGCAAAAATATGTTAGGAAGCAAGTAAAAAATTTTTAGGTACTTACAGACTCGCTTGGCATTAAGTTAAGAAAATACTTTACTTATAAAACTGGAAAGTTAGGCTATTTTATGTATCATTTTTACTTTTCATTTGATGAATAAATAAATCATGGTACTGATCAACAAAATTTAAGAACTTCTCAAGAAAATATTTTTTACATAAGTTAGGTAAGTAGTTAAATTGTTATGTTGTCTATAATTAAAAAAATAATCTAGATCTCATATCAGTCTCTACCTCACTTCCTTCTTTCGACACCACTCCAGCAATCTTAGGACAAAACATTAAACTACTTATTAATAAACTGTTTGTAAGTATACCAGACAGTATACAACTATAAAATGTAGGTACGATGCTAGGAATAAAATGTTACGACAGGATTTATGATGGAAAATCAGTTTGTTATTTCCTATAAATGCTATTATCATAAATTATTATTGAATTCAATGCATATAGATGTAGTCTAGCTAGGTTGACCATACACAAATAGTGCCAAAATCGCATATACATACCTACATTTATCAATGTCTTGTCAATAAAATTACGTTGTATTAAATCTGTACAGATATATTTTCAATAACGTTGTTTATTTTACTTGTCACTTCATTTAAGGCGAAGGAGTATTGGACCGTTCTGCCATGTTTATGTGTTACCTACTAGTTTGTAAGATGTATAAGTAGAGTGCTCGTCAGATAAGTCTGCGCGCGGTAAAAATCGAATACTAATCTTTTCTATAACATTAGAACAAAAAAATGCACTGTAACTAGCGCCAAAAACGCGCCAGGCACGTGCAGTTATCTTTGCTTTTTTTTTTCTCTTTTTTTTTTAAATTTGGATTGTGTTGTGCAAGTGATTTTTTATGTTTTTTTTTAATATTTGTTATAAGTGATGTCACATAATGCGGTCAACAGAATATCAGTGCAGCAGGCCCCGCCTGCTGCTTATACTGAGTTGAGCGCATTTTTGGCATCACACGACACTAATTTTATCTTTGAAACTGTTGTTTATTCCTATTGTTGGTGTTACATACTTACTGTATTTTTTAGTGTCGTGTGATTCTAAAATAAAACCTTTTTCTTTCTTTCTTTCTTTATCTAAGTTATGTAGAAAAAATAATGTAGGTACATAATGATTTTTGTGTTGGCAAGCTATTTGTAACAGACGTGTCCCCACATCAATATTATGAATAGAATTCCACTATGTAATTGCATTGCATCAACCTACAATTTTAATTTAGTTTGCATCTGATAATTTGTTAAGTTTTGTAAAGAAAGTTTCTATCAACTTTTGAGTTGCTTTGCCACTAGTACGAGATCCGGTAAAGGTAAAAATCTACCCTCATCTGTTATTTAAGAGGGTACTGCACGAAAATACCAAATTTATAACACGGCTGACTTTGATTAGTGGGGGCATCGGGAATGATCGGCTGACTTGACATAATATCTGTACTTGAAATCTCACACCATACAAGTAAGTGCACCTAGTCATTTAGAGCATTTTTTTTTTGCAAAACCATAAGGCGTTTGTGTTAAATAACAGATGAGGGTAGAAATTCCTTCTCGTATCTTAGACCATATCAAAATTATAGAAATAGGATACTAATTTGGAACAGATCCTCTGAGTCAGAGATAAAAATAAATTAGGACCATTACTTATTATAGATATACCTAATGTAACAACTAAAGTGTATTTTGTACATAAGCTTTTTGAATTCTTGTTATTTCAATCTTCAATTCTTGTCTTGTACAAAATACAGTCCCATCGTAAATGTAACAGTTGTCTTAAACTTTTTTGTTAATAATATTAGATTATTAAGGAAGTGGTGGAATTTATTTGGTCAAAAATAAAAAAAAGCCTAAAGTAATGAATATTTCAACATGTTACACTTACAATTTTAATTGTGAAAACTCTTATTAACCTTATGATACCTAGATTCACTTATAAATGAGAAAGAAATATCCTAACAATTGCATATTTTAGTAAACATAATAAAAATTAGGTACCAGGCGGTCTCCTTTTCTGCTCTATTTGAACACATAAAAACAATATTAAATAGAACAACTAAACAGATTAATAGTTACTCTTCCTAATTTCCATTTCTGGTTCCATTTTAATAAGAGAATACTATCTTTAACAAATTCAATTATTCAATGTAGCAGGCGACTAAAATCATAACAAATGGTTATATTATTTAATTTTTATTGCTTTTTTTTGTCAAATAAGGTTTGTTTTACAAATTGATCTCTATTAAGTGACAATTTGGTTAACTTGGGAGATCTTTTTTATCAGTACAAAATCTGTGCACTAACATATTAAAACAGAAAAGGCGTGTAGCCCATTTTTTACATTACTTAATGTTACAAGCGACATGTTGCTGAAACCCTGTCATTTGTATCGAGTGTCAGGTCGGATACTGGTAGCATAGTGTATGTACTATACTGAATTTGTACGGAAGACACGCCTCCGGCGCTACCGGTGTAGAATGCGTGTCGTCTATTAGTACGATAATGTAAGAAAGGGCTATTAAATCTCACGATTTTCGGCCACTTGATGTACAGTATAAAACAAATTATATTTTCTTGACTTACTGATCAAGATGGTTAGGTCCACGTGACTGAAAGTAACGGACAGGTATCAAGTAAGTCTAACGCCCGCATCAGGGATTGGGTACCGCTTCCTTCTTTGGTTCCTCCACACCGCTCATGTTCTTCAGATCGTCCTTCGCATCTTCAGCTGTTGAAAACCATTTCAATTATAAGAGATGTCAATAACGAGTTTAACTTAGATCATAGCAATTTTGTGGAACAACGGAGCTACTTGCACTATATATATTTATTATTTTTATTTAACACTAGCTTTCCGCCCGAGGTTTCGCCCGCGTGGACTACATGACGTTATCCAGCGGGAATGTAATTTTTTCGGGATATAAAGTAGCCTATGTTCCTCTCCGTGCTACAAAGTATATATGTCCCAAATTTCAGCCAAATCCGTTCAGCCTTTTTGGCGTGATTGAGTAACAAACATCCAAACATCTAAAACTTTCACATTTATAATATTACTAGCTTTCCGCCCGCGGCTTCGCCCGCGTGAACTTTACGAGACGTTATCCCGCGGGAATGTGATATTTTTCCGGGAAAAAAGTAGCCTATGTTCCTCTCCGGGCTACAAAGTATCTGTGTCCCAAATTTCAGCCAAATCCGTTCAGCCGTTTTGGCGTGATTGAGTAACAAACATACAAACATCCAAACATCCAAACATCTAAACTTTCACATTTATAATTTTAATAATAGTAGGACTAAAGTTTAATCTTGTAGTTTATCTCCATTTAACCTATTACAAAACGAAATACTCGTGTTGATGTACTGGTACTTTGAAATACTGTTTGTATTTCAAAAAGCATTATGATCGCAGACGGTTCAAGCGTCGAGGAGATCGCCCGCGAGGCCTACCGCCTGTTCAGCTTCTTTCCTAAAGGCGAGCTATTCAGCAACTTCCACGGGCACATAGAGTGGGCGCCTGCCGTCTAGTTGTGCTATCACCACTTTCCCGTTCACCTACCCTACCTCCCCAATCCTACCCTACCATCTTGCAACAGCAATTCCCAACCCTTGTTTGCATTAGCTAGCCGGACATCCCCCCCATGGGATCTCACCGGCTGGCTGACCGCGCGGAGGGCCTAACCTACGAGGGGAAGACGCTTCGCGTTGGATCGACGGCCGGACCAATCGGCGGCTGCGGCGCGCGGTGCGAGCGGTTGTCGTATAGTTATATACACTCGCCCTTGGCGTCGTCCTTGATGGGCGGCGCGTCCTTGTCGAGGCGCGGCCGCTTGCGCTGCGGCTGCGGCGCGCGGTACGAGCGGTTGTCGTATAGTTACATACACTCACCCTTGGCGTCGTCCTTGATGGGCGGCGCGTCCTTGTCGAGGCGCGGCCGCTTGCGCTGCGGCTGCGGCGCGCGGTACGAGCGGTTGTCGTATAGTTACATACACTCACCCTTGGCGTCGTCCTTGATGGGCGGCGCGTCCTTGTCGAGGCGCGGCCGCTTGCGCTGCGGCTGCGGCGCGCGGTACGAGCGGTTGTCGTATAGTTACATACACTCACCCTTGGCGTCGTCCTTGATGGGCGGCGCGTCCTTGTCGAGGCGCGGCCGCTTGCGCTGCGGCTGCGGCGCGCGGTACGAGCGGTTGTCGCGCCGCCCGCCCTCGCCTTCGTCTTCCGAATCTGATAGCTCACCGTCGCCGGTGATGCGTTTGTCCTGGAATAAACAAAGTTGACATTGAGACTCGAACATCAGCGTTCGTTGCCAGACGTCTAGATTCTAACGCCTAAATTTAGAGACAATGGACATTATAAATATTTTTATTTCTCTCTTATTTGCAAAATAGTTGGACAAACGTCATCTAAAACTATTCCAAATTTCTAATTAATAGCATTAGTAGTTCTCGAGATCCAGTTGTGACAGACAGACTGAGTTCCTTTTTACCATTTTGGTTTGTAACCTTAAAAAGAAAGCAGTCCTGTCCCCTATTGTTCAATAAGCCTAGAAATTAACACTAACTAAATACTAACCTTTTCACTCTGTGGTAGTCTTTCATCTTTGTCAATCTTGTCCTCATCTTCAGATTCATCATTTACAGCATCTTCGGGAATAGCTTGTACCTGTGAATGTATTAGGTTGATAAGTTAATTTCAAATAATAAATACAAATACAATACTCTTTTAACAATGGTAACTATATTATATTATGCTTGCTTGAGCAAGCAAAATATAGACCTGATAGAATCTGATCGATCAGACGCTGTAGAAACTTATTCGAGAGTGGACTGGGATCAATTCTTACGAAAAATTGTTGTGCCTCACAATAGGCGGAGAAGAGCACGAGAAACTAGCAGCCAACCTTCATGACTGAAGAGACACATCAAGAAGAAGAAACTTAGTAGAATTGATAGAGATTTAGTCTTTTCCGTTTTTTTGCGCTAAACTTTGTTGTAAAGCAATGGCACTAAAGATTATTCTATTTAAAAAATGTATAATTCATCAATATTTACCTGGACACCAGGCGCGTGTGGCAACATCCTCAGATTCTCAAACAGCCTGTTTTTGATCTTCTCCAAGTACTCCGGCGTGTTCTGATTGGACATGTTGCTGGGCGATATGTGCAGTTTGAAGTCGGGCCCGAAGTACTCGAAGTAGTCGTTGTATGGGAGCTCATTCGCGATCTCGACGCCGAGCGCGACGGACGTCTCGTATGTCCAGCATCGTGATACGTTGCGGATGGTATAACTACGGAATAAGAATAGTGAACTTATTGACGACGGTTTTACGACTTAGATAAAACAAAGTCAAGTAAAGTAGTAAAGACAAAAGTGATTTCGAATCGTTCAACATTTTTCCAAGTGTGCGGGGGCGACATAAAAGTAAGCGATTTCGAATCTTCCAGCATTTTTCAATGTGAAAGTTTAGATGTTTGTTACTCCATCACGCCAAAACGGCTGGACGGATTTGGCTGGAATTCGGGACACTGATACTTTGTAGCCTGGAGAGGAATATAGGCTACTTTTTATCCCAGAAAAAATATCACATTCCCGCGGGATAATGTCGTGTAGTCCACAAAGCTATTTGATTATAATTCACTGGTATGCTCGGTGACCGAAGGCAGGGTTTATTTTGGTCGCAAAAATAGCACTAACAAACTTGGATTTAAGTCAAAATTACTTCATAAATGTACGGGAACATAACCCACGTAAAGTCCGTTTTTCTATACTTGAGATAAGTAGTAAACAAACATGGCGTCCTTATAAAATTTGACATACGATAGGGTTGGGAATCATTGAATGAACGAATGATTGAATGCTTATTTAAGTGTTGCTTTAATTTAAATACATTTTAAAGTGTGATTACCTGTTCTATAATAAGGAGTATGACTTTAGGGAAAATAAATCACAATAAATATCAATTTCATACTGTTTGTTGAAATAAATCTTTTTTTCACTCATGCTCTGAAATGTTAACATTCCAATTGAAAAAAGAATGCGAGACGTGTCACATTACCGAGGTGAACATTCTAAATTTGAAATTCAGTGCAGGAAATAATTTCAATACTTACTTCCTGCACTTGTGCAGGAAAGTAATAATCCAAATTCAAAACGGCAAATCCTGCGGCACAACATTATTTTTCTTTATTTTTTTCTTTCGTTATTCCTGTTCATAAAAACAGAAAAAGCAAAGGCACATTTGTACTATACAGCCACATTATTATTATAATAATTTAATACTTTAATATGGTTTCATTTTTTTTATATGATGCCCACATAGTTTATTCCATCGTATTGTACCACAAGCGCTTTGCAACCTTAGCACGAACATCTATCAAAAAAACGAAATGAGATTTATACAAAATATCCTCTACAAGTAATTTTGTATGGGAAATATGTACAGCGGCATCTACCACTGAGTATTGACAGCTCATCTAGCGTCATTTTATAATAATATCAATAGGTTGTATGACTGATTGTTCCACTCCACATGGCCTCTCAAGCCAATATTTAAAAAACGGCGGGAATCATTTTCAGCGTTTGGTTTTATATCGATACAGTTTATAATGTATAACAAATTATCAAAATGAGTTCTGACAATGAGACAGATACAGACATTGAATGTACTCCACCAAATTTGAGAACAGAAGCAAAATTAATAACAGAACTGCCAGCAAAATCAAAAGAAAGATATTATATCAAAACCTAATTTGGAAAAGTGAAAAAAGGCGCATACGTTTTCGGAATCTGTGTTGTTGGCGTATTTTAATGATCTAGCTATATCCAAGCAACCGTCTACATTATGGGCGATTTATTCGATGCTTAATGTACCATTCAAATAAAACACGATACCGACATCAAGGAATACAAAATATAAATTTTAATATTAATTAGATTTTATTAAATTTTATTTATTTAATCAGTTTTTAATTTTGTGTTAATATTTTTTCATTATTAAATAGTGTAGAAAAACATTAAACACGTAATTAATGACACTATCGAATTACATGATATCTACAGTTTTAATGGTTTGTTTATATACGTATACTTAATCATCTTCTTAGAACTATAAGATTTTAAACTTTCGCGTTCCATTATAATTATAAACAATGAGTAACGGGACTCAACGCGACATTTATTATGAAGTACATATTATTATGTACTTACAGCTTGACGTTTCGGCTGTGTTGCAACAACATACATAATAATATGTACTTCATAATAAATGTCGCGTTGAGTCCCGTTACTCATTGTTCTTAGAACTATGTGTAAAAATAAACAAAACATAAACAATATTAATTTAAACGATAAATTACGAACTCTTTAGCTAGTACTGCCATATCAAACAAAAAAGAACATCACTATTTGCAATAAAAATAAATATTAGGAAACATTTTATCATAACATAAGACAATTTATACTATAAGTATTAAAATAAAAATATAAAACAACCGAAAACTGTCATCGTTCCTAATCATTCTTTCATTTACTTTTTCTCCTCTCTATAAAGAAATGTCAAACTTACATGACATCTCGATAATCTGTAGTCAGTGACTTGGATGGAATTACGATTTTTGATAATTAATGTTGTTTTTAACTATGTTTTCAAGCAATTTTTAGTGAAAATGAATGCGTTTACGTTTAAACTACTTTCTAGAAGTTGTTGTGGCCGCCTATATCGTGAGTTTTCTTTGGGATGTGATGATTTGTGATTGAGTGCGGTTTGTTTACTACTTAACTCAAGTATAGAAAAACGGACTTTAATGGTAGCCGGAAATTGAGAGAGCGAGAAGCGCCCTCCAAGTGAAGAGTAAAAATATTGTTGGGTAAAATGCCAACACCAAAAACTGACAAGAAGTAAGTCTTCTGAAAGTTCTGAACAAAATTGATTGGCAATAGTGATTGTGTTGGTCTGTGTATTTTGTAAGGATAATAAATTAACACGAGGATAACCCTCCTTCTGTCGCAGTCGGGTAAAAATATCTAATATCTTACCCTCCACCTCCTACTAGCAGGAACGGCAGTCCAAATCTCTTCACTAGCTCCACACATCGCCCATGGCCTCGAACAGTTAGATTGAAGCAACCTAATCTGTCACCTGTTAAAATTAAAATGACTATTTTATTATCAATTTATCTGCATTAAAAACAAAACTTCTCCTAATTGTCCAAAGACCGATCTCATGTTTGCAAACAAATATGAAAAAAAAAAGTTTCTATGTTTAGGCAGGCCTGTTTCACTCCCCGTGTCGGCTCGAAAACGTACCTACGCGCGGCGGCGTTTCTAATCTAGTAGGGACTCACGTCACGAGCGAGCAGTGACGCACGCGCGAGTTTGTTCGTCACCTACTTTCCGTAGCTAACACTAGCTTAATCGGTCGGTAGATTTTAAAATGAAAAAACAAAGAAAAGCAAGTAAGTATCGTGCAGTGTTCATTGCTTAAACACGGATTAAATTAATTAATTCTAATTAAGTATTTGTATAATAGAGAAAATTCCATGTTTTGTGATGAAGTCGTAAAAAAACGATTTTTCGAGCGCTTACATTGCGAACGCTGGCTAAACCATATGACATAAGTACGGTCGCCAGCACGTCGGGTTACTACAAAATGTCAAAATTTATTAATTGAAACTGAACTCTATCATTGGACATAAGGTTGAATTTTATTTAAAGAAATTTGACAGTTTGTAGTAGCCCGATGTGCTGGCGACTGTACAACAAAATAATATGTAGACTTTTTTGTAGACCTTTTTATGATATACAATTCCATATTGTATATCATAAAAAGGTCTACAAAAAAGTCTGCGATAGCATAAAATATATCTATCTCCTTATTTTGACTCACAGTAACCATTTTTATCTTCAAGTAGTTAATTTAAAAATATTACTTTATTTGCAAAGCTAATTAATTTTTCTATAACTACACTCGCGAGCAAAAGTATGGAATCACTTAATTGGAATTGACTCCGCGCGATCTTGAGTACTTAATAACTAGTTATGAATAATAAAAATGGTACCATTTTAAAGGTTAAACTGTTAACTTTAAATTGATACCAAATTCATTTAAATCACATCGGTATTTAAGGAGCTATCCCGGATTAAGTAAAGGAGTAAGGAAAAAGATATGTTTCAATTGTTTGATACGTCGCGAGTTGCGGCCTATTGACCCCCTATAAAAGCACGTGTTATCGGATTTTCTTTATCACGCCCCGCCCCGAACACGACGCCCACTCCGACGCCGAGAGCCGCCGTCTCGCTCACACCGACGACGACCGAGCCCCCTCCACCGGACTGACCACTCCCCGCCCGCGCACACTGCGGGCCGCAACAAACAACCAGTTTCGACTCGACAACCACAACCAAAGTCCCACCCCCCCTCACGATAAGTCCACCGCCTGCTCGCAGGTCGCTCGCTGGGCCTCCCACAAGGGTCTCACCCGGCAGGGCTTGACCGCGCTGAGGGCGGTCGGTGAAGCACTTAGGGAGGGGGGCGGACCCACACTGCCCAACCTTCGCTGAAGCAGGTTGCGAAACTCGAGACATCTAAAACGGCCCGACAGCCAGTAAGAATACCCGCACGCCCCGGCGCCTCCGGCGCCGTGGCGAGCGAGAAGAAGAAGACGAGATTTTTTCTTTATCAGTCAGCTTTCACACGTTGACCGGTACACATCTCCGCTATTTTGACCCTGGAACTTGGACGACAATGGATACTACACCTACAGAAGCAGCGCAAATCGTCGCCATATTGCAAGAAGGGCTCAGCCAGCGGGCTGTAGCACGTCGGCTCCACATAAGCCAGTCCTGTGTTTCGAAAGTTTATAAACGCTTTCGGGAGACTGGTGGCTTTATCCCGAGACCAAGATCAGGGGGCCTACCGCCGAAAACGCCCAACTTGGGCATTTGATCCCGATTAAAATTTTTTGATTACGATTATTTCGTACCGGGCAAATTTCCAGACTTCAATTTATGAAAACCATTATGGATCCATAGACAATAGTAGACATTCTAGTGAGGCGACTGTTTGAACGAATGTTTTTGTTTTGCGTTTCGATTATAGATTTTGATAAACTTTTAAACATTTTTTACTTTAATAAAAATTAAAACACAGACTGACTTTGTATGCTATTTCTATGTACATGATGATATTTTATGATAATTACTTTGTGAAGTCTTTAAAATGATTAAATAAAAGAAAAACGCAACGATGGACTAACGCAACAAAACAAAAACTAAACGCAATTCAAGAAAGCAAAGAGGTTATGTTATGATATTATTTTAACAAAGTTGTTGCTTCATTGCTGGTATGATGGTTGATTTTAAAGAGATAAACAGAAATAACTCAATATTTCTAAGCTGCTGTGCTAAATATAGTATACCTAGGTAAGTGAATGTTTTTTGTACAATTGATATTTTGTTCTAATATCAATTTGTTTACCTACTTATTTATATAGTGAGCTTTCATTTTGAGTATTTTAACAGCGTCGTAATAGCTCCGATTGTTTTCAGATGCCTGCACATAACCATTGCCGGGTGCACAAGAACGGTTTCTCCTGCAACTAATGCAGAAAAACCCAGATTTCGCGTTTTCTTAATGGTGGAGATATAACAAGCTCACAGTAGGTATTGTAAATGTAAGTTTTAACCTTTACATTAACGTTACACATATTTACAATATTATGTTTTCATATGAAGGACTAAACATTCACTTAACTGGAAAAACATTAAAACAATCATTGTTTTCCAATGCAACCGTGTTAACAGGGTACCTACTCATCTAGCTTGTAGCATGTAACATATCTGCTACTGTATCAACCTGCAAGTGAGTATGGCTCGTCCAGTCACTGCGCTATGAGCTCTCGGATCCGCAGTACTAGCTGCCTTTGTGTTTGCAATGAAAACGCCACTCGATGGTTCACTGCGAGCGGGCTCATGCCAACGTACTTGATACAGTAGCAGTTGCATTATGTGTTACAAAGCAGGGTGCTTGATGTGTAATTAACCAATGCTGGTACATCCAACATTAGTTTGTAGAGGAAGAATTATGGATTCATTAAAAAAAAAATATACCTACCTAACGAAAAATGTGAATGTCAACTACCAGGAAAAATGCCAAATGGCATGAGGTGATTAAGTTTCAAAGGTGTCAAAATACCTTTCCCTAATCTACCTATATTTTAATATTAAATTAAAATTAAAAGACAATGCCAACACTTATATCTACTTACTTCTTTATTGTTAGTTTGACTTGTATGTCTTTGTACTAAGTAAGTAAATAAATAAATTAGAATGATGTTGTAATTTTTATTCTCTTTCACAGATTCAACGCTCCCGACCTCTAACCTCAATCTCATATCCAACTCAATTCAAGATAATGAAGTATGTGCCAAATGGTGTCTCGTAGTGGACACCTTGGAGCCTCGAATAAATGAAACTCAGAATTACTTAGTATGATAAACTTTACTGATTTAAAGAACAGTAAATACATTGGTTGCAAATGGTTGATATAATGAAAGCCGCGAACAAAGTGAGCGAGCTGACCGAGCCATGGACAATTTTTTCTTTTTTAAAAGTGAACGTTGTAGCATTGGCACGATGTGGATTCCGCTGGCTTTATACTGGCACGCTACTGGCCTGAACAAATGGAAATATGGAACAACAATGATCTCTAATTTGAAAATTATTTACACCTCTTCAAATAAATTACTTAATAATACAAACAAACTATGTATAAGAAGTGTTAAATTAAACTCTATCGCTAACACTAGTTTTTTATTGAGGTATGTATTTAAGATTACCGTTTTGGCAACAAAGAATTTTATTTTTTTATTTATCAATGCCTATATAAGAAAATAATCTATACTAATAGTATAAAGAGGAATGATTTGATTGTTTGTTTGTTTGCATCGAATATGCTCCGAAACTACTGGACCGATTTCGAAAATTCTTTGACCATTAGAAAGCTACATTCTTCCCGAGTGACATAGGCTATATTTTACCCCGATATTCCCATGGGAACGAGTACCACGCGGGTAAAACCGCGAGGATCCGCTAGTATTTTATAGTTTTATTTGTAACTATATAGCTTTCCGCCCGCGGCTTCGCCCGCGTGGACTACACGACGTTATCCCGCGGGAATGTGATATTTTTCTCTGTTGAGAGCCTCTGTTGCTCTCCAGGCTACAAAGTATCTGTGTTCCAAATTTCAGCCAAATCCGTTGAGCCGTTATGGCGTGATTGAGTAACAAACATTCAAACACAACAACTTTCACATTTATAATATTAATAGGGTTTTACTGCCATGATTCATTTCTTGAAAACTTGGAGATTTGTTGTGAAGTTGGTTGAATCAAGCTGCTATCACAAAACTACTATTAATTTCTTTGAACCAACTACTCTTAGATTTAGAACTCGGATAATAATTCTCGAAAGTCGTGTAACATTACCGGAATTAAGTTGCAAGTCTCAAACAAACTCAGCTAGAAACGCACTTACATATTTTATAACACGTCACACACAGAAGTGTGCCCACGAGAAAACAGGGTTCTAGTGCATACATTTACTATGAAAACCAATGTCTTCTGACGGACGTAACATCACATAAGCTCAGTTTGTTTGAGCCACAGCTAAGTCTTTTTGTTACTTAACATTTTCACTTCTACAACACCTGAACAAATGAAAGAGCAAAGTTTTAGTAGAATAAATTTGCTCTCGAAAAGTGGCAGGCGTTTTTGGTTTTTCAATGCGGGTTTTGTATGCCCATCAAGATTCTACAGCCATAGATAACAAGCGCACTACCACGCAAACCGGAGCGATGTGCGGTGCAGCGTGAGAATGAGTGAAATGATGACACATAAATATGTAACTAGTCATTTTAATTTTAAGTATTTACCAAACTACACTACACCACAGATAATATAATACTATACTAGTCTACACCCTAAAATTATAAAATAGTTTTCATCAAAAATACTAAGCTAAGGTTTTCTTAGCTTGTGTGATAGGTTTACCACAAAAGAAAAACTGATGGACGTGGGGCACTTGTAAATTTTATTGTAAAAAGACAGTTATGTATTTCAGGATATTTCAAGGATGTTAAAAGTCAACATAGATAACATAATTAATCATAAATATTTATGGTCTAACTAAATGTATAACATTTAAAGGACCATTTACTAAGATAACATACCTTAATTTATTTACATACAAGCTTATTAAATACATACATTTTAACTTTAATCAATTTTAATAACGTCTCCCAAAAGCCAGTATGAATTGCCTAGGGTATGGAGATGATTAATTTTCCTTTTCAGAGCGCTGCTGTTCCAAATATGGGAATTGTGGCTGGCATTATGGCACATCGTAATACCTATGTACCTACTTAGTGCACTTATTCGCATTAGTATCACAAACCTGAAAAGAAAATTTAAATATTTTTTAATTAACTATCATAAGAATTAAAACAAATTCAGTAGGTACCTAATGGTAATGTAAGTAACATGGTTTAACCAAATTGATTCACTTTGGTGGAAAGGCACAGAAATACAAGTGCATAATGATATTGAACGATTCACTTTTACATTTATATTGTTAAATTTGGTTGCTTCATCCAAATTGAAAAGCAAAAGTGAACCATGTATTACTGCCATTATAGGTTAGGTTTATAAATCAATTTAAACTTTCTAACATATAACACTTAAGTACAATTTCTTTTGTTTGCTCTGAAATATCTTTTAGATTGCAAAAAATTTTGTTACTACTTTTTTTTGTAACTTACTTTAATGGAACTATAGGTCTTTTTAGATTCATTTAACATTGTACAATGTATTATGTATGACCGTTTGTTTCCTTAATAAATAATAATTAAATAAAAATTATGCATGATACTTACCAGTATTCAGTGAATAGTAATACTTCCTATTGAAAATTGAAACTTGATGTACCTATTTGCTTATGATGTTAGGCTCATTATGTTTTGTCACCTCTGAAAGATTATCTGAAACAGTCTGCTGTCCATGTCCAAATTTATAGTCATTGATTGCCGTCAGTGTTGGTAGTGTGAAAGCAGCCAATACCTGTAATAAATACACATAGGTATATTAAAGGTTGTACTATTATAAATAACCTCATTTTGTCTTTAAGGTAATTTGGTCAACATTTATGTCACAAATCATGTGCGTGCACAACGTGCGAAATGCATCTTTTGTCAGGCGAAAATTATCAATGAAGCTACTTTCTGAAACAAAACAATACTTAGTAATGACTTAAATATAGCTTTTCTCAACATACTTATTTGTCAGAAAAAATGTAAGAAATAGGTTTACCTGTGAGGAGCATGGGCTAGCTATTCTCTCGAAGTATCCTGCGATCAATTCGCTCGAGATTCTGAAGACGGTCTTCTTCAGCAGCTGTTATTGTTGATCGAAGGCAGCAGCCCACAAAATCATTCTCTCCATGACGAACAATTTCAGGAATTTACTACGGTATTTTATCAAGAAAATCCACGTAGCTAATATAAAATTGTAAGAAAAGTTTAAAAAGATGTTACCGTTTTGATAAAAACAGTAAAACTGTGGTAAAAATATGAAAAAATATTGATGTCGGTTACTACAGAGCTCCCGCAATCAACTGACAGCTAGATCCGTAATAGCTTTCAAATTCCCAACTTGGATAATTTCGGCGGTACCGCGAACTGTCAAACAACTGTCAAATATATGAAATCATTCGTTCAATCGGCCTGCCCAAGATGATGTGACGTCATAAAACCGGCTTCGCGTTTTACGGTCGTTCGGCGGTACGACAGAATCATTACGTCATAAATCCAAATTGGATTTGCAGAAAAACCATTTTGGGCGTTTTCGGCGGTAGGCCCCCTGGACGGCGCCAGTGCACATCGGAGGGGTGACCGTTTTATCGTGTCAACCTCTCTCGGAAATCGGCATTTGACTGGTGTCGACGTCCAACAGGAGCTCCGAAATATTCGTGGGGTAGCTGCCAGCGAGTGGACAGTTCGTCGAAGACTAATTTGACTCCAAAAAGGCCTGCCACAGGCCCGAAACTGATGGCAGGTCACCGACAAGCTCGCCTTCAATTTGCTCGCTCCCATCTTGATCGGGAGGTTGAGCAATGGAGGCGAGTCCTGTTCTCCGACGAGTGCAGAATGTGTTTGCACGGCAGCGACCGAAAGGGTCGGGTCTACAGGCGGCCTGGGGAGCGATTTGCACAGTGCTGTTTCGCTGAGACTGTGGCTTATGGGGGCGGTTCTTGTATGATGTGGGCCGGCATTTCCTTCGACGGTAAAACGGAGCTTGTTTCCGTTCCTGGCCCCCGCCAGGAACGGAAACCGACGAGTTACCGACGAGGAAGCGGTCTATCTTCAGACCGCTACATTTCCGATATTCTGCTGGAACATGTCGTTCCCTATGCGGGATATATCGGTGATGACTTCCTCCTTATGCACGATAACGCTCGTTGTCACACTTCCCGTGCCACAACTGAATACCTCGAAGAAGTCGGTATCGCCACATTGGACTGGCCAGCGCTCAGCCCGGACTTGAATCCCATTGAGCACGTGTGGGATGAACTGAAGAGGAGGGTTCGTTACAGAAATCCTGCTCCTTCAAGTGTGAATGAGCTGAAATCTGCTTTGATAGAGGAGTGGGAAGGTATCCCGCAAGAATCGATACAGAGGCTGATTAGGTCAATGAAGAACCGTCTTCGAGCAGTTATTAGGGCGAGAGGAGGGAACACTAAATATTGAAACTTGATTTTAAGGACAAATAAAAATTTTATTAGTAAATTTTTGTTGTTTTCTTTATTTATTATTTTTTCATATTCCTTATGTTTTCCTTACTCCTTCACCTTATCCGGGATATCTCCTTAAATACTGATGTGATTTAAATGAATTTGGTATCAATTTTAAGTTAACAGTTTAACCTTTAAAATGGTACCATTTTTATTATTTTTAACTAGTTATTAAGTACTCAAGATCGCGCAGAGTCAATTCCAAGTAAGTGATTCCATACTTTTGCTCGCGAGTGTAGCGCGGTTAAAGAAACAATCTGTAAATGGCGGCCATGCATTCAGTGTGAGCGCGATAGCATGACCCACCCACGTGGTCTACATGCAGCATGACGGTATGTGTGAGCGAGATAGCATGACCAGCCGGCCGCCATTTCCATATTGTTTCTTTATCCGCGCGGCTTATAATCAGTATTAATCATTATCTAAATAAGTATATTAAGTTACCTTGGCCATTTAATGTAGATCAAAATTATCATGTACCTTATTTTATTTAAATGAATACTTTAGAAGTTAGCACAGATTTAAAAGTACTATCACTGTTGAAGCACCAACAAATTGTTCAAAGAATTCCTCCGTGCGAAGCCGGGCCGGTTCGCTAGTAATAAATAAATCAAAAAGAGGCAACCCTTGTGACGCAGAGAAGGAATACGAGCTATGCGATAGAAAAAGACGCAAATTGTTGGTGAATAAAATGCTAGGCATTTAGCGAGTTGCGACGTGAATTGCACTTTATTGCGTCGTAGTAAGACTAGCTATTTGTTTAATTGGTGTTGCGGAGTGAACTTTCTGTACTTGTACTATTTAATTTAATATTCTGTGGTTTAAGGAAAGTCACCTGAAAGGGTCAATCCCACTGTAATAGGCGCCACACACGATCACTTTTAACTGTCAGATTTCACTGAACAGTTTTAACCAACAGTGAAAACTGAACGTATGTACAATGAAAACTGTCAGTTTTTCATAGTAACACGTTCAGTTTTCATTTCACTATCAGTTAAAAGTGATTGTGTGTGGCGCCTATAAGAGCAGCGATCGGCAGCGGCTTTTTGAGGCTAAATATAAAAAGTTCCTAGTCATTTGAAGACAAATCATTTATATTTACCTGTCAGTGAGTCTGCACCACACTGAAGGACAACTGCACTTGGTTGGAAGGTTTCCATGACTTTAGATATGATCGGAACAAAAATAGACTCGTAAGATTCGTCGTCCATGCCGTCACGGAGTGGGATGTTAACGGCGTAGTATTTGCCTTTCCCCGCGCCGATATCCCGTAAATCACCTAAAAGTAAAAAAAAATTTTTTTGATTTTTTTTTTTTTTATAAAACTGGGCATGCATTTGACCACCATCTTGTTTGTTAACAGGATGTGGCCTAAGATGTTGCATGCTTGTCCAGGAGATGCCTGTTCACTCTGGCCTTGAAGATACCAAGGTTGTAGTTATCGGGGAAAACATAGGCAGGCAACGCATTCCATTCCTTAGCAGTTCGCATAAGAAACGAATCTGCGAAGCGTTTAGTGATATAATATATGACAATCATACAAGTTTTTAAAATGTTGATGTGAAGCTAATATAACCAGTATCTACTATGAAAGCTTACTGTTGAATTTGAATAAAAAACTGATTTTATTTATTTTTAATTTATTTATTATAGCTACTATAGTTAAAGCACATTAATAAAAGTAGATTGTCAGAGAAAACAAATAAAGAAGTCAGCCTTTTGTATGTAACTTGTACCACACACAACTTACATGTAACGTAAAAAAATGTTAAATTTATTAATTAGCTAGTGCTCTCAAAACGATTAATAGTATGAAGATGCAAATGAGCAGGAAAACACGATTGATTCCCAAATTTAAGCCTGGTAATCGTACCTGTGCCAGGGAAGTATTCGCCGTACTTGTGGAACGACACAGTCATCACTCTATCTGTAGTATAAAATGCTTCTTCCACTCCATCGCCGTGATGCACATCAATATCAATATACAGGACTCTCTGATGATATTTCAATAGCTCAAGGATGCCCAAAACAATGTCATTGACGTAACAAAACCCAGAGGCTTCTGATTTCTTTGCATGATGAAGACCACCTCCCCAGTTAATGCAGATTTCTGATGCCTGTGAAGAAATAAAATAAAACTCGTTTATTTCCCAAATTCTCAAACAAATTGAAAGTGAGACAACCCCAGAGAGTAAATCTTGTGATAGGGTGTCTCACTCTTAACCTAGTGGCGCTGACAATGTTGGGACTTAATGACGTTACAAGAGGGAGAAACAGGCAAAGCTTTTTGTAGATGTCGTAATAATAATTTTGTGAAGAGAGAAAGCACACAGAATAAAATTTATTTACAGCAGTTTAGGCGCTGGTCTGCAACAAACGCCGTAGGTCGCGTCCGGCGTCTACTGACGCCGCGTCCACCGTACGCGGCCGACAACGTAAACCTGCGATGGTCACTCTCAGACGCGGCTCTCAACGCAAACTACGATCAGTTTCTCGCACACGCTCAATGCGAATGAACGTGAAGTTAAATATGGATGAACAAACAATTTTAGGAGTTCTTCTAGAAGAGGAGGAGGATGATGATGTTATTTTACAAATGTTATTTTTTATGTTTTTTTTCGTTTTTTTTACCTAAAACCCTAAAAATAAAGTAGGTACTAACTATGCGATTAAATATTTAGGACACAGATACTTTGTAGCCTGGAGAGGACCATAGGCTACTTTTTATCCCGGAAAAATATCAGATTCCCGCGGGATAAGGTAGTGTAGTCCACGCGGGCGAAGCCGCGGGCGTAAAGCTAGTAAATAATAATTCTAATAAAAATGCAACAACGAAAAAACACTAAATAACTTTTTTGTTAAATTCCACGCAGACGAAGTCGCGGTCACAGCTAGTTTCAAGTAATTTGTAATTGAAGTCGCCAATTACAAATTGTAATTGTAATTTGTTAATTTGTAGTTAATTACATTTTGCGCATAGAAATTTGATCAAAAACGCGACGTCTCCGTACGCAAGAACGCTCCGAAATTACTGCGTAGGCAACGTACGACCTACAGACGCGGCGCACGGCGCTCGTGCGCCGCGTCTGGCGTGTGAGAGAGACCACTACAGCGCATTTCCATAGTAAGCATTCGGACGTCGCGCACAGCGTCACGCACGCCGGACGCGACCTACGGCGTTTGTTGCAGACCACCGCCTTACTGCAAGTGTACTGGCTGTTAAGGCAACTGTGGTTGTGTTATATTATCGTCCCTCCATCAACTCTATTTGCAAGCTTTGAGTATTGTGAAATTAAACTTATGGTCCTCTATTCACATACTTTAGTTAAGAATATTATGAAATGGAATTAATATATCATGGGCTGCTGGGTTGACGATGCCCTTGCTGCAATGCCAATAAATAGATTTAGGTGCTTACAGTATTGGAAATACAACTTACTTGTTTGTTCAATTTGACTGCTGCAGCAACTGACCCTCCCGCAGACAATTGGCAGAACTCATATAGACCATCAAACACTGGACAGTCTTCACCAACATTGACTGAAATATAATTTATCATTTATATTTATATTATTTTCAAATCAAGAAAAAAAAATGTGTTGAAAAACATCAACATAGGTATTATGGGATAAATTAAGACTATATACTTACGCAAAAAATTAAAATAATTAGAAATTAAGAAAAACGAAAAATGCAATGTGGTGTGGTGTCTAGAATACACACTCTACTGAGAATGAGCTCATATTCTGTTGAGAAATCATTAGACTATGAATGGTTTTAAATAAAAGGACAATACAACAGCACACCAATAATCCATACTATCCATACTAATATTATAAATGTGAAAGTGTGTTTGTTTGTTTTTCCATCTTTCACGTCAAAACGGAGCAACGGATCGACGAGGTTTTCAGTATGGAGATAATTTGAGAGCTGGAGAGTAACATAGGCTACTTTTTATCCAGGAAAATTATAAAATAAAAATGGTAATTTTGTATAGAAAACCGTTAAACTGTCATACTTCACACAACTGTCATTTCTTAGCCACTTCCAAAGAGAAGGTATGTCAAAGAGTATGTAATCACTGACATTTTTGCCGCTTAGTATTTCTTTTTTTTTAATAAGTGACATTGTGTCAGGCAGGTGCAAGGAATTTATAAGTACTACGTACAACAGGAAGGTGCACTCCGTATTATTGTGTATTTAAAAATACACTTTAATATTAAGAGATAAGGTTTATATTTCAATACAAAATGTCAACGGTCCAGCTGAGACCGCAAGAACGAGGTGAGGGTGTCCCTTTCTCTAAAATTGCCAGCACTCTTAAATAACAGGTTTAGTAGATTTATGGTTCACAATTTTCGTTATAAAAATTAAATTTCGTAAAATTTATTACTTTGAGTCAATAGAAAACATCGCATATTAATTTAGGTATTACCGTATTAAGCATAAAAATGTATCAGGTCGTTAAGTTTTTTATGGCTTATCCTAGAAAAGAATTTGAATGATAGATTTCAGAATGTTAAAGTAGCAACATTACAAGCCGAATGACGTTTTCTGACGTTTTCCGTCTTCGTTGTGTCAAGTTCGCAATTCGCTCGTCGCCGCCCGCCGCCCGTCGCGCATGTTCGTGGCCGCCGTAATGGGATGGAGTGAGATAAACTGACCTCGTTCTTACTATCTCATTAGGACCGTTCTTTAGCAGCAGTGCACCTTCCTGTTGTATTATAAATTCCTTGGGCAGGTGATACGAAGTTCGTGTCCAATAAAATTTATATGGCAAAACAACGTTTGCCGGGTCAGCTAGTAAATAATAATTGTTAAACTCAATACTTACATCTCTGCATTTGTTTATTATATTCAGACATATTGTCAGGTCTGATGGAGCGTAGAAACCTTATGTAATCATCAGAGTGAAACTTTGTCATTTCGTCGGCAGTAGCTTTGTGAGGTCTCTGCAAATTACGATAATTTAGAAATCTATTATTTAGATCTTTCATTAGAAAAAGACCAGGAAATTATAAATTGCAATATCAAATCAAATTTAATTTTGTATGTAGCTGTTTAACACTTTAGCTGCCGCATAGACCACCCAAGTGACAAAGGTTAAAAAAAATCTAAGTTTTTGTTTATTTTTTAAATTGTAGTACTTAAATAAAATTTCCTACAAACGTTTTTATAATTGTTCATTTATTTATATTGTTTCATACATGAATTTTAAAAAATATATTTGTTAGGTGGCAGTAAAGGTGTTAAAATAATAAAAAATATTAAGAAATGATTCAAATCACTACGCCATTTAACTTAGGGCATGATAATTAATATCTGGAACTAAAATTATGACATGGGATTATGGCTTATTTTTCCCCCTCCATATCAGAAGGACAATTTTAGTAAAAGGTCTGTCTGGGACGAATTACACAAAATCAAAACCACTTAGTAGTAAAATGCCTGAAATTTAAAATCGTCACATTAATATATGGACAGAATTGACAAAATATTGGGCAAAAGGACTGGTACACTGACGCCAAAAATAAATAAATTAAAGATAATCTATACTAATATTATAAAGAGGAAAGATTTGTATTTTTGTATGTCACTACATAGTATAAAACAAAGTCGCTTTCTCTGTCCCTATGTCCCTTTGTATGCTTAAATCTTTGAAACTACGCAACGGATTTTGATGCGTTTTTTTTTTAATAGATAGAGTGATTCAAGAGGAAGGTTTATATGTACTTTTTATCCCGATATTCCCACGGGAACGGGAACCACGCGGGTGAAACCGCGGGCGGCCGCTAGTAATGTAACAAGTAAAAACCATTTTTCATAAGTATTAAACTATAGGTACGTTTTAAGTGCAGTTATTTCATTTCATGAAGTGTGGACTAAAATTGCTGAGGAAGCACAACAAAAAGCTCAATTCATAAATTATTTTTACAAAGTTTTAAACTTTTTTTATGTGTAAGTATTAAAAAACATAAAATTAAAATAATTTACTTATTATTTTTGATTTATTTATTATTTTTTGCGTCAGTGTACCAGTCCTTTTACCCAACATGCCGCTTTCTCATTTCAGTCATTCTAATAATATGCCGATTTTAAATTTCATACATTTTACTAGTAGGTCATTTTGCTTTTATTAAATTGTCCTTCTGATACGGAGGGATTTTTCCAACCAACACGACAATGAGCACCATCTGACAAATGCCAAGTTATGAGGTAGTGATGTGTCAACTCATGGCCCGCTATTATTTCTCGGCTGCTTGCGCCCATGCAACGAGTGTGATAGAAGATGGCTTTGGTCAACTCGAATTTAGATTGGCGCGGAAAATTAACGAATCAAGGATGAATAAGGAGATTACGGTCCTTTCATTTTTGTTGCAAAATAGCTCTTATGAATTAAATAGCATGGACCTTAAATCAAATCGTCATATTAGCAAGAATCACCTAAAATTGGTAAAAGCAAAACAAATATTCACTATATTTCATCCAGTCAACTTGAGTTACGCAACCGCAACTCAAGTTGAACTCAAGTAAGGGTGGTATTCCACTTATCAAATACTAGCTTTTCACTCGTGGCTTTGCCAAACATCTAAACTTTCACATTTGAATTTGTGCGTGTCATAAGATTCAATTTTGTTCAAAAACTAATAGGGTTATAGTGACGGGCACAACGCCGTACGATTGCGCGATAAACGTATTTCAACTATTCAAAAGAATTTTTAGGTCAACGTCAGTCGCCCAACAGGAAGAGACTTGTCAACATCGTGGTTGTGGTAGGCTCCAGATTTTTGGCTGTTTTGGACTACTGTGAGTATTAACTTGTAATTTACGACTTGATTTGATGATTTTGGACAAATAGAATAGTTATTTGATGAACGTAGTGGGTTTGCAACAGATTTCTAGCGGTTTTGGTACCTAAACTGTTTTACCAAACTTTTTTGACACAATTGTGGGGGTTGGGGCCATTCATTTACTTATGGAGTTGTTTTCAGTCCTTCGTTTTATTTATTTTACAGTGGTTTTCGATCATAGTTCGGTCTATCAGAGACGCTGATATTGAGCATCTGCTGGAGAACTCCGGAAATGAAGCTAGCGTCGACAAAGAAGACGATTTACACCCAATTTTAGGTGATGAGGCTTTGAATGAGGATGACGAAGAGGAGGACGATTCGAGCGATTCTAACAGTAATTCCGATTATTTAGATGAAGACAATGTCCCTTTGTCTAATCTTATATCGAAGAAGACAAGATTCCCAAGCAAAAGTATCCCACAAGACATAGAAACTGAAGTCAATGCAGTTGAAATTCCATATGAATATTTCCAAAGATACTTCACCGAAGAACTTTTTGAAAATTTTTCTATGGCAACTAACCAGTATTATATGAGCAATAATGGACGGGAAAAGAAACCCATATGTACCTGACATATGTACCATTTGTACCATATGTATTGTGACACTCACATTTGTCGCACCGTCATGTAAGACCCATATTGAAACAATTGTACGCACTAGAATTTTCCAAGATGGCGGCTGAAAATGGAAAATCTGACCCCAGAATCGGATTTAGAAGCCCCATAATACCCGGGAACCATTTTAATTTTTGTTTATTACCTCACGGTTTCAGCGTGGGTCTGAAAGGGATAATATTAGTAGGATTTGCTATGGAATTGTGTAAAGTCAATCGTATTCATTTGACAGTTCATATTGTATCTTATTAAATGTCATTCCATACAAATCGCAGCCGATTGAATACGATATAAACTGTCAAATTAATATGATTAGCATAAACAATTGCCCCTTTGATCAAAGAAATTGGAAGAGGACGAATAATGAATGGTTCCATTGATAAATTCTTTGATCAAATGTATATTGCACGAAGAGCTTTGATAAGTGGAATACCACCCTTACGTGAATTTTAACTCGAGTTAACTTGAGTCGCGTTTATCCCCGAGTTGACCCATCACTAGTATGAGGTGCATATTATAGGATTTACTTCAAGTGATTATCAGTTATTTCAGTCTGTGGATGATCCGAGTGTAAATTATTCTTAAATTATAATATATGTAATAGTACAATATTTTATAATTAAAAATGTTGCTGTTTATTACTTACATAGATCTCCATTTTCCTGTAAAGTCCATAATTTAAGAGTAAATTATGCGTCATACGTATGCGATGGGGTTTCATGGGATGTCCCTGTCCATAGTAATAGTTGCCAATATCACCTAAAATAATAGTTTGTTAGTACATGATCAAATGTAACTTTGTACAACAATGTTACTCAAGTCACCTGCAAGCTTGACACATAAGAGCCTGTAGCATACTTAACAAACCGCGGACAAAAAGGTTTCCACCAATCACATCACAGAATACACTACAGACGCCATGAGATGACTTGGTACACAATTTGATAAAAACGGCGAGACGGATAAGTGAAGTGTTACACATATAATAACAATAAATAAATTATATGACCGTAATTTACATTAATTATTTGAACGTATATTCTGATTAAATACAGAAACAGCTAGCGTAACAACGAAATATAGTAAAATTTAAGTGGCGGGTAACAAACTTCAGAGTACTTACTGTCGTAATAATAGCATACTCTTTTTTTGCTGTGTGGTTGCATAGCCATATCGTTTATAACTTTGATTTATCAAGTAAAATAAGTTATATTTTGTGCAATAATAAAAATCACCGTACTATTTCCACTATTTTATAAAACACGCGACAAGAGGAGTGAAGGAGTAAGAAACACACACACCAACCACACACACTTGACTTGACTGACATTGACATGACAGACACCAGCATGACACTAGTGTTGCCGATCGATAGTCCACTATCGATAGCATTACGGTAGTCTATCGATAGTTTACGCAAAAACAAAAGTATCGATAGTTTTCGATAGTATCGATAGTATCGATCTCTCTTTTAGTGCAATGGGCGATTTTCTGAAAGCTCAGCCACTAGATGGCGCTGTCGCACCTATGCAGTTAGAAGGAACGGAACGTTATAAATTTTACTTTGACGCGACTTTTTTACGTAAAACGGAACGCCAGACAGATGTTATTTATTTACCTAAATCTTTAAATTTACCTATTTCGTTTCTGTTCCTCACAGTAGTACTTATTTAATATATTATTAGTTTCCTTTGGGTTGTTAAAAAGTAATTAATTTAAATATGTTTCATACCAAAATATACCATAGACATGTACATACTTATTCAACGCCATCTAGTGAAGCAATTGGAAGCTTTTTTTTTTTTAAATGGACTCTCAGAAAATCGCTCATACTATCGGTAAGCAGCAATACTATCGATAGTATCGATAGTATCGATCCCTGACGGAGAATAAACTATTGTTAGAAACACCCCCCGCTTCGGCTCCGGTTTGACGGCACAAACAAGTGACGTCACCAGAGTGGAAGGGGAACTTCACTTGGCGGCAGCTGCGACGGCTAGAGATGGGTCGTCGACGTATTTTTCGTTAACGAAACTAGACCGTCCATTACCGTCCATCGACTAGTCGATCAACTAGTTGAATTCGTCGACTAGTCGACGCGGTAATGGAAGGCGTTCAATTCAATTCAATCGACTTAAACGCGGCGTCTAAATCTGGTATAGTCTACGGGCGCGATGCTTCGACGGTGTCTTTAGTCTATTTTTTTTTTTTTGTAGTTTTACGCATTATTTGACAGTCGAATGAACTGCAGTTACAAAATAAGTTCATCCTCCACTGCATCGTTTAGCCAGTCCATCGACGTACTCTTATGCGCAATATCAGAATGTTCTTGCCTTTTCACTCTAACAAGTCTAAAAAAAAATTACAAATATTAACTCCTACGCCATATACTTAAGGTCCAAATTGCTTTGTCCGACGATACTCAACGAACGCTACGTTTCGCGTCGTCGTCGTCGCGTTGTCAGTAGATAAGAACGCTGTGGACCCTCAGATTAGTCGTCTATGAATTCAACTAGTTCACGAATGAACTATAGACCGTCGAAGCGTCGATTGAACGTAAACCGTCTATTTAAACCGTTCGTTGATTCAACGCCCATCGCTAGCGACGGCGGCGCTTCACTTTTGCTGCGGCGCTCGGACGGGAAGAACGTGCTCTCTAGTGCTTGTTGATTATTGTGAAAACATGTGAAATTAAAGCGTTATTTAGGTTACTTTCGTGTCTTTTTTTAAAAATCAACTACACTTCTGGTTTTTAAGATCAGAAGTGGGATTGGTTCGCGCGTTTTTGATCGTTCGCCATCGTTAGTTTTGGGAAATAGGTGTAGAAAAAGAAAAACGTTGAAGTTTAAAATTTTTATTTCTATTTTTAATAAAATACGTGTGTGAGGTAGATTCTTTTAGAAAATTGTGTTAGTGACCGTTTGGATTTTCTCTGTAAGTACTTATTAAGTGATAGTTTAGTTGTGATAATGTCAGATCGCGAGTCTATTAAGTAATCGTGCAAATGTTAGTAGACGACGGAATAAAAGGCGCGTTTCTCGTGAAAATCGTGATTCTTATTCTAAGCGCCGGAACCGTTCTCGCGATTCGTATAGTAAGTAGATCACCGAGACGTCGTTGTAGGTCTCCTAATGTCCATGATTTTGACGTGTGGTGTGCAGAGGTAGATCGCGGTCGTGAATTGAATCGCTGGGATGATGGGGAATGTTTAGGACGTATCAGTAACTGCCTGCGTGGCGATGCTCGAACGTGGCTTAGTGATTGGGTCACCACTGGACGCACGTGGACAAATTTCAAAATCGAGTTTCGTTTGTCGTGTCCGCGTGAGGTTGACATGGCCTCTGTTTTGTGTGATGGTCAGGTTCGGCCGAGCCCGAGTAAAACTGAGGCCTTGGTAAGATCCCCAAAGCTAACCAACGTGCGAGAAGTTCGTCAATTCCTTGGGCTGGCTGGCTATTTCCGTAAATACATTGCTGGCTATGCATCTAAAACAGTTTGTATCACCACTTTGAATATTACCAAGCAAGCCACGACGCAGACATCATCGCTTCAGATTTTGGCTGGCATCGAGGGGACAACTCCAGTCCTACGGTCCTTGGTGCGGTATGTGGCGTTGAACAATCCCAATCCTAACCGAGAGGGATTAGAGATGGGTCGAGGGCAAAAACAAATATGTACAAAATGGGCATAAACTTGGCATATTGGGCATAAATGAGTTTACGCCCAAATAAACGCCCGATTACTGGGCAAAAAACGAATTACTATAAATTCTAAGAAATTATGCAGGAACTTAACTTAAATTGAAACTCAATGTCAGTATTTTGTTAATTAAAATTTTAATTAAATAATAAGTTTTGTCTAAATATATAAAACTCAAAGGTGACTGACTGACTGACTGACATAGTGATCTATCAAAGCAAAACCCAAACCACTAGACGGATCAGGCTGAAATTTGGCGTGCAGGTAGATGTTATGACGTAGGCATCCGCTAAGAAATCATTTTTGGAAATTCCACCCCTAAGGGGGTAAAATAGGGGATGAATGTTTGTATGAAAGTTCGTCAGTTTTGAAGTAAGGTTCTTTAAATTTTGTATTTAGGCTGGCAATTGAAAATTAATATTTACCTTGTCAGCGTTTTTGACAATTCCAACCCCGAAGGGGTGAAAAGGGGGATGAAATGTTGTATCTGGAAAGTCCTTCATTAAATTTATTATTTAGGCTTATGGTCGGAAAGTAAAACAAATAAGCAAACACATTGTTCGGAAAAGATCGACGTTTCTGAACGCATCTATAATGTCACGTCAAATTGACATTTAGCTGTCACTTGAAGTTGACAGTGACACTTGATTGAAATTCTTGTACAAGATGTCGGATTAATTTTGCTGAATTTGTTAAAAATCGCTCGCGTTGAATGTGCCTGGCATATCGAGTTTGAATAAAATCTTAAATTATCTATGTGATCCCGTTTTGTACGACCAAGGTTTTGACGCCATCCATCGGGCTGGTCGCGGAGTTTTGAGTGAAAGATAACCTTTTCTACCACACGCGTTGTTGTTGGGACAATATATCTTGATAAGCAAGCCCCGCGTGTGTCATCGTGTAGTGCTGAAGCGCCCAGTGTCTTGGGACCGTTGTGTTGTGTTGGTTTTGTGAGTAAGGTGACTAATTGGTAAGGTCTGCAGAAGAAGAAGATTTACCAGGGGGCGCGCCCTCTGTCTCCACTGCCCAGGACCACAGACAGTATGTAAAATTCACCTTACTTCACATTCTCTCCGCTGTGTATCGCAGTCCAATTGTTCAGCTTACATCCCGGCTGAAACCTAGTTCTTGTCCGGAGTCTATAATAGTAATACCAGCTTCCACTGCGCTAAGCCGATTCCGCGGATTTAGCAGGGGTGTACTGAACACACATATTTCGTATTTTTTCGAAAATCAACCCCTTAGAGGTTAAACGGAATAAATAAACCTAAAAATCGATATAGATCGTAATCGTTATTGAGGTTTTATGGGATGACGATTGCAATAATGGCATTTATTTTGATGTTTAACACGCTGAACATGATTAAACCCCTAAAAGATTGAAATAGGAGTGAATTTTGAATTAAAAATCAGGGGGTAAAATAGACATTTTACCTTGAATTTTACCGCCTAATCACGTAAAAACGGCTGATCGGATTTTTATGAAATTAAAACAAGGAATACTTTTTATCCTGGTTATTGGTCCCCTAAGTATTTTGTCGAATGTCCACGCGGACGAAGTCGCGGGCGGAAGCTAGTTATATAATGAAACTGAACCGTCTGTCCTGGGTAAACATAGTAGTCAACAACATCGAGTGTAATGTATGTTCCCAACATTAACTGGAGCAGGTGCAACATGGGCATTGGACATCATTTCCGTATTATCCATGTTCATCTTAAGCATGACTGAGATCTTCGAGCATTGTGTTCAGTTCAGGTCTTCCAAAGTCACAGCCAAAGGAACTACATCATCGGCAAACCTTAGGTGTGATAGGTGCCATTGATGTGGATGCCGCATCCTTTCCAGTCCAGAAGCTTAATAATATCCTCCACCGCAGCTGTGAACAGTTTCGGAGAGATGTCGTCTCCATGTCTTACACCTCGCTGTAGTTGGATAGGATTAGAGCTCTAGTTCTGTAACGGACTGACATGGTGGCGTTTCGGTATAAGTACCTCAACACCTGTACTTCTAGTCTATTTTATTTGGCACCTCTGGAGAGACTGTAGCATCACCCAGGTCTCAATCGAATCAAAGGCTTTCTCATAGTCCACGTACGCCAAGCAAAGTGGCAAGTTATACTTATTTGACGACCGATTTGGCGCAGGGGTAGGCTACCCACCTTCTGCGCCACTGGTCTCGGGTTCGATTCCCGAACAAGACAAATATTTGTGTGCATGAACATGTCTATTTGTCTTGGTCTGGGTGTTCTATGTATATTAAGTATGTATTTACAAACAAAAAGTATTTAAGTATATATTTATCCGTTATCAAGTTTTCCATGATACAGTTTCTTAGTGAAATTAAAATGGGCTTGGATAATTGGTGTGGATGTAAGAAGTTATTTATTTATTTATTATTTATACTCTTCGGTCTTCTGTATAACTTGCCGCAGCGTAAGAACGTGGTCTACGGTACTATGGCCTTTTCGGAAACCGGCTTGTTCGGGAGGTTGGAAGTCATCGAACCTGCGAGCAAGACGATTCGTAATGACGCTCGGAAACAACTTATAGATATGGCTCAGCAGCGAGATGGGTCTGTAGTTCTTTAATTTAAGAGAGTTTTATCACTCTACTTGAAAAACAGCATCACATCGCTCCTGCCTCATGCCTTTGGCGTTTTGCCCTCGAGGATGACTGAATTGAAAAGCTTCTGGAGGACTTTCAGTATCGGCTTACCACCCGCTCTCAGAAGCTCTGTTGTGATTCCGTCATCGCCCGCAGGCTTGTTGTTTCTAAGCTGCTTGAGAGCCATGCTAATCTCGTACAGGCTGAGGTCCGGTATAGGTATCTTAAAAACGATCTCGTTTGTGACTTTACTGTCTGGATTGATCCAGGTCCATTTGCGGCTTACGGGCTTCTTAAAGAAGGAGTTCATCCCTCTCCATGAAGTCTGCCTGCCAGCATCTAGCCTCTTTCATTCCGTTGCCCAAATCCAAATTGCCCCACTCTCAACTAATCACTGCAACGTTGCCCCAACTTTGCATTAAAATCCCCCATCACAACCGTGACGTCTAGGTTTTATAGCTATGCATGGCTTTACAGATCTTCTCATACATAGCCTCCACTTCGACATCGTTTTTTGGTTTAATCGATAAAAATAAATATAGATATTGTCTACAATACTATGTCGTCACCCCCGCGCGGCCTGAGAAGGTAATGGGCCGGCTACACAGCTACAAACTTGAAAAGCCGTGTATCTGGCATGTAAAGTAAGAAAACACTTTGAGTTATGTTTGAGTAAGTACCGGCAGCGGTCGCCAGGTTAATGGTTAAAGAACTTTATTTCTCATAAGAATTAAAAAAAAAATCACTTACTGAGAAACATACAAATAATGTAGTATTATCTAAACAACAATGAGCGTACTTAAACAGAAACAACAAAAAATTACCAAGTCGTAGGTAGTTGGTAGTTATACTAAGTATTTATGTAAAGTAGCGTCCCCGAAAGTTGTACCCTCCGTACTAAACGTTACTAGCTTCCAAAAGTACTTAATAAACGTTTTTGACGGGTAATTAATTTATATACATGTTTTCTAGGGTGTAAATAATTGATTTATAGAAGAAGAAAAAAATCTATATATTTCAACCACTTCACAAAATTGCGAATATCTCGGAAACTAGAATCACGAAAGTTGTACCTTTTACTAAACACAGTCACAGTTATTTATGTAGTTGAGCATACTTTATAACCTATTATATAAATTTCTTAATATTTATTGCAATATATTAGCCATAGCTTAATGTTTTTTTTAATTAACCTTTTCTGCGCACTCAATTAAAGCTATATTTTGAATGAAATTAAAAAGAAATCTCTTAAAGTTTTTGCCCATGCAAAAGGCATTTATTCGGCGTAAACGGGCATTTATCCGGCGTTTACTCAATGCGCCCAATATGCCAGGGCGTAAACCCATCTCTAAGAGGGATTGATGACACTACGGAGGCAACGAACATCCGAGTTGCTCGCTGCTAATCAACAGCGCCAGGACGCCTACGTGAATGAAGGTCGTCGAGTGCCTCGTAATTTTGCTGTTGGCAGTTATGTTTTTGTTCGCAGAGCACCGGGAAATTGGACTCTGGCATGCGTGGCCCTTACAGGGTCATGCGAGCACTACCACACCACCGCTACGAACTCGAGCTGCTGGCCGGGTCTTATGGCAAGAAGACCCAAGCCGCCGCCGAGCACATGATCCGGTGGCAAGGCGAATGGAGCCCGGAAACTTGCCAGGCTTTCTTCGAAGGTGGCTCTGGCTGTCCAGGCAGACGTCATGCTAACTTTGGGCCTCTGACGTATTAATTTCGGCTTAGTCCGGGCAGACGCTATGCTAACTTTGGGCCTCTGGCGTATTAACTTCGGCTTAGTCCGGGCAGACGCTATGCTAACTTTGGGCCTCTGGCGTAGATATTAATTTCGGCTTAGTCCGGGCAGACGCTATGCTAACTTTGTGCCTCTGGCGTATTGTTGGCTTAACAAGCAAGTACGGCTTCTGTCAATGCTAACGAATGAGCGATCATAATACGCGAAAATTATATTTCGCTTATTTTATTTTTTTATTTTTTATTTTATTATGTCTCTCATGTTCAGTATTTGTAGACGATGGTATTCCGGAGCCATTGTTTATAAATTTTTGTTTAATGTGCCTTACAAATTTGCTAAGATTTTACATAACTTATTTGCATCCAACGTTTGATCACTTGAGTGCACGCTTGTGGTCTTGCGTTGAATGTTACATTACTTATAAATGAATTCAGCTCAGTATAAGAAAATTTCTTACTGAACAGATAAACTAAAACTTTGACGTATTTTTCAGATAATAATGAACTTAATGAAATGGACCAGGAAATCCCGGGTCCATCTTCAGCAGTCCAGCCTGCAGCCGACCAATCCCTGGCAAACCAGTTGCCAGACGACAACGACCAGCCACCAGCGGGCGAGGACGCCGCAACGTCAGGAACGGCCGTGTTAGAAACACCCCCCGCTTCGGCTCCGGTTTGACGGCACAAACAAGTGACGTCACCAGAGTGGAAGGGGAACTTCACTTGGCGGCAGCTGCGACGGCGGCGCTTCACTTTTGCTGCGGCGCTCGGACGGGAAGGACGTGCTCTCTAGTGCTTGTTGATTATTGTGAAAACATGTGAAATTAAAGCGTTATTTAGGTTACTTTCGTGTTTTTTTTTTAAATCAACTACACTTCTGGCTTTTAAGACTATCGATAGAATCGATAGTATTGCTTTTGAATATTAATAAACTATCAATACTATCGATAGTTTTGGACAATCGATTGTTACCATTATTTCAATAGTATTGATTGCATTTACACTGGCAGATGGGTAGAACCGATACTATTGAATTAAAGGTCACTATCGATTGTACAAAACTTTCGATAGTATCGATTGTTTATTAATATTGAAAAGCAATACTATCGATACTATCGATAGTTTATTCACCGTCAGGGATCGATACTATCGATAGTATTGCTGCTTACCGATAGTATTGCACTAAAAGAGAAATCGATACTATCGATAGTATCGATAGGTCTATCGATAGTTTGACATTTTTCGATTAAAACTATCGATAGTAAAACTATCGATAGTTCGGCGACACTACATGACACTGCACTGACCTGACTGGCTGTCAAAATCAAAATCCCAATCAACTACAGGCGTTGGAATCACCCATAGAATAGGTCAAAACTTAGTGGCCGGTAGCCCCGATACCCATTCATTGGCTATAATTAAGACCGCCATTTTGTTGGGGTGCCCCCATTGGCTAAAATTAAGGCTGTCACTTTTTCAAGAATTTCAAGATGTCGTTTATTTAGTTTGTGTTTTTTACTCATTTGCTCATTTCGGTTTTCTAGTATTCTTTAAATGTTTTTCCACTTTTTCTCAGATATTTCTTTACAGAAATATGGATACATGATTCGAAGATGCCTTCGGTACACGTAAGTAAATCTATTTACGTAGTTTTATGTATCAATTATTTATTACATTAACCTAAATTTGAGTTTTGTTGTTTTAGGTAATTCCAAGAGGCAACTTTGTATTTCTTAAAACTAACCAAAACAAAAGAAAATACAGTTCACAACTTAACCGGAGTAAAGAAGATTCGGTTTCTCAGAAAGTTATGAAATTTATCAAAGGCTAAAAGAGTCGCAATAGTTTTTATAAGTGCGTCATGCCTGGCACCACGGAGGCCTCTTTAACCAAAGTTAAACTGTGGGAAAACTCTGCTACCCTTCCACACCCATATGTGCTCATCCAGGAAAAGCTCCCTCTGGCCTTGAACTTCCCAGATCATTATGGAGATCTTTAAATAGACTCCGTACCCAAGTTCGTTGAAGTAAAGACAACCTGTCCAGGTGGGGCTTCACCAGTAACACGGATCTCGCGTGCAGGTGTGGTTACACTCCACAGACCATGGCCCACCTCATTGATGGCTCTGCATGCCCGGACACCTGCACGCGTGAGGACCTCATGTTGGCTGCAGATAACGCGTTGAGAGTGGCACAGTTTTGGGCCAACAACATATGATTTCGTACTTGTCATTGACATGTTGAAGAAGAAGTTATGAATGAAAGGTAGGTAATGTTTGTTTATTCTTTTTATATGAATGTAAGTAGGTATGTGTAATTAATTATTGATTAGTTTTGTTAAAAAAAAACCTTCCTAATACCTTATTTCAATATACATGTAGAAGTGATATCTTATGGTGATAATGATAAAGCACAGTAGATTACTTGGGATTAAATTTAAATAATCAGTTGTCACATTTAACAAGTTTCAATTTAGTGAAGTTGTTAATACCAAGTCAAGAGAAAATAACAGTGAAAGTACTTCAATAACTTTATAATAATAATAATAAGTTTATTAATCCAAAGCCATAATTTACAATGTAAAGGTGACACAACAGAAACTTACAGCTATATGGCAACATCAGTGTTCTGTGTAAGTTGATCCCCTGACTTTCGTGCTAGGAAAACCTGTGTTATGAAAGTCAGTGGTTCGGCTCATATAAATAGTGCTTCAATATAGCTTATACATTACAAATTTTATTAAGTTTGGTTTGGACCAGGAACAACACACTACGTTACATAATAGTAAGGAAAAGTAAATAAACCGAATTTTTTTTTTTTTTAGTGTGTGTGCGTCAAAACATTTGAAATGCCTTATCATCAAATTCATATTTCTGATTCTGACAAACAGAACAAAATTATAACAAATGTACCGGTGGGATAATATATGATTGTTGTCGGTACGAATGATGGTTTATTGTGATTGTCTTGTGACTATGTTATAACTGTTACTGCTACCTACTATCTTAGATCTTACTTAATTATATATATTACCTCTCATCAGTCTATGTGCAAAGCTTATCTACTTAATAACAGTTATCAACTATAAACATTGATTATATATAACTTGTGCATAGCGGCACAACAAACAAAATGTGCTTTATACACACTACTCTTTCTTGATTTACAAACTTTTCAGTTTAACTATCACTTATTTGTTTATAAAATGTTATGGCAGATTATAGTAACAATATGTAGAATCTATACTAACCAAATCTAATCTTTTCAGATAACTTGAGTCTCAACGAGGTTCATGGAGTGCTGCGAAGATGCCCGTGTCTGCCTATTCTTGCGGTAATAAGTTATCAAATCCGAATTATGGTGCAAATTACTGCTGTTAGTTGCTATATTGATTACTTTTATTATTATTATTATTATTTATAGGGGGGACGCCAGCGAAGCCGGACGGGTGATCAGTCACCTAGGTCGGGACCATTTCACCCAGTTCCCCAAGTCCCCTAAAAGCTGAAAAATCAGGGGGGAGGCGGGTTATCATTTACCCCACCGGCGTCGGACCCTCGAACCTACCTGTGCGCTTACAGTACCTGTTGAGTTGACTTATCGTTAACTTCTTTAGATCCTCTTCCTTAAGCTTGTCCGTTCCAAAGAGCTCCCAGCGCAGTGATGCGTACATCGGGCACTCTGCCATGAAGTGGTAGCTTGTTTCTTCTCTTTCTTTGCATTGCGGACAGATAGAGTCTTCTGTCCGTTTAATCACTGATAGGTGTCTGTTTAGTGGGCAGTGCCCAGTGAGTACACCTACAATCGTTCTTATATTTCTCCTACTCTGTTTCAGAAGTTCTCTAGTTTTCTTTTTGTCAACCGATTTGATGAAGATCTTAGACTGTCTGCAGTCCTTTCTTCTCATCCATCTTTGGTTGGCTTCCTTGACTGTTCTAATCTCGATAATGTTCTTAGTAATTCTATATGCGATTGGTAGTCTCGGTTCAGGGCCAATGAAGGGTGCATCAGCTCCTCCCCTGGCTAATTCGTCAGCTTCCTCATTACCTTCGTTACCCTCATGTCCGGGCACCCAGGCAACTTCTACCTCGACCAAGTTAGCAAGCTCCTGAATGCTTTGTTTGCATTCTTTTACCAAGGCTGAGGTAGTCTCCGTTTTGTCAAGGGCTTTGATGGCAGCTTGACTATCGCTATATATTATTATTTTTCCTACGTCATAATTGCCTATCTCACTTTTAATCGTGTTCGCACACTCCAGTATCGCGAATATTTCCGCCTGGAACACGCTGGCGTACTTGCCCAGATTAAAAGTAGTTCTTATAGTGTTGGGTTTAGCTATATATACCCCAGCTCCCGATAGTCCAGTTGACTCCTTTCTTGACCCATCTGTGTAGCATACTACAGTGCTATCCAGATTGTCATGTTCTAGTTTCCAGTCTTCTCTGGGTCTGATGCTTATTCTGTACTTTTTGTCAAAGATCCTTTCCTTTTTTATTAGGTCATTGTTGACCAGTATCATGGAAAGGTTTTCTTCGTACTTTTTCCCTATTTCAGCGTGACCTTGATCATTGTGCCTTCCTATCCATAGGTTAGTGCTTTTCAGCTTAAACCATTGTTCTGTAGCTTTCTTTTCGATTTCAAGATCTATTGGACTAAGGCCTAGTATCATTTCTAAGGCAGCCGTGGGAGTTGTTCTCATGGCTCCCGATACCATGATGCTAGCTAGTCTTTGTACCTTAGTGAGTTCTTTTTTATTGTATTCTAGTTTTGCCTTATGCCACCATGCTAGTGCTCTATATTGATTACTTACTGCATTAAATGTTTAACTATTAGAATTAGGTTATTGCGTCTTGCATTGAAAGTGATATTAACAGTAAATAATGAAATGGCAGATACTAAATAAAACTACCAGGAAAAATAGCATTAGCATTTGTGCGTAATAAATATTTGCAAGCAGTTTAATTTTTCTTGTGGCTGATAAAGTATTTATATTTCTTAGCTTATCTATAAAGTCAATTTAGTAAGTAATTTCATTACTCTCATTCTTTGTCTTGTATAAATCTCAACTTATACTTATGTACTTTGTATTTGATAAAATTATAATGTCAAGTAATAAATGCCTTCTTTCATCAAATGTGTTTTTTATTTGAGCAGAATTTAAAATAATATATTACTAGGGTTGTACCACAACCCTAGTAAACGTCGATGATTTGCACAACTATCGATAACGAATCAAGGGTGTCGATAGTTCTGGCAGCACTATGTTGTCAAACTCTAATCGGGGTCCGTCATTCACTAACAAACGGCCGCTATAAGGCTTGATTCCTATCTGTACTAGTCTATATAATTTGTGATCAACTATCAAGTCTTCTTTCAGTTCATTCAAATAACCACTTTTCATTCGTTTGTTCGTTCATCCAACCACCACAGAACAGAAAAAACCACTCACCTACACTCGCCGTAAATAGCATTGCTCTAGCATTGACAATACAAACAAAATACTTCAGCTATTGTATCTTGTTTTATAACTACAGTGCCACAAACTTTTCTGTTCCGGTGGCCAAAATGTGAAAACAGCGTGTTTTTTTAATGTCATTCTGCTGTCAAGTTGATGTCCAACCATAGCGCTGCTGGCGGCTGAAGGTCTTAGAAGTAAGGGCCGGTTAAATTGCTACAACAAAAAAGAAAAACGTACATAGCGCCGCTGTCACCGGAACAGAAAAGTTTGTGGCACTGTAGTCTGATATTTTAAAGCCCCCAGTGAAGCCTTCAGTACAGGATGGCCGATCATGGTGTGGAGCACATAGATGTATTATTCCTGTAGATGGAGCATAAAAATATGAACGATTCCTTCTATAATCGACTCTCTTCTCTCAAATGGCGACATTTCGTGTGTTAAAAAGAGATGACAATAGCCCAACGTGTGCGTCTTAATGAGCCGCGCGCCACTTTAAAGTGAACGTCATATTTGTTTGTTAACCAGCTGGTTACAAATGCTTCAGAAAGAAAATCTTTTTTTCTAGTAAAATATAGAAAGATTTGATGGTGTGGTGCGGTAAATCTGTTGTTTGTTAAGAATGACCTGTACTGTTCCCGGTTATTCAAGCAGAGTGAGTGTTTTGAAAGAGAATAATGAACACATATCATTTCAGAGGTAAGTCACACTCATTGTTTTGTGTTTTTGCGAACACATTTTTATAGCTTACTGGTCCGTATTTGCAAAAACTAAATCGCTGTACGTGTATACACAGTTTAACATTGACTTGGTTGAAGAAAATCGGGTGTTTTTAGGCTAAAAATATATTATTTAAAGCCAATTGGGATTTTTTGACATTTGACCAACCTGATAGTGTTGTAGTCCTATTTTATTATGTAATATCGATAAAAAATGTGTATGTGTAATGAATACGATTGACTTTACGCAATTCCATAGCAGATTTCCAACCGCAACGAATGTTTCTTAACATCAACCACCGGATGCAGAATGCGCGTACCAATGAGCCATCGATCTCCTCAAGTATAATTATAGTACCTACTTCATATTTGGCACTGATTCAAAATTAAAGGGCTTTAGGAAAAATGTGATAGTAAAAAAAAACTATTTTACGATCACATTTTTCCTATACTTACAAAATTGCATTGAGAATGCATAAAAATAATATAAAATATTAAAGGGCTTGCTTAGACCATGAAACTGAACAACTTTCTCTTTGAAGCATAGCATACGTCGAAATATAAAAAAAAAATCTGCCACACTAGATCGATCAGCTGAGCGTGCGCTTTTGTCTGGAGGGAAGAAATTTTTGCCATATTTCGACCTATGCCGAAGTTTCATAGCATAAACAAAATTCTAAGGCCGTGAGCACTTTGGACACGATTAGTACTAAAAACTGACAGAAAAGCGGATTATGAACCGCCCAATTACATTAAGTCTCTAGCCGCATTAAAAAGCGCGAAGCGCTCTATTCAATGCGGCGTAGTTTCGATCAGCCGTATTGAATACGGCGTATCTTGAATCCGCCGCATTACAATGCGGTGCTGTTTTCCAATACAGCTAGTTGCTATGTAATACATATGCATTGTAATTTTATGTATCGCATTGCATTCAAATTATTTTTAAATCTTTTATCGATAACTTGTTATAAAAAAAACCACAGCACTATCATTGCATCATCATCATCTAGCATTGCATAGTCAAAATGGAGACATTCACTAATTACGACGCAACAGATTAACATGTATGTCTCTTTCTATCTTATGACAATTTGATAGTGTTAGAAGGGGTAAAAGATGGGTGAGTTGTAGCTTATTTTTGTGATCCATCTACAGGAATAATACATCTATGGTGGAGCATGCTATGGAATTGCGTAAAGTCAATCGTATTCATTTGACAGTTCATATTGTATCATAATAAATGTCATTCCATACAAATTGCAGCCGATTGAATACGATATCAACTGTCAAATTAATACGATTATCTTACGCAATTGCCCCCCTGGTCGGCGACCATGTTGGGCCATCGTGTACTGGGGGGCTACCGGCTAAGAAATATGGATATGGGTATGGGCTTCAACTGTCATTTGAATTCCTTATTCTGATAGATTGTTGCTGCTTTGTTCTGTTGAACGTTGCTAGCTAATTAACGTTATACCTGACATCAGAAAACAAGGAACTGATAGCGGCTACTTTCTTGACTTAAAGTTCCCAAAAACGTATGAAGTTCATACCCATACATTGAGTTATAATGTACTAACGTACTAGAGAAGCTATCCCAAACAAAAATCTTGTAGTATTTTTGCTAAGCTAATGCCCCCAGTACACGATGGCCGATCATGGTCGGCGACCATGACCAATACATCGTACATTGACACTTTTGAAAGAACCTTTTTAAACTTGTTCGTTCAAAAGTGTCAATGTACGATGTATTGGTCATGGTCGCCGACCATGATCGGCCATCGTGTACTGGGGGCATAAGAGTTAGCCTCGCGACCAATCGAAAGCGCCCGTGCAGAAAGCGGCAACCAATAGTAGTGCAACAGACATAGATCAAACATTGCAGAACAGACATAGCTTTTGTGCGTGTTTTCTGCCTACAACATTTTATGAGAATTCATATTTTATTTAATTAATTAATTTTTTAAGATTAAACATTGACATCGTGAGAGAAATACTTACTAATCGAGTTTATTTTTGGTACTTATATACGTTTAAATACATGAATACTATTAATTATTTACATGTGTTTATTCCGTCTGCAGTATAAATGTAAGTTCAATGTTTGTTCAATAACAAAAAAAACATCAAACTTCCATCAAAACCTGAACCCAAGTAATCACCTAAAACCTAGTACCTAAAACGTTTAAACTGTCACTTCTGCACCACAAAATAACCAATCTTGTTAATCTATGACTCTATCGAAATATGGCCGTCGCTTAATTTTTCGGCGACCTAATGAAATAATTACTCAGTAGCATGTTATTAGATACTTTAGTGAGTACTTACTAGTGAAAAGTAATTCCTTGGGCTTTATTAGTATTTTTTGAGTTATTTAAACAGTACCTCAACCCACATATCGGCATTTTTAAATAAAATAGAACAGAGTACACACACGTGTTGTTGCGTCTATCGCTTGCCACAGACTAAACGAGTTGAGTCCACGTGGACTCAACTCGTGTTGCAAAGATTCTAGTTGAGATGTCTCCTCTATTCTTTTATCTCAATGTACCCATAAAGTTAAGCGGTAGCCGGTTGCGGTAGCGTTGGCCGGTTTGCGTGTGATTGCTGACTGTGAGCAATGATCGCCGGCGATCCGTCCCGTTTCGGATTTTCGTGCACGATTCAAAGGGAGTTTGTCGTAGGCCACAAAGAGCGTTCACACGTTGGCCGATCATTCAGTTTATCTGAATATTTCTGCTTTGACTGACGTGTAGGATATTTTAGATTAATTGATTTTTTTCGCAATCAGGCCATTTTGTGGAGCATATTACATTGTCAAAAATATCCATGATGTTGTATATCTTTGATATAATATATTTTTTATTCAAATGATAATAAAATACACTTAAATTCACAAGATGTACATGAGTATTCTGTTTTGTGATCTAAAATTAAGTAAATAAAAATAAAATGAATAAAACGTTATTCATACATTATTATCATTATACTGGATTCAATCCCCGTCCAAGAAATATTGATATGAAGTTAGTATTTGTGTTTTCTGTGTCTGGGTGTTATGATAAATATGTCTATTATTACTTTAATGCATAATTACATTTATCTAGACATATTATACAAGATCCAGACTCTATTAATATAGAATCATAATCGTATTAAATTAAAAGCGCTGTAAATGTAAATTGCAGCCGTCATTTCATACACATCCATCCTCGCGGCCAGTGCAACGCAGAATGAAACCGGCGATCGTGTGAACACTGTCACTATAACTTTATGGGTATGAACTTCATACGTTTTTCCGAACTTTTTTTTTATAAAGAAAATAGCCGCTATCAGTTCCTTGTTTTGTGATGTCGGGTATAACGATAACTAGCTAGCAACGTTCAACAGAACAAAGCAGCAAAAATCTATCAAAATAAGGAATTCAAATGACAGTTGAAGCCCATACCTATATCCATATTACTTAGCCGGTAGCCCCCCATGATAACTTAACTTTTTTTGTGGCACTGTGGCTGTCTTCCGTCTGACCTACACTTTGAAAAAATACGTATGGTCATATCATATGAGACAAACTACGTACTAAATGTCAAAGGAGATGGTAAAGATTTGGTACCACTCGTGAGCATATACACAAAAGTTACGGGAAAATGTATAAAACAACATGGTGCCCCTTAAAAAATTCAAAGTTATTAGAATAATTGGTAAATAAATAAATAAGAATGGTTATTTTTATGAACTGGTAACTTCGGTAAGTTCGGCGTGACTTCGGCAACATTCTTAAGGGCCCCACAGATGATCAGTCGGCCTGTTGGGAATGGCTTGTCATTGTCAGTGTCCTTAAGCGCCCCATAGATGTTCAGTTCGCCTGTCGGCAACGGCCTGTCAGAACCCCATATCAGTTGATTTCGGATGAACTGGTGGCTTACCTCAAGCTCTAATAGCAGTTATTGTTGAGTGAGACGCCGCTTTACACGCCGTATAGCGGCGTCTCACTCTCTCAACTTAAAAATAACTGCTATTAGAGCTTGTGGTAAGCCACCTGATCATGTCGGTAAAGCAGTCAAAGAACATGAAAGAGAAAGAGCGATAGTTTTCAATTACTAATACTTGTGAATACTCAAAGAGGAATACAGTTCGCCAAACTCATACTAAATGAGCCCACAAACGGTCGTCGCCTGTCGGCCTAGACCGGGGGTGCTACCGGCTAAAAAATCTGGTTATGGGTATGGGCTTCAGTGTCATTTGAATTCCTTATTTTGATAGATTTTTGATGCTTTGTTCTGTTAAACGTTGTTAGCTAGCTATCGTTATACCCGACGTCACAAAACAATGACTTCGGGTATAAGGATAACTAGCTAGCAACGTTCAACAGAACAAAGCAGCAAAAATCTATCAAGATAAGCCTTAGATAAGCAATTCAAATGACAGTTGAAGCCCATACCCATATCCATATTTCTTAGCCGGTAGCCTGTCATTTGAATTCCTTATCTTGATCATTTTGACAATTTCAAGTGTCAAATAAAGCCTATGCTTTATTTGACACTGGAAACTCATATTTTGTCCCTACAACAAAGAATTTATAAGTAGTAGTTGTACGTAGTACTTATAAATTCCTTGGCTTATTTGCATCTTATATGGGCTTCAAATGTCAAATGAAGCCCATGTCCATACCCAGAGTTATTAGCCGCTACGGGGGCCGTTTCATACGAGAGCCACTACTATGACGCGGTCAACTGTAAAGCTCCCAGTACAGGATGGCCGATCATGTTGGCCGACCATGATGGGCCATCGTGTACAGGGGCAGTTTGCGTTGCTCGCAGACGGCAATCACACGCAAACCGGCCCTGTACACACGATGGCCCATCATGGTCGGCCAACCTGGGGGGCTACCGGCTAAGAAATCTGGATAAGGGTATAGGCTTCAACTGTCACTTGAATTCCTTATTTTGATAGATTTTTGCTGCTTTGTTCTATTGAACGTTGCTAGCTAGTTATCGTTATACCCGACGTCACGAAACAAGGAACTGATAGCGGCTATTTTCTTTATAAAATTGAATTAAAGTTCCCAGAAACGTATGAAGTTCATACCCATAAAGTTACGCGGTAGCCCCCCTGATCGGCCATCCTGTACATTTTTTACTATCACATTTTTCCTATACTTACAAAATTGCATTGTGAATGCATAAAAATAATTTAAAAATCTCAAGCTTAAGACTTCCTTAACCATACACTTAAATGTTCATTCAATAGCTAAGCTAGCATCAGAGTTATTTATTAGAGAACTTCTTTTATAACACTTATCCCATTTAAATATTTAATTTTCTATTAGACATGGACTATTATTAGAACTTCGACTACAGTATTTTTAAAATGAGAATGAGAATATTGAGAATGAATGACGTATTGTTTGACTTTGACTTTGACGTTTCCATCCAATGCTTTTTTGAGGGTGATATTCCACTTTTATCAAATATTGGATCAAAGAAATTGGACGAGGACAAATTCATAATGGTTTCATTGATAATTTCTTTAGTCAAATGCATAATGAACAAAGATCTTTAATAAGTGGAATACACCCTAAAATGGCTTCCTACTTTTTTTAAAGCCGAAATTAAAAATTTATTTGCCGCGTTATTTGGTAAAATAATAAGAAAATCTAATGAGAATCTGATTTCTTGGGATGATATCTTTAGGAAAAAATGGTGCTCACAAGTGGTACCAAACTCCATACAAGCTTTTACCATCTCCTTTGCTGGGCACACATTTTTATTTATGGTGAAAACTCCAGTTACCTCAGTACTCAGTATTAAGTATAGTTTCATGGTTGGAACTCTCGAGCGTTCAAAACGCAGAACTCTGAACTCTGTACGCGGAACTCAGGACTGCTCTCTGTCTGCGCGGATTCAGTATCATAGCAGAGGCGGGCTCAAGCACAAATTATATAGACTGGCTCAAGAGTTTGACAAAAGAATAGACAAGACAAACAAGGAGTTCCTTTTCGGTGTACATCATAGATGTAAATAATACATCTATGGCAACACTCCAAGTCGCTCATTCCATAGATCATTCAGTTTCATTCAGTCAAGTCGAATCTGATTTAGTTCTCAGCAATATCGATTTTAGTGCTGAAGAAGTGTATAAGGAGCTACTTCATTTGGATACCACTAAGGGTTGCGGAGTAGATAATTTATCTCCATTTTTTCTTAAATCCACTGCGAAGACATTGTGCCATCCGCTACAACACATCTTTAATAAGTGTCTTAAAGAAGGCGTATTTCCCACTATATGGAAAGCTGCGCGAATAGTACCAGTCTTTAAGGGTGGTGATAGATCCAAGGTCGATGACTATCGCCCCATATCCATTTTATGTACTCTGTCAAAGCTTTTCGAGAGATTAGTCCACAACAGCATCTATCCCTCTTTACATCAAATTATTATAGAGCAGCAACATGGTTTTGTAAAACGAAGGTCAACATGTACTAATCTGCTATTATATACATCGTATATTTTTGAAGGTATGGATGCTAATAAACGAGTAGATAGCGTATATACTGACTTTCGAAAAGCTTTTGACAGAGTTGATCACAAAATATTACTTGACAAACTGGCATACAACGGCATCCGCGGGGATTTGTGGAGATGGTTTAAATCGTATGTAACTAACCGCAGTCAGAAGGTGGTGATCAATGGTTACGAGTCAGATTATGTTCCGATAAGCTCTGGTGTTCCACAGGGGTCTATTTTGGGTCCACTGCTCTTCATATTGTTCATCAATGATATAAGTAGTTGTTTCAAGTTTTGTAAATACTTGTTATATGCAGATGACCTAAAAATTTATCACACTATTGAAAATGATGATGACCATCGTCGTTTTCAGTCAGATCTTGAGCGTTTCTCTGCTTATTGCACAAAAAATAAGCTAGATCTAAGCGTAACTAAGTGTAAAGCTATTACCTTCACAAAAAAGAAAAACAGAACGGCTTACAATTACTTTCTGACTAATAAGCGGCTTGAATTCGTTCAGTCAATAAGGGACCTTGGAGTTATGTTTGATACCAAGATGGACTTTGATATACATGTATATAATATAATAAATAATGCTTTTAAAATGTATGGGTTTATAATGCGTATTGGCAAGAAATTTAAAAGTACCCTGACATATATGTCTTTATATAAATCCTTGATTAGACCACAGCTTGAATATGCTGTGCCTGTATGGAATCCGTTGTACAGCAAATATGATGATGCACTTGAAAAAGTGCAAAAGAAATTTTTACGTTGCATCAATTATAAATGCTCTCGTAGTTACATAGCCTATAAAAACCTACTCCAGAAGTATCAATTAGTTAGTTTAAAAAATAGACGTATTCAGCTTGGAACCACTATTCTGTATGATTTGTGCCATAATAGATATGACTGCGTCCCTATTGTTAATAAGTTAAGTTATAGAATACCAACTAGAACTCATTCTCGCGTCCCATGTCGACTGTTTGCAACGCCTCGATGCCGGACTAACGCTGGTAAACGATCTCCCATACATAGGCTCGTGCACACATACAATGACTTGTTTCACACTGTCGACATGGCTGCAATCCAACCAAGTACCTTTAAGAAGATTGTATTGAATAGATTAAATAAAATGTAGTAAGTAATAGATATATTAGAATAAATTAACTAGCTTTAACTTTGAACAAAATATATTATTTTATTAAGGAGTTTTATGTAATACTGGAACTTTAACCTGCTTACATAGTGGGTTATGCCACTCTTATTGCATTTGTCAAAATTAATATTACTTTTAATTACTATGTGGTAAATGTTGCTGGTGGCAAAGTAATTTATGTTATATTATTTTATATTAGTGAACTAAGACCAAACTTTGTTTACTGTTTGTTTACCCAAATAAAGATAAAAAAAAAAAAAAAAAAAAAAAGTCGTCAAGTCAAGTGTCAAGTCCACAGCACAGCCAGCACAGCACAGTAATTCTCAGAAGTCGCAGAACATTAGGTATTGCTCTGAGGCACAGTTCGTTCCAGCGTTGCCAGAATGTTACAAAAGTAACATTTTACGTTACTTTTGACCCTCTCATGTTACCTCCATGTTACACGACTCCATATGTTACTTTTGTGTTACTTTTTAGATTTTCCAGCAAACAATAAATACTGAACGCCGAGCGTGTGTCAGATAACTCTGTGCGGGACTGGAGCGTTTTTGGCGCTAGTTACAGTACATTTTTCTGTTATAAGGATATATAGTAAAGATATAGTTATAAGGATATTAGTTTTCGATTTTGACTTATTGGGCGCGCACTCTAGGAGGACAATTTTGTGAGGAGTAGCCTCTTTCTTCGAATAGTTGTTTGTTTTGTTTATGTTGTGATTTCAAGCGATTTGTGAACTTGTGATTAAAACAATTTTGGATGGGTTGTTTGGCAAATTTCTTTTTCAGCATCGCCAGTCGATTATTAATTTCGAAGTTTAATGGCCACATCATTCACATGTTGTCTTGGCTCGGCGAGCCTACACGACCCACAAGCCGAGAACAAAGGCTGAGCCAAGGCGAGTCATCTCATCACAAACAGCCGTTTACATGCTGGTGATGGCTTAACATGTAAACGCACCATAACAAATGGGACAGGAAATTTAGTTTTTATGTAATAAAGTGCCATAATAAAGTGATTGTGTCGTTTTCCACAATAAATAACGTAATGTTACTTTTCTCGTGAAAATGTTACTTTTTGGGCTGCCTCATGTTATATTTGACTATCTGCCACTGGCAACACTGGTTCGTTCAGTCAGTCCAGTTCAGTCAGTCATTCATTTCGTTATTTCTTTCTACTGGAGCAGCGGTGAAGGTTAGTCGTGGTTTTTGTATTTTTAGTTTGAAAATATGAATTTTTTATGACGTGTCTGTTAATTTTCTATCGTGAGATAGGTACATAAAAACACATTTTTAAGAAATTGCGTCTAGAATTCATACACCTATGCGTAGTCTGATTGAGTGGGTGACACGCTTTTCGATTTTTATAGTCTCCATTTTGTTTTCAGATCGACCCTGCTCATATAAAATTATCTTGGAATATCTTTAACATCATCAGATCTTAATAAACCAGAAATATGTAAGTATTGTTTTTATTTAGTTCTGTTATTAACGTTATCGCTATTTTGATATCTTTGATTTGTCTAACGAATTTAAACTTTCATTCATGGGAAAAGGCAAAAGCTTTTTCGTGGCCGGGTTCCGTGAGAGTGAGTTGCCCAAATTTACTGTGTTTGAGTCTTGACTAACTAAACTCCAAGTCTTCATAGGTACCGAGTTAAATTTCTTTAATTTAATACCGATGACCTTTTTCAATTACCTGTAGGTAAGTACTATTGATTTGATTTATGACTTGGTGTCTAGTATTGATTTGCCTAGTTGTCATGCGCAGACAATGTGCAACTAGGTGGATAAATTGGGGCAACCACACATTTTGTACATAAATTGTCGCGTGAATACATGGTAGTGTACTTAATTAATAGTCAGAATAGGTACCTACTACCTACCCAATTTTTTTGACATATAATATGACTCCGCGCGTCATTTTGTGGTCAGATACATTATGCATAGAGCAAGGCGTTTCTCACACCGCTCCGGTTTATATTGTACAAGTTGTACTTTTTTAATTCAAGTACCTACAAACAAACACGGTTTTCTGTAAAATAGACATTTTACTATAAATTATTGTCCATAGGTCTGGAAGTTGGAATAATAGCCGTGGAAACGGCGGTTCCAAGTTTGGAGGTGCAAGTAAATTTAGCAATGGTGGTTCGCGGTTCGGTGGCGGCGGCGGTAGTGGAGGGAGCAGCCGCTTCGGTGGGTCCGGCGGTGGATTCGGCGGCGGTGGCAAGAAAGAATTCAGCGGTGGTCAAAATATGCGACGCCCTAACTGGGATTCGATGTCATTGCAACCATTCAACAAAAACTTTTACAACCCTCATCCATCTGTGCTAAAGAGATCTGCATATGAAGTAGAAGATTATAGAAATACACATGAGATCACTGTCAGTGGTGTAGAAGTGCCTAACCCAACCCAGCACTTTGAAGAGGGAAACTTCCCTGATTATGTTAATCAGGGCATCACCAGTATGGGATACAAAGAACCCACTCCCATTCAAGCCCAAGGTTGGCCAATTGCCATGTCTGGTAAAAACCTTGTTGGCATAGCGCAGACGGGATCAGGAAAGACATTAGCTTACATCTTGCCTGCTATTGTTCATATCAACAACCAGCAACCGATCAGACGCGGGGATGGCCCCATTGCATTGGTTCTAGCACCAACGCGAGAACTTGCTCAACAAATCCAACAAGTTGCTACCGATTTTGGAAATGCATCTTATGTTCGTAATACTTGCGTTTTTGGTGGGGCACCTAAGAGGGAACAGGCACGTGACCTGGAGAGAGGTGTAGAGATTGTTATTGCCACACCTGGTAGATTGATTGACTTCTTGGAAAGGGGAACTACTAATCTCCAGCGTTGCACTTACCTAGTTTTGGATGAAGCTGACAGAATGTTGGACATGGGTTTCGAACCTCAAATCAGAAAGATCATTGACCAAATCCGGCCTGACAGGCAGACTTTGATGTGGTCGGCAACATGGCCGAAGGAAGTACGGAAGTTAGCTGAAGATTATTTGGGAGACTATGTTCAAATAAATATTGGATCATTGCAATTGTCTGCCAATCACAACATCTTACAAATTATTGATGTTTGCCAGGAACATGAGAAAGAAAACAAGTAAGTTTATCCTTTTCATTGGGACTGTTGGGTTTGAGGAATCTTGCATTTTGTGATGAATTTGATGTAGTATGATTGATTTTGATTAGACCTATAATAATCCTCTAAGAAGATCTGATAAAAATGTATTTCTTAATGTTCATTAGTTTAAAAAAAGTTATTTTTAGTTTTTTATAAGCTATGGTATCTTTTCAGATTGAATGTTCTTCTTCAAGAAATTGGCCAAAGTCAAGAGCCAGGAGGAAAAACTATAATTTTCGTAGAAACCAAGAGAAAAGTAGAGAACATCACTAGAAATATAAGGCGATATGGTTGGCCAGCTGTGTGTATGCACGGTGACAAAACTCAGCAAGAAAGAGATGAGACTTTATATCAGTTCAAACAAGGCAGAGCCAGCATTCTTGTTGCAACTGATGTTGCAGCTCGAGGGCTAGGTAAGCATTTACATGGTTTAATTTTTATCAGGAATATTAAGTTATGGCATTAAAAAATTTGACTGTAGAGAGTGATTGCAACAATAATTATTATTCTGTCATACATAATGATGAATAGAAGTCTTATTATATTTTAGCATGCAGTGCAGACACTCTAGCAACTTTTGTCTGAAAATAATTTTTCTCTCGCATCAAGTCTATTGGTTTGTATGAAAGTGCGCGTATTTGGCGATGCGCTTATCGTACAAACCTTGACATTGACTTATTGACTTTGACGTGATAGACAAATTAGTTACGAAGACAAAAGGTGTTTAATCATGATATCCATCAAATTCTTATTATTGGTATATAATAATCTGTTTTGTTTTATAATTTCAGAGGCACTGGCGGAAAGTTATTGTGTTCTGTGTGAATACTGTCCAAAAGTATTTGGCAAATTAGTGGAAATACTGCACTGGATTTGTAGAAAACTAGTCTGATGCAGTTTTGTTTTGAGAATGCAATAACTCGTCATAATAAAGGTGCCTCATAAGTGCCTTTCACTATGATTGGACCCAAGGCCGGAAAGCTTGATGGTTTGTCCGTTTGTACGGATACACTTGAGAGTTGTTGAAAACCTGGTGATGCACTACTACTTTTTGATATTCTATTTGATTCCTATGACGGGAGTGCATCGTTGAAAAACTTGACCACGGGTTGAGATCATCGGCAAGAGGTCAAGGGTTTTCCGTTTCGGCCGCAATGGAGTTTCAAAAGGGGCTGTGTGAGAATACAAAGATAGTAACAAAAAACTATGATTGTTAGCCCATGACTCCAGGGTTCTTCAGTGAGAGGCAATATTGACTGTTTGATAACTGTGTAACTCATTCATGTAAGTAATACTGTTATGAGTTACCCTATAATTTCAAACAGGCTAGTCATTTTCCAAGTTTGCAACAGATTTTTTCAGTTTAAAAATTTAAGTCTAATCTGTTCTGAGCTCTGAAATATGTTTAACAATTTAATTCATGTGATTTTAATTGAATATTTTTACAGATGTGGATGGTATCAAATTCGTCATTAATTTTGATTATCCCAACTCTTCTGAGGACTATATTCATCGGATTGGCAGAACAGGACGCTCTAAGACGAAAGGAACATCTTACGCATTTTTCACTCCATCAAATTCTCGCCAAGCAAAAGATCTCGTATCAGTTCTCCAAGAAGCTAATCAGGTCAGTAGGGATGTGCCACACATTTAACCCTCATACCTTTGGCATGGGTACGTTTTTCAATAGCGTGACATGAATGCAAGTATGAGGTAGATTGATTACAGCTACATGCCTTCGGTGTCCACACATCTTTGTCTGGATCCCATCCTCAGATGTTGTGACAATTTTAATTCTGAATTATTGAAATTACTGTTCATGATAATGATAACCCTTAAAATCCTTGCTAATAATTATACTTATTAACAGGTGATAAATCCTCAATTACAAACAATGGCTGACCGTTGCGGTGGAGGCGGCGGAGGATGGAACAGGAATCGCTTCGGAGGTGGTCGCGGAGGCGGCGGTTCCTTCAAGCGCGGAAGCAATTTTGGACGAGGAAACTCATTTGGAGGTGGCGGTGATGGACATAAACGATTTAATAATGACTATTAACTAAATAATTTTAAGCATAGTTAATTTAGCAGCAAATCCTCATAGGAATACTGTGTGTGAAAGTGTAATAATAATATTATTATGTGGACGTACTGATTGTCTGATTTTGTATTTGTCGTAATTTTAATTTATTTAAAGGTTCAGATCCCATATTTATTGTATAAGTTTTATTGCACTGTGATAATCTTTTAAGTTGTGATTCAGGTGAGGATTAGCTAATTCTGTTGAAAAAAAATGAACATAAGTTTCAAGATCTTTCTTCATTACATTTTTGTTTGTATTATTCTAATTCTTTTGTTAGAATAACCGCCATTCCAATTGTTCATTCTTCGGATTTACTTATATTATCAATAAATTTAAGTAAAATAAAATATCTTTTATTGAAAATATCCCAGTGTTCCCGGTGTGCGTTACCGCCGCAAAAACTTGTGCTTTAGAGAGATGAGACCTTATCAGATAATTAGTGTGTCGTGAGGAGAAATTTGTTTACTAATAGCAAAATTTGTGTGAATTGTAGTTTTTGAGATATTTGACAAAAACAGTTTTTGCCAGGGTCACGTTTTAAACGTTACCCTGGCAAAAAAAGTTGTTTTAGCTCGGAACTAAATACATGAATAGATAGCTTTTGTTGCGTTGTAAATGTTAGCAAACAGCAAAAATTGTGTGTGTTATGGTTCTTGAGTTATTTGAGTTTTTGCTGGGGTAACGTTTTGAGATTTCCCATATCTCAGAAACGGTTCAACGCAGAAGTTTGAAAAAAATACCAGTAAGAGACCTGAATTTGTTTAAATTTGTTTAAACATTAGTTTTTGATTTGGTTGTCGTAAACCAACGTAATTAAATGTTTTCGAAAATCAGAAAAAACTGATTTGTAAGTAAACTATTACATTTACAACCAAACAAACAGCTGCAAAAAATACCCGTGGTAGACACTTATTATGTCTAGAATTTTAGATCTTGTAACTTTACACGATTTAAAGATAAAGATAAATTTGATTAATTTTAGACTGGTCGTACTTTAGAGATCGAATACACAGTTTCCATAACATTATGGCACATGTCATACATTAAACAAATTTAAGTAATTCATGAACATTCGTTCCTGTTAATTTTAGCTTTCAATTACAGCTATCATGAAAGATATATAAAAAACAAGATTGAGACAGCAATTCTTTAGTAACCCGCCCAAATTGTAGAGGTCACGTAAAAGCGACCGCGCCATACATAAGCGTAACCATCTTAAATGAACGGGATGTTATGGATATTTTGTTAGTACAGTTGCGTACAGAAGTTCGCTGGTCAGATTATCTTTAAATATAAAATGTACGTTAGTCTCGCAAAAACTAAAGAATGGCTGGGCCGATTTTAGTTTTAAATGTCTGTCGTATTCCAGGGGAAAGTTTAATTTTACTGTAAGAAATATGTATGGAAAAATTGCGTGGAAAATTGTTAAAAAACATTTTCCCGTAAAAACTGTTCCTAGAGTGCTCGTCAGATAAGTGGAATGGACAGTAGGTGACAGTTTTAGAGTGCGGCTGCGCGCGGTCGAAATCGAATACTAATCATTTACCATAACCTTAGAACGAAGAAAATGTACTATAACTAGCGCCAAAAACGCACCAGTTGCGCGAAAATTGCGCACGGACGGACTCTATGTAGGTACAGTTGGACGGAAATCACCAGCAGCAGCCGCAATCGGAGATGTCACTGCGACATGACGTCATTGCAATAGCGCGCAAGGAAAGCAAATTTACAAAAGCTGGTGAAACTTTACAACGCTGTAACTTTGGAAATCCTGGACAGATTTCGATGAAACCAAAACTGTTATTACTTGCACGAGTACGCGCATTAAACGTAGTAATTTTTATAGTCATATTTTGATTTGTTGGTGTGACTCATTGTTTACGACACAGACTAAAAAAATGTTGGACAATTCATAAGCATTAATTTTATTTAATCTATATGAATAAAAATTTATTGACTTTGACTTTGACTTTGACTTGACTAATTCGTTGGCTGGGTCGGAAGAGCGAGCGTTCCCATCTCGTCTCGCGTCAAGACAATATTACGCACGGCTGCGTTGGCATTTCAGAGAGCGAGTTTACTTCGGAAGTCCTGTAGAACACGTGATAGGTTACAAGTTGGTGACTAGTCTATATAATCTGTGATTTGGTGCCACTGCCACGACAAGGTTGGTTAAGCAATAGTCACCTTCCAGTCCACGTGTCAAAATATGACTATGGCTTGGCTTGACATGTTGTGTAAAGTTAGCACGGCATTGTGGCTCTTGCTATAAAATGCAGATATAAAATAATACACTCAAGTTGGGTACCAAAGTCAATCTTAATGAAAATTTGTATATCCTACTTCCTACTAATATTATAAATGTGAAAGTTTAGATGTTTAGATGTTTGTATGTTTGTTACTGAATCACGCAAAAACGGCTCAATGGATTTGGCTGAAATTTGGGACACAGATACGTTGTGGCCTGGAGAGAAACTATGGCTACTTTTTATCCCGGAAAAAGATCACATTCCCGCGGAATAACGTCGAGTATACCACGCGGGCGACGCCGCGGGCGGAAAGCTAGTTTTTATATAAAAAGAAGTTAAATAAGTGATTTACAAATAATAATAATAATAATCATTTTTATATGATTATCATGATTACTCATCATCGCCTGAATTGTCACAAGTCACAACCGTCGTTACCACCTGTATTTATAATAAACATAGATTATTTAAGAAAATATAATTTAATAAATGCCGATCCCAAAATCCAATTCAATTGCGGGTGTACGCCGCACGCAGCTTCTTTTGTTTATGCGGCGGCAACCTTTGACAAAAAGCGGCACGTGCCAATGCGGTGCGATAAAAGGGCGACATTATCTAAGCGAATGAGCGTTTTCACATTGGACGATAACGACACCGACACGATACTACACCGATATCGGCACGACAGACAATATCGTTGACGGTAACGAACGTCACAGTGTGAAAGCATTTAGTAGTGATTGTATCAAACTGCCACGCAGTGGATCGATCCCATACAAGCGATGGGACATAAGCAAATTAAAAATCATTTAACGATTTTTGAAAATCAAGTAGGTCCATCGTATTTGCCTAGTTAAAAGCTATTAAAAACAGTATGAGCATTTTATTATTGGAACCTTATTTCAAGAAATATGGTACCTAACGTGATTTCTTAGTATGGAAAATGACCTTATAAATCCTGTAGCTCGAGAGTCCCTTCGTCTTTCGAATTGATTTTTTTATATGTTAATATGACATATATTTGCTACATTTTCTCCAAACAAACTAGGTGCGCGCCACGCGCCCCTTACGAGTTATGGTGTTGACCAAGTTTTTTTTTCAATAAATATTCAAATATATTCAGAAACTATTATTTTGACATATTTTACCAACGAATCACACTTGAGTGAGACTAACTGAAGGTTGGGCAGGTCATAAAATATCAGTACATTGATAACAGCTTACAGAAAAGCACATTATAATGCAATCTTTTTCTTTGTATTTCAGAATCGTATTTTCTAATTACCTAATCAAAATAAATGTTTACTTATTACTTGCCAACCTTACTAATTACACATAATAACTTCCCGTACAATTACAAGGTACTTACTTACTTACTCTCATTTTTATACACTTTCTGCCGTACTCAGAGACGTCAATTAACTTTTAATGACAATTATATCTATATCTGTCTCTTTTTTATGTATAGTATTGAATAAAGTAGGAATGATAGTTTAATGCCAATTAAAGTTAATTGACGTCTCTGCGTGCGGGAGTTAGTAATTAAAATAAGCTTTGATTACTTAATGTCTCATAAGGAACATTTTTGACTGTTTCTTTTTGATCTACCCTCATTAGTATGGGTTAACTTTATGAAACCATATAAACAGAAGCTTATAACATATAAAAATAAGTCTTTCCGAGGTTTCCCTACTTATCTCGACCTTTACGTTTCTCTACGTGAAGTTGGTGATCTTCGTGGACATAATCAATTATATTTATCTTGGAAAACAAACATTAATGTTCAATTAAGCGACAATGTAGAAAAAGAACTGAAGTAGTAGTTCTGTTATCCGATCTATTGTAAGTTGACTAAATCTTCAAAAACCCATGAAAAATTATACAGAAGAATTTCTACTGGTTGGTTCTTTAGGCGAGTCGTTTATTTCTTCTTCGGGTAGATTTTCTTTCAAACCTTCCGGCCACTTAATGTCTGTCTGTAACCAGTAGGAATTCTTCTGTATAAATTTTTCCTGGCTTCTTAAAGTTTTGTCCAATTAGAATAGATCCGATAACAGAATTTACGGCACCACTCCTTTAGTTCTTTTTCTACATTGTCGCTTCATTGAACATTAATATTTGTTTTTAAAGATAAATATAATTGATTATGGGTCCGAAGATCACCACCTTTACGTAGAGAAATGTAAAGGTCGATAAGTAGCAAAACCACGGAAATACATAATGACCATACTCGGATGAGGATGAAATTACAACTAATTCAGTTTAAGAAATAGTCTTCTATTTATATGGTTTCACAAAGTTAACCCATCCATACTTATGAGTTTACCTATAACGGTATAATGAACGGGTAGACCAAAAATAAACAGTCAATTAATGTTACTTATGAGACATTAAGTAAACAAAGCTTATTTTACTTACCAAGTGTTTAACAATGAATAAATAAATTAGAAAATACGACCCTTGACATAGAGAAAGAGTGCATTTATGTGTTTTTCTCTAAGCTGTTATCAGTGTACCGATATTTTATGACCTGACTAACTTTCAATTAGTCTCACTCAAGTGTGATTCGTTGCTAAAATATGTCAAAATAATAGTTTCTGGATATATTTGTATATTTAATGAAAAAAAAATCTCTCAACACCATAACTCGTAAGGGGCGCGTGGCGCGCACCTAGTTTGTTTGGAGAAAATGTAGCAAATGTATGTCATATTGACATATAAAAAAATCAAGTCGAAAGACGAAGGGACTCTCGAGCTACAGGATTTATAAGGTCATTTTCCATACTAAGAAATCACGTTAGGTACCATATTTCTTGAAATAAGGTTCCAATAAGAAAATGCTCATACTGTTTTTAATAGCTTTTAACTAGGCAAGTACGATGGACTTACTTGATTTTCAAAATTCGTTAAATGATTTTTTAATTTGCTTATGTCCCATCGCTTGTATGGGATCGATCCACTGTGTGCCAGTCCGACGATATCGTGCCGATATCGTTTCGTTACCGTTATCGTCCAATCCAATGTGAAAACGCTCAATGGACTTTAAAACGGTAAATATTTGCGATAGGCGAACGAGGCGAGAACCGACTTGCATCGCGAAAGTAAAAAAAGTTTAGCGAGGCGTTTTCGTTGCGTTGTGGTATAAAAATAAAACAATTGGTTTGACTAAAGAGAAACAACAAATTACTATAAATGTATTTATTGGTACATAATTGGTACTGACAAATAAATCACACTATAAATTGCTTACTAAGATTATTACCTACTTAGGTAGATATAGATTACTACTGACCAACCTTTATTTATTTGCCTTTAAACTAATAACTATCGTAAATCATTAAATTATTTAAAACTACTATTAATAAACATGATTTTTACTTATAAAATAGAAAACTAGTAGAATCAATACTTTACCAATAACGTTTTTCTGCGTAACTGTACAAAACATCGGATACTAAGCTGCTAGTTTACAAAGATAGCCCGTACGTATGGTGCGGTCGCTTATAAGTGACCTTTACAATTTGGTCGGCTTATTAAAGAATTGCTGTCTCAATCTTGTTTTTGATATATCTTTCATGATAGCTGTAATTGAAAGCTAAAATTAACAGGAACGAATGTTCATGAATTACTTAAATTTGTTTAATGTATGACATGTGCCATAATGTTATGGAAACTGTGTATTCGATCTCTAAAGTACGACCAGTCTAAAATTAATCAAATTTATCTTTATCTTTAAATCGTGTAAAGTTACAAGATCTAAAATTCTAGACATAATAAGTGTCTACCACGGGTATTTTTTGCAGCTGTTTGTTTGGTTGTAAATGTAATAGTTTACTTACAAATCAGTTTTTTCTGATTTTCGAAAACATTTAATTACGTTGGTTTACGACAACCAAATCAAAAACTAATGTTTAAACAAATTTAAACAAATTCAGGTCTCTTACTGGTATTTTTTTCAAACTTCTGCGTTGAACCGTTTCTGAGATATGGGAAATCTCAAAACGTTACCCCAGCAAAAACTCAAATAACTCAAGAACCATAACACACACAATTTTTGCTGTTTGCTAACATTTACAACGCAACAAAAGCTATCTATTCATGTATTTAGTTCCGAGCTAAAACAACTTTTTTTGCCAGGGTAACGTTTAAAACGTGACCCTGGCAAAAACTGTTTTTGTCAAATATCTCAAAAACTACAATTCACACAAATTTTGCTATTAGTAAACAAATTTCTCCTCACGACACACTAATTATCTGATAAGGTCTCATCTCTCTAAAGCACAAGTTTTTGCGGCGGTAACGCACACGTGTTCCCGTTGCACGTCCGTATGGATTGAGGAGCCACGTCAGATTTTTAAGGATAGCTATCACCCTTATTTAGTAGCCATGCAGATAATTTTGTAGGTCAAATTCTGAAATTTGTAGTAAAATACATCAAAAGTTATATCACTGCAAAGGTGGCTCCTCAATCCTGATGTTTAGATTGAGGAGCCACCTAGAACTCGTAATGTATTGAATGTAGGTTGCTGAAACTTATGTATCAATTTGTAGCCATCACGTAGGATATCTACTAGAATTTTGAGCACTTTAGTTCTAAAATTCAAGAAACTACAACACTTTTGGTGTGGCTCCTCAATCCATACACAATAGAGTAAATTTCTATGAATATTTGCAGTCAATTCAGATATTCGACATAATGATAATTTAGAAGGAGGTAAATTCTATTGCCTACAATATGAATGAAATACTAAAACATAGTGATTTCCGTAAACAAACGTATATTATTTGGCTCCTCAATCCTGACGTTTATTTACCTGAGATCACAACGAAATCAAAAGCCAGAGACTCTAACGTTTAGTAGGCGTGCATACTAAACGGCTACATACAATTCATTGCTGTATTAGTTTTAATTGCTGAAAAATAAAGCTTTTTGGTATTGCTCAAGGATCCGTTTTGAGGGGTGACCATAATTATGTGAATGAAACTAGGATAAGTAATTTTTATCAACATTTAATAATTTGTTTTTACAAAATTTTAATCATTTCATTTGCCATAATGATCCTTGGTCATAATATTTGTTAACACTATTCTTATTTGTACTTAGGTACTAATAAAGCATGATATAATTATTTAGTAGCAATAACTCTCATTTGCCATAAAATGAGATGCCTTAATAACAAATACTATAATTATAAGTAATTGTAAATATCATTTGAAATAATTTATATTTGACATAATAATACATGTCTCATAAATAATAATTTAATAATAAAATTGTTTATTTGCTTAAAATACGGTATATACAAGTTGGTACAATAAATTGAACCAGGCGGACTAAGAACAAGTCCTACAACCATTCTACCACCAACCAAACCGAATACAATATATTCCCCTACTGGGAATCGAACCCGGGACCTCTTGGTCTGAAATCGGTGGTGTGATGTAAACCACTAGCCACTAGACCACAGAGGCGGTCTTGTCAAATGCCATACATAATTCATCAAAATTTCATAAGTACATTATTAGCTACTTTATTTCTATATTAATTTGATCACAAAATATGACAGACCTGGAATTATAACAAGAAAAGATAAGGTACAATTACCTAATTTTACTTTGTGGTTGGGTATCAATATACTCGCAAGAATATTTGCAAAAACAATACATCGTATTGGAAGGGTTGGTATTAGTATCCAACCGCAGGCTTTTTGTAGATTATTTGTATGAAAAATGTAGATTTTGATCTCCCCTTTCCAATGACACCACTTTCAGAGCGCGGAGATTACTAGTTTGTGAGAAATGAGATTGCAAAATATCGTATTTTAGGTTATTTATTTAGTACTAGCCTTCCGCCTGCGGCTTCGCCCGCGTTTACTACACGACGTTATCCCGCGGGAAGGTGATATTTTTAATATAAATAAAAAGTAGCCTATGTCCTTTCTCAGGCTCTAAACTATCTCTGTACCAAAATTCATTCAAATCGGTTTAGTAGTTTAGGTGTAATTGTGTAACACACAGACAGACAAAGACGCATTTATAATATAAGTAAGGATAAGCGAATTTGCCTCGGAAGTCCTGTAGAACACATGATAGGTTAGAAAAAGGCCTTAATTTTCGTGGTTACTTTTTTGTGAAAAAAAAACTGATGGATTGTTTCACAAAAAAAATAATTGAAATATCCCCAACGGACTCGCTGTCACACCGTTTTGTCACACTGGTGTGACTACGAAGCATTTTTTCTTCGTAGTCACACTGTTTGGTGTGAATATTAGAAAGCTACCAAAACATGAGACTTGTTGTCACACTACTAGTGCGGGGAAATTAAATACCCTGTATGTGCATATTTTATAACATGGATTGCAAACTGACTTATTCGTCAACTCGCGAGTGTGAAACTCGTGAAGCATAGTTTACATTGGTCGAGTAGGCGGCCGAGTCGAGTAGCGATGAACAAAAAGCAGGCTAACTCGACCAATGTAAACGATAGGGCGAGTAAACTGGGCCGAGTACTGAGCGAGTCGAGTGGTCTCGCGCGGAGCATAGTTGCTCGGCCGAGTTGTTTCCTGGGCCAGGGTTGCCAGGTGCGAAAAATCGAGAATCGTACATTAAACATAAAAAAATATGTTTAAGTATATAATATATGTATAATAATCGTACTTAATACAAAATCCAAAATTTTCTGAAAATTTGGGATCGAACAATGTTGTAAATAATCGTACAAATACGATTTAAATGTACATCTGGCAACCCTGCTGGGCCCAATTACTTGACCAATGTAAACGGTGGAAGCCGAGTCGAGTAGTACCTCAGTTACTCGGCCCAGTTCACTGGGCCGAGCTGCTCGACTAATGGAAACTATGCTTGAGCGCGCGCGAGTTGGCACCTTCCGATTTTACGTACAGTCAGCACATTTATTTATGTACAGTCAGATACAAGCTATACAATATCCTTCGTTACCCTCCTGACTACCAGACCTTACTACTGATACTAACGGCTGTAGTAGTACAGTACGGGAGATTTTTTTTTCCCCAATGAAGTACTATCTCTGTACCACGACCGTGCGTACGCGCTCAACGAACGGACGTGTGTTAAGTTGCTAGAACGACGAGTTTCGTGTATAGTAAATTACAGTGAAAAATTAATAGAAAATATTTATAATTATAATAAATACAATATAATAAAAATGGTGCAGTGCAAAAAATGTAAACTATTTGTTTCTGTAGCAAAGGATGAAATTGTTAGATGTAAAGGACAGTGTGAAGCAGTTTATCATAAGAAGTGCATAAAAAATTTAAAACAATTTCTACAAAAAGAAATTTGTGACGAGTGCTCTCTGAAAGAAACAAGGAGTCCTGTCTGTAAGGACATAACGATGGACCTGGGGCAGAGTTCTACCCCCGAAGTAGTGCTCGCAGACATAAACAAAAAATTAGATATTGTACATAAGATGGAAAAGCGAATCGAGGAGTTACATGGTATAGTGGATTTCTATGCTGAACAGTATCAGAAAATGATGGAGTCTAAGAATGAGACTGAAAAAAAATTAAGAGCTCTGGACCAGAAGAATGTATTTCTTGAAAAGTGCAATAGTGCCTTGGAGGAACGGATTCAGTACTTAGAGCAGAAAGACAAAGTTACAAACGTGGAAATAATGGGTCTAGAAAAGCATCAAAATGAAAACATAAAAGAAGTTGTTGAAAAGGTCGCCCAAATAATAAAAGTAGACAAAAATGATATCGAAGAAGCGAGGAGGGTAGGCAAAGAAAAAAATATAGGAGGAAAGCCGCAGGCAGTGATAGTTAAACTGCGCTCAAGAGCTGCGAGAGATCAATGGCTAAAAGCCCGTAAGGCTAATCCGACTAACGGCGATATATATGGTAACAACAACCCGCGTCGCATTTATTTAAATGAAGATCTAACAAAGTATAAGCGAGAAATATTCTGGGAAGTGAAAAACCAGCTAAAAGGAATTTACAACTACATTTGGGTCCAAAATGGAAATATATTAGTAAAAAGAAATGAAGTCGAAAATAAAATTCATAACGTTAAGACCTTGAAAGAAATAGAATCGCTTAAAACTCTAAAAACATCTACATAAAGTGCACTGTAGCACGGCGCGGACACACTATATGATTTTTTTTTATTTTCTAAACGTCAATGAATGGCTCGGAACAAGAAACAGAAATTACATTTACTAGATACAAAGATTTTCAAAAATATAATAATGATATGACAGATAAACACATATATATTGTTCACTTAAATATTAGATCGATGAGGAAAAACTTTAACGAATTTTTGGTATTAATAAGTCAATTAAAGCAGCAAATAGATATAATAATTTTATCAGAAGTAAATATAAAACAATATGAGATTACGTTGTATAACATAAAGGGATATTTTATGTATGCATATACTAGAGAAGAAAACAGAGGAGGTGGATTGATTATTTATACCAGAGAACAGCACAGAATTGATTTCAAAACATTATACAATGGGTCAACGGAGATTATCCACGGAATATTAAATATGGAGAATATGTGTACCCATATTATTGCTGTATATCGACCGCCTAAAAAAAACAAAATACGATTTATCAATGGAATCGAGACAATAATGACGGGAATATCCGCTACGGACAACGTAGTCATAATTGGAGACGTAAATATAGATACTTTGGGAAACAAAATAAACCCCACTATAGTGAGGTACAAAAACACCTTGTGTGGATGCGGCCTGGTGAGTGTCATACCCGATGAAGAGATAACGCGGGAAGCGATAGTGGACGGGCGCAGAGAGACATCATGCATCGATCACGTATGGGTGCGAATGAGACAGACAAGCGGTCGCTGCGTGCGCGTCGCTTCTTATATTATTGATTGTTTTGTATCAGATCACCATGTTGTCGGCATTCGGATGAGTGATAAATTTCTAGTACAACAACAAACTAGTATGTCAATGCAACCGCGATATTCTCTGTGTCAACGTTTGGTGAATGAAGGTTTGGATTTGTGTGAATGGAATAAGTTAGTAGAAATCAAGTGCCCGTTATTATTATATCAAAATTTATGTAATGTGTTTGAGAAAGTGTATGAAAATAGTCGTAAGTTACAAGTGACTGATAAAAAAAAGGAAGTGAGGCAGCCATGGGTTGATAGAAACTTATTTAAAATGATGGCAAAGAGGGATAAATTGTTTCGTGTATGGAAAGCGACGCCTGAAAACATGAATAAGCGTTTGGAATATACGAGATGCAGGAATAAGGTAAATAAATTGATTAATTATGCGAAGAATAAATATAGAAGGGGTCAACTAAATAAATGTAAAGGTGATTATAGAAAAATTTGGGCACATATTAATGAGTGGACAGGTCGTGTTAAGCCTCGATTGGATGATGTTATAATTAAGCATTTAGGAAAAACGGATAGTCTTTATAATATTTGTAGTCAATTTGTAACAACTTTTACCAAAGAAATAATCGAAGTGAAGCATCAGTGTAACATAAAGTTTTTAGATAGAAAAACGTATGTAAAAGAAAGCGAAGTCTCGTTCAGATATAGGAAAGTGAGTCCATTGCAGGTGGAAAAACTTATTAAAAACCTTGATTGTCATAAAGCTCCTGGAATAGATAAAATAAGAGTACAGGACTTAAAATATGAAGCGAAAAAAATAAGTGTATTACTGGCAAAATTTATTAACATCTGTATCGAACAGGGAGTTTACCCGCAACAGTTAAAAAATAGTATAATACGACCAATACATAAAAAAGGAAGCTATAGTGACTATGCTAATTATAGACCGGTTGCAATTTTACCAATAATTAATAAAATTATGGAAAAAGTGATAGTAGGGCAGATTTCAGAGTTCCTAGAGAAACATAATATATTGTCTGATGCGCAACACGGCTTTAGGAGAGGCATGAGTACCAACTCTGCCCTCAGCTGCTTTGCCAATACTGTGAACACAAGCCTTGACGCAGGGCTCCAGGTACTCGTTCTTTTCATAGACTATAAAAAGGCGTTCGATACCCTGGACCATGATATACTGCTTCAGGCTATGTCGGAATGTGGAATAAGAGGACCCACTAATGACTGGTTTAGAAGTTACCTGAGCAAGCGCACTATGTGCACAAAAATTTTCGAACAAATGGGAAAAGTAGCTGAGGTGGAGTTGGGAGTACCAACCGGCTCAGTATTCGGTCCGGTTGGATATATTATGCATGTCAACAGTGTAGCTAATGTAGTTAAAAGGTGCAAGGTGTATATGTATGCAGATGATATGTGCCTTATATATGCATCGAAGGATCCTAAAGAATTGTCCGAAAACATTCAATATGACCTGGAAAACATCACCAGATGGGCACATGATAATGGGATCATTATTAACGTAGCCAAAACTAAATGCATACATATACACTCACCACAGAACTATACTGCTAAGAGGGTAGACCATCAGACAATCAGCATAATAGGTCATACATATGAATGTCTGCATGATAGTATGAATGGGTGCGAATGTGAGACAATAGAGCTAGTCGAAAACTTTAGATACTTAGGTATTAATATAGATAAAAATTTTAATTTTAAAATACATATAGACCAGGTTTGTATGAAGCTGAGGCAGATGATAAGTAAATTTTACCAATTATTTAGAATAGTAGATAGGCGGACACTGCGAATGATTTATTATGCACTGGTCGATTCACTAATAAGCTACGGTCTAAGTGTATATGGTCGTACTTATAAGACATACATACAGGAAATTAAAAATATTCAAATTAGACTAATTAAATTTATAGTAGACAATAACACAAGAAAAAAATGTAAAGATGATTATAATAAATTATTTAATATATATAAAATATTGCCCGTAGATAAAAAAATTGAATATTTGATTGCGATTGAAAATTATTATAATTATGAGGATAAGCCCCTGGTCAAAAATAGGTATAATACAAGAAGGGTTAGAGAAAGAAAATTTATTGTAAGTAAAGCTAAGAATAATTATGGATTAAGAATGGACAGTTATATAATACCAAAAATTTATAATAAAATTGAGTGGTTACGAGAAAGTAAAAAAGTTAGTAAAAGACAATTAAAGTGTAAGTTAAAGAATGATCTATTAAATGAATTGAGCATATAGTAATTAAAAATATCGATATTAGGCTAATAGTAAATGTAGAACAATAATTTTATTAAATTTTATTAAGTTTTATTTGCAGTTAGGTAATTTTTTTGTAAATTTATAAGTTAAACTATAAGATATACTTTTGTTGGTAATGAGCGCTGTCTTGCCAACAACCTGCTATGATCAGGTTGGCGAGGTTTTAGATTAAGTAAAAACATGTATATCTTTTTGGTTAAATAAAAAAAAAAAAAAAAAAAAAAAAAAAACTAGGCACTAGGCATATTGGAAAAATATTGAACAAAAAGTATCAGGGCAGCCTAAGCAACCAGGAGTTATTACGAGTATACCTACTTAAAATGCTGCTGCCTATAAAACTCGAAACATCTAAAATAACTCCTGGTCAGCTATGCAACCCTGGTACTTTCAGCTAATAATATTTTAATATAATATTTAACTGACAAGAAAAACAGGCGAAAATAATTCATCCGCTTTAACGGAAGCAACGCATTTACAAAATAATTATGTCGTTGCTAGATAAAATGGTACAATAATAAAATTTATACGAAAAGCTAATGCTGAAGGAAAGTTTTCTCATACTTATGTATAGGAATATTTTCCTTTTATACATTGTTAGTGTTACTATAATTATGACAACCATGCGTTGTGATCATTTAAATAATCTTCTACTTTGTAATAGCCTTTGCTTGAGAGCGTCTTTTTAACATGTTTTTTAAATTTATTTACTGTGTGTTTACTGTCGCGAGACTAATATCTTTTCTGTGTTTTGCATCAAAGATTTAGAAGATGCCATTTGTATTGCAGAAGATAAAAACGCATGTAAGTCTTGCAACAACCAAACAATAGTCTGTAAATATACACTTTCAAATACGGTTTCGTTCGATTTGAATGATTGCAAGAAAATTAGTCTGAGCTGGCCATTGAAGGTAAAATTTTCCTAAAACTGTGGCGTAAAACTCCGGCGTCAATCCAAAATTTGATCGTGAATGTCGAATCGTCACGTCAGAGTTTTATCTGACGACGCGCCACGCAATTTTCCGTGGCTATCATAAATCAAACTGACCGTCAGTGTGTGATCGTCATTCCAATCGCGTCAGTTCGCTCGCAGCGCCAGTCCGCGGTGGTGCGGTGGTCGAGCGTGCTGTGTATTGTTTTTGCTTTTACAAGTAGAAAGTGACGGACCGAAAATATAAAAATAACTAGCTAGCGATAACTTTTTCATCCATTGCTTTCTTTCTTGTTTTAGGGTTCCGTACCCAAAGGGTAAAAACGGGTGAAGAAAGGAAGACTACGAAATTTAACATTTAATGTTGAATAACAAGTTTGTGCAGCGTTATAGATAGCCTTTTCTGTGAATGTCGTGCTCAAAACAACTGACTTTAACATTTCAATATATTACATACTAATGAGTGAAGATTGGAGCAATTATACCTAATTTCCTTATCATAAGTGTTTCATAAACTCATAATGTGATAAGTTACACCACCTCGATAGGTTTAAAAAAGTTTGGATAATTTGCTGCGGGTTCGATTTTCGGTTCGGGCATGCATCATTATTTAAAAATCTTTGAATGCAGTTCGTATAATTGTAAATAAAAATAAAGTCCTATTTTAATAAAATGTTCTATCTACAGTATTTGGTGCGGTCTATGCCACCATGTGACATAGTCATTGGACGCCCTGAGAGCGCCCTGAGGGCGTCCCACGACTATCCCACATGGAAAAGACTCTACCAAATTATATTCAAACATTTTTAAAACCAACCGAGGTGATATTACTTAGCACATTATAACTTTATCAAACACTTATGATAGGGAAATTAGGTATAATTGCTCCAATCTTCACTCGTTAGTAATAATATTGAAATGTTAAAGTCAGTTGTTTTGAGCACGCACGACATTCACAGAAAAGGCTATCCATAACGCTACAAAAACTTGTTATTCAACATTAAATGTAAAATTTCATAGTCTTCCTTTAATTTAAGATGCTATGTTACTTAGAAGAAATGCTTAGGTATAATTGAGCCTTTCGATCGGTACAATAAAATTAAAGATTTTTTTTTTACATTCAGCGGGTTCGATTCCCAGTTCAGACAGGCGATTATTTAAAATTGCTTGAATGCAGTTCGTTTTCTTTTTAAATAAAAATGAAGTCTCCTTTCAGTAAAATTTGATATCTTCAGTATTTAAGGTACTTTCCCTCTATGTGGCATAGTTTTGAGACGCCCTGTATATTCTGTGACAATGCATCGTGTTGGAAGGGTTGGTATTAGTATCCAGCCGCAGGCTTTTTGTAGAGTCTTTGTACAGATAATGTAGATTTTTATCTCCCCTTTCCAATGACACCACTCTCAGAGCGCGGAGATAACTAGCTTGTGAGATATGAGATTGCAAAATGTGTACTTTAGGCTATTTTGAGGTGACAAGTATGAGCAAGTTTGCCTCTGAAGTCCTGTAGAACACATGATAGGTTAGAAAAAGGCCTTACGTGGTTACTTTATTTGTGAAAAAAAATGATGGATTGTGTCACAAAAAAAATCTCTGAAATATCAACGCAGCCGTGTGTTTACTGTCGCGAGACTAATATGTTTTCTGTATTTGGCATCAACGGTGAAAGAAGATGCTATTTGTATTGCAAAAGATAAAAACGCATGTAAGACTTGCAACAACCAAACAACAGTAACAGTCTGTTAATAAACACTTTCAAATACGGTTTCGTTCGATTTGAATGATTGCAAAAAAAAATGTTTGAAGGAGATACCAGAATCTTTAATAGTTCTAGGCAGCTCATACACATTAATGGGCGCTATAGAATTCTTTCCCAGAGTTAGTATCACTGGCATGGGTAACTACAAATGTCATATTCTAGCAAAGGATGAGGTGTTGTGTTACGATGACTATGAATCCAGAATTCGTAAGAGCACAGAAGACCCAATAGGTACTCATCCATTCGCTAACCTATATTTTGTAAAAACAAATTATTAAATGTTGATAAAAATTACTTATCCTAGTTTCATTCACATAATTATGGTCACCCCTCAAAACGGATCCTTGAGCAATACCAAAAAGCTTTATTTTTCAGCAATTAAAACGAATACAGCAATGAATTGTATGTAGCCGTTTAGTATGCACGCCTACTAAACGTTAGAGTCTCTGGCTTTTGATTTCGTTGTGATCTCAGGTAAATATAGTAAATTATTGGTCTGCTAAACGTCAGGATTGAGGAGCCAAATAATATACGTTTGTTTACGGAAATCACTATGTTTTAGTATTTCATTCATATTGTAGGCAATAGAATTTACCTTCTTCTAAATTATCATTATGTCGAATATCTGAATTGACTGCAAATATTCATAGAAATTTACTCTATTGTGTATGGATTGAGGAGCCACAACAAAAGTGTTGTAGTTTCTTGAATTTTAGAACTAAAGTGCTCAAAATTCTAGTAGATATCCTACGTGATGGCTACAAATTGATACATAAGTTTCAGCAACCTACATTCAATACATTACGAGTTCTAGGTGGCTCCTCAATCTAAACATCAGGATTGAGGAGCCACCTTTGCAGTGATATAACTTTTGATGTATTTTACTACAAATTTCAGAATTTGACCTACAAAATTATCTGCATGGCTACTAAATAAGGGTGATAGCTATCCTTAAAAATCTGACGTGGCTCCTCAATCCATACGGACGTATATATGTACCTATAATAATCGTACTTAATACAAAAACCAAAATTTTCTGAAAATTTGGGATCGAACAATGTTGTAAATAATCGTACAAATACGATTTAAATGTACATCTGGCAACCCTGCTGGGCGCAATTACTTGACCAATGTAAACGGTGGAAGCCGAGTCGAGTAGTACCTCAGTTACTCGGCCCAGTTCACTGGGCCGAGCTGCTCGACTAATGGAAACTATGCTTGAGCGCGCGCGAGTTGGCACCTTCCGATTTTACGTACAGTCAGCACATTTATTTATGTACAGTCAGATACAAGCTATACAATATCCTTCGTTACCGTTTTATACTAACGGCTGTAGTAGTACGGGAGATTTTTTTCCCCAATGAAGTACTAGGCACTAGGCATATTGGAAAAATATTGAACAAAAAGTATCAGGGCAGCCTTAGCAACCAGGAGTTATTACGAGTATACCTACTTAAAATGCTGCTGCCTATAAAACTCGAAACATCTAAAATAACTCCTGGTCAGCTATGCAACCCTGGTACTTTCAGCTAATAATATTTTAATATAATATTTAATTTAGTATCATAACGTAAGTATATTGTATCAAAGTGGTATCAAATTATCAAGTGATTTACGTCAAGTATGATATTTTGAAAGTGGTGTGACTAATAAGAAAAAAATTCTTCGTAGTCACACCAGTGTGACAAAACGGTGTGACAGCGAGTCCGCTGGGAAAATATCTTTATTAACTTTATTAAAAGACTTTATTTTTATTTTAAAAAGAAAACGAATTGCATTCAAAGAATTTTAAATAATCACCTGTCTGAACTGGGAATCGAACCCGCTGAATGTAAAAAAATATTTCTCTAAATTTATTTTACTGATCGAAAGGCTCGATTATACCTAAGCATTTCTTTTGAATAACATGGCATCCTAAATAAAAGGAAGACTACGAAATTTAACATTTAATGTTGAATAACAAGTTTGTGCAGCGTTATAGATAGCCTTTTCTGTGAATGTCGTGCTCAAAACAACTGACTTTAACATTTCAATATATTACATACTAATGAGTGAAGATTGGAGCAATTATACGTAATTTCCTTATCATAAGTGTTTCATAAACTCATAATGTGATAAGTTACACCACCTCGATAGGTTTAAAAAAGTTTGGATAATTTGCTGCGGGTTCGATTTTCGGTTCGGGCATGCATCATTATTTAAAAATCTTTGAATGCAGTTCGTATAATTGTAAATAAAAATAAAGTCCTATTTTAATAAAATGTTCTATCTACAGTATTTGGTGCGGTCTATGCCACCATGTGACATAGTCATTGGACGCCCTGAGAGCGCCTTGAGGGCGTCCCACGACTATACCACATGGAAAAGACTCTACCAAATTATATTCAAACATTTTTAAAACCAACCGAGCTGATATTACTTAGCACATTATAACTTTATCAAACACTTATGATAGGGAAATTAGGTATAATTGCTCCAATCTTCACTCGTTAGTAATAATATTGAAATGTTAAAGTCAGTTGTTTTGAGCACGCACGACATTCACAGAAAAGGCTATCCATAACGCTACAAAAACTTGTTATTCAACATTAAATGTAAAATTTCATAGTCTTCCTTTAATTTAAGATGCTATGTTACTTAGAAGAAATGCTTAGGTATAATTGAGCCTTTCGATCGGTACAATAAAATTAAAGAATTTTTTTTTTACATTTAGCGGGTTCGATTCCCAGTTCAGACAGGCGATTATTTAAAATTCCTTGAATGCAGTTCGTTTTCTTTTTAAAATAAAAATGAAGTCTCCTTTCAGTAAAATTTGATATCTTCAGTATTTAAGGTACTTTCCCTATATGTGGCATAGTTTTGAGACGCCCTGTATATTCTGTGACAATACATCGTGTTGGAAGGGTTGGTATTAGTATCCAGCCGCAGGCTTTTTGTAGAGTCTTTGTACAGATAATGTAGATTTTTATCTCCCCTTTCCAATAACACCACTCTCAGAGCGCGGAGATAACTAGTTTGTGAGATATGAGATTGCAAAATGTGTATTTTAGGCTATTTTGAGGTGACAAGTATGAGCAAGTTTGCCTCTGAAGTCCTGTAGAACACATGATAGGTTAGAAAAAGGCCTTACGTGGTTACTTTATTTGTGAAAAAAAATGATGGATTGTGTCACAAAAAAAATCTCTGAAATATCAACGCAGCCGTGTGTTTACTGTCGCGAGACTAATATGTTTTCTGTATTTGGCATCAACGGTGAAAGAAGATGCTATTTGTATTGCAGAAGATAAAAACGCATGTAAGACTTGCAAGAACCAAACAACAGTAACAGTCTGTTAATAAATACTTTCAAATACGGTTTCGTTCGATTTGAATGATTGCAAAAAAAATTGTTTGAAGGAGATACCAGAATCTATAATAGTTCTAGGCAGCTCATACACATTAATGGGCGGTATAGAATTCTTTCCCAGAGTTAGTATCACTGGCATGGGTCACTACAAATGTCATATCATTACTATTTAACATTTTTATTAATGACGTTGTCCATTGTTTTCTTAATTCTAAGTTTTTATTATTTGCTGACGATACAAAAATTTTTATAACTGTTAGAACTATTGATGATTGCATTGCTTTACAGCAAGACCTTAATAGGTTATTCGAATATTGCTCTCTTAATAAACTTTTCCTTAATGTGGATAAATGTCAAACTATTTCGTTTAGTAGGAAAAAAAACCCCATAGTGTATGACTACCATCTTAATAATGCAAAACTTAAAAGAGTGACCGAGGTCAGGGATCTAGGCGTTATGCTTGACAGTGACCTTCTTTTTTCGTCACATTTAAACTTTATTTCAAGTAAAGCCTTCAAAATGTTAGGATTCATTTTTCGACAGAGCGTTGATTTTACTGATCCAAATATCCTAGTTATATTGTATAACTCATTTGTTAGATCTCATCTTGAATATGCGTCCACTGTCTGGAACCCACAATACGCCATATACATCGATATGATCGAAAGAATACAGGATAAATTAATTAAAAGGCTTCGTTATAAGTTTCCTGATTTTGTCCATTCTATGATTTCGCTTGCTAGTCGTAGACAAAAAAGGGACCTGATATATTTATTTAAGATTTTAAGTAATCAAATTGACTCTCCATATTTGTTGAGTAAAATTTCTTTCAAGTGTTCCAGAGCTAGACTGCGTTCCTGTAATACTTTTGCATTACCTCGTTGTAGAACAAATTATAATAAAAATCGTTTCATTCTTAGAGCCATGAACCATTTCAATTTAAATTATGGTCATATTGATATATTTAATATAAAGTTGTCTAAATTTAAGATTGAAGTAGTTAAGTGTTTAACGGAATAATTTATAATAGTAATATATCTTAGTTTATTAGTGTGCACCGCCCGCGCCTGTAGCGGCTAGTTTGCGGATGTCTGTTCATCATTTTTTGAGTTATTTAGTTGTGGAAACTTTGTTGGCTTTTGTATTGACTAAGTGTACTATAACTTTTGTGTTATTTCATGCTGTATGTTTCCCTTGAACATAAAAATAAAAATAAAAAAAAAAATAAAAAAAATATTCTAGCAAAGGATGAGGTGTTGTGTTACGATGACTATGATTCCAGAATTCGTAAGAGCACACAAGGCCCAATAGGTACTCATCCATTCGCTAACCTATATTTTGTAAAAAAAAAATATTAAATGTTGATAAAAATTACTTATCCTAGTTTCATTCACATAATTATGGTCACCCCTCAAAACGGATCCTTGAGCAATACCAAAAAGCTTTATTTTTCAGCAATTAAAACGAATACAGCAATGAATTGTATGTAGCCGTTTAGTATGCACGCCTACTAAACGTTAGAGTCTCTGGCTTTTGATTTCGTTGTGATCTCAAGTAAATAAACGTCAGGATTGAGGAGCCAAATAATATACGTTTGTTTACGGAAATCACTATGTTTTAGTATTTCATTCATATTGTAGGCAATAGAATTTACCTCCTTCTAAATTATCATTATGTCGAATATCTGAATTGACTGCAAATATTCATAGAAATTTACTCTATTGTGTATGGATTGAGGAGCCACACCAAAAGTGTTGTAGTTTCTTGAATTTTAGAACTAAAGTGCTCAAAATTCTAGTAGATATCCTACGTGATGGCTACAAATTGATACATAAGTTTCAGCAACCTACATTCAATACATTACGAGTTCTAGGTGGCTCCTCAATCTAAACATCAGGATTGAGGAGCCACCTTTGCAGTGATATAACTTTTGATGTATTTTACTACAAATTTCAGAATTTGACCTACAAAATTATCTGCATGGCTACTAAATAAGGGTGATAGCTATCCTTAAAAATCTGACGTGGCTCCTCAATCCATACGGACGTAAATTTTCATAATTCGTCCTAAAGGGGACGAAAAGATATAAGGGATTTAAATGGTCCACGCCAAAGCAAACCTTCATTATGGCACGGACAGGCTATATTTATTGAACCATAACACCTAGCCAGGATCTGATTAGTATAACATTTTGTCCCTTTTTTATAGGACCCGCAATGCCTGGAATCAAAACGAAATGAAGTGCCGTTCAAAAGATATAAAGGAATGATTTGGTCCATGCCATAATTAACCTACATTATGGCGCGGACTTTTTAACCAGGTCACCTAGAGAAAATCTGCTTATTGGAAACGATTCGTGTACATTCGTCCCAATTCGTCCTAAAAGCCACAGAATTCGTCGTCCTTTGATTTAGGAGATAATCGGAATTAAAATTTTGTTTTTATAGTACAGGAGCTGACTTCCTATTTAGTGACGATGTTTGTAACTTGTTCTTGTTTTGCGTGTTTGTGTTAGAATAATTAAGTTTATTAGTAACACAAAAGTATAACGTAAAGTAATACGTAACTTTAATGCATTTTCGAAACTCAAAACCTTAATTTTTAAGTCTTAAACAAAAATATTTTCTTAAGAGATATTTTGATCCTGCCCCCCTAGCATGACCATTATTACGTCGATAAACGATAAATGATATCTTCTCTTATCGCAACGAGTTATCTATCGAATTTGCGAGCATGAACAGCATCGATATACGATATGATAAAAGTTATCATGTGCTATGATAGTGATAAATCGTGTGGTATGCTAAACCAATGTTGCTAAGTAAGAAAAAAAATATCATTCATCATTCACTTTTCTTTCACTCTTTTTTTTCATTTTTTCATTTTTCAGTTAGTTGCTCTAGCTCCGAACACAAATATTGTACCATTTCTAAAGAAATTTTATAATTTCTTAGAAATTCGTTGTCCGGGAGCTCGAACGCATTTGTTAAGGTTCGGACGAAAGTCCTTTCCTCTTTCCTTCGTCTTTTTAGAGTTTCCGTACCAAAATGGTAAAAAGAAACCCTTATGGTGAGACTCAGTCTGTCTGTCACAACTGGACATCTCGAGAACTACTCATGCTACCTATCAACTTGAAATTTGGAATAGTTTTAGATGACGTTTGCTTAACTATTTTGCAAATAAGAGATAAATAAAAATAGTTATTTTACTTAAAAATTGGAAAAGGGGCTACTAAGACATATGGGTTATCATATGAAAGAGCGCTGCTTGCACATTCTTAAACATTTTTTCTTTTTTCTTATGCCGCATAGTTTTCGACTTATGATGAAAAATTAAATAAAAAATACCGTTCCCCCCTTGTCTCCGAAGTTTGCATAGACAAAAATCTGAAATTATTTTATGTGATAGAAGCTTATGTAAAGATTACAGGAAAAATAAAACGATGTCTCTAAAATAGTAAAGTTTTTCAGAAATCATCAACATAAGTAGTTAAATTATATTATTAGTTCCACTATCGGTCAAAAGTAGAGTTGTAAAGTGACCGTCACATACGATAAGTGACCGTCATTTATTATAAATGACCGGTCACATTGGTAATTTATTGTCAGATTCGTCAAATATAATTTACAGTACTGTTTTTAACTGTGACTATTTTTTTCGTGTAAAATTACAAAGGTAACATATTGATTAGCATGGGTGTACCCAGGAAGGTGCAAGGTGGGGCACTTGCCCCACCCTCCGACTTGACTTGAAGCAAAATTTTTAGAAAATTATTTCGTTTATGTCTAAATACTTTCATCATCATCATCATTTCAGCCGTACGACGCCCACTGCTGGGCACAGGCCTCCCCTAAGGATATCCACAACGATCGGTCCTGCGCTGCCCGCATCCAGCGGCTTCCCGCGACCTTGACCAGATCGTCGGTCCACCTTGTAGGGGGCCTGGCCACGGAACGTCGTCCGGTTCGCGGTCGCCATTCGAGAACCTTTCCGCACTAACGGCCATCGGTTCTCCGCGCTATGTGTCCCGCCCACTGCCACTTCAATGATGGAATCCTTCGAGCAATGTCGGTTATTTTAGTTCTCCTGCGGATCTCATCATTTCTGACTCGATCGAGCAGTGAAATACCAAGCATCGCTCTCTCCATTGCTCGCTGGGTGACTATGAGCCTTCTTATGAGATCCATAGTAAAAGACCACGTCTCGCTTCCATAAGTCATAACTGGCAATACACACTGGTCAAAGAACTTAGTCTTGAGACATTGAGGAATTTTGGACGCGAATATATGCCGGCGCTTCCCAAACGCTGCCCATCCGAGCTGGATTCGACGAGAGATATATCATCGGCAAACCGCAGGTGTGTTAGGTACTTGATATTGATGTTGATGCCGCATCCTTTCCAGTTCAGGAGCTTTAAAATATCCTCCAACGCAGCAGTAAACAGTTTCTGAGAAATGACGTTTTCCTGTCTCACACCTCGTTGTAGTTGGATAGGATTAGAGCTCAGGTTCTGTAATCGGACCGACATGGTGGTGTTTTGGTATAGGTACCTTAGCACCTCGATATACCTGTAGTCTATTTGGCACCTCTGAAGAGACTGCAGCGCTGCCCAGGTCTCGATCGAATATCGGTCTTCTGTATAACTTGCCGCAGCGTATGAATGTGGTCTACAGTACTATAGCCTTTTCGGAGTCTGGCTTGTTCGGGAGGTTGGAAGTGTTTGTTGTAAGAGTTGAATTCGTCGTTTTACATCTAAGAAGTATTATTTCTTTTTTGTTTTTATAATTAAACTAGCTTTCGTCCGCGAATTCGTCCGCGTGGACATTCGAGAAAATACTTAGGGGACCAATAACCAGGATAAAAAGTATTCTTTATTTTAATTTAATAAAAATCCGATCAACCGTTATTACGTGATTAGGCCTCACACGAGGCTGCTCACTTGGTGAGATAAGACCCGCCTAATTCGCCCGTTTTACTCCCTGATTTTTCAATTTTTTCAATTTCATTCAAAATTTCACCTCTATTTCAACCTTTTAGGGGTTGAATCATGTTCAGCATGTTAAACATCAAAATAAATGCCATTTTTGCAATCGTCATCCCATAAAACTTCAATAACGACATCCATATCGATTTTTAGGTTTATTTATGCCATTTAACCGCTAAGGGGTTGATTTTCGGAAAATACGAAATATGTGTTTGCTTATTTGTTTTACTTTCCGACCATTAGCCTAAATAATAAATTTAATGAAGGACTTTCCAGATACAATATTTCATCCCCCTTTTCACCCTTTCGGGGGTAGAATTGCCAAAAACGCTGACACAGGTTAATATTAATTTTCAATTGCCAGCCTAAATACAAAATTTGAAGATCCTAACTTCAAAACTTACGGACTTTCATACAAACATTCATCCCCTATTTTACCCCCTTAGGGGTGGAATTTCCAAAAATCCTTTCTTAGCTGATGCCTACATTGTATAACGTATCTATGTGCAAAATTTGAAGTCTCTAGGTTCAGCGGTTTGGGCTGTGCGTTGATATCTCAGTCAGTCAGTCAGTCAGTCTGGACTTTTGAATTTTATATATTTAGAAGATAATTATTTCACATTGCAATCGCGCTGTGAGCGACGACACTCGACGACGTCTAATAACCGCACCATTCAGTTACGGAGCGAACAAAAAAGTTTAAAAAAAGGTTCTGCTCATTCCGCTGCTAACAATAAGGATTAAAATTGTGTTTGTGAGAGCTTTCTCTCGCGGGCAGCGTGCGAGCTAGCTAAAAAGTCTTTAAAATGTACTTAAACTGGGATTGTATTGTCCTACGACTTTTAATGAGTAATGTGTACGAATAAAATGAATTTGACGTTACTGACAATAAATGACCGAAAGTGACGGTCAGATATGATAAATTACCAATGTGACCGTAATTTTCGGTCAGTCATTTATAACGTTACGGTCACTTTACAACTCTAGTCAAAAGCTGGCGTTGACCTAAAACTGCAATATTCTACACCGCAAATGCTCTGACAAATCTAGCCTCACCGATGAAAACATTTCCACGTTATATTTATTTAAATTTATGATGGTACGAAATCCTCGGTGTGCGAGTCCGACTCGCTCTCGACCGGTTTTTTTCCTTTGCCGCTATTATTTCAAGCCTTACGAAAGGCCTCCTAGACATTGTTGCTGCAACTGAAATTATATTATGTTTTTCATGACACTTTTAAGAATTAAATGTACACAAGTAATAGAGAAACATTTAAAATTGGTATTCTTACCTTTCTTCTATTTAAATAAACTGAAAATGAGTGTTATTCTTATGAAATAATGGCTCGATATATGTATCGCGTACTGTAATGGTCGTCGATAAATTTGGTTAGCAGAATGTCAAAAAACGATAACTCACCGCGATAATTATCGTCTTTTTGATGGTCATGTTCGACTGTATCGATAAAAAGTGGTGGTCATGTTCGCTCTATCCTTTATCATATCATATCTTATCGAGGTAATGTCACCGCTATGGTCATGCTCGTTAATTCGATAAAAAATCAATATGGCGGCTTTATCGCTCGATAAGTCGCTGTATCATATCGTGTTTTGTTGGTCATGCTAGGGGGGCTGGGCTCCTAGACTATATCAAAAACATGTACTGTCGCGTACAAAATAATTTCGATAGAGGTCATGTATGAAGTTGCATTTCAATGTTATATTGCTCTTCTTTCGAAATTATTAATATTTGGAGGTGGGGCTCCCACCGTGGGAGTGAAGTGAATAGTGGAGTGGGGATTGGGGGCAAAAAAGGGTTTGTTTGTATGAAACTTTTCTTCAATGGAATAGCTAGGTACTTGAAACATTGGACACTCGACAGCATATCAGGTTAAACAGTTGAACTGCTATAACAGCTTTTATTACGTAGGGCATAAAGGCGGTCTCAAGGTCAACATGTATAGTCTGATGTGCCGCCGTGTGTACATATACAGGGTTATTTTTTATTCATTTAAAACATCTCGTGGGGTTAATCAGACCATCAAACTGAACAACTTTCATTATGAGACAGATATTAGATTGGAACAGCTGATTTTTTTTTACCGTAGAGTTAGTCCCATAGTGAAAGTTGTTCAGAATGATGGGTAGAACACCAGGGTTTCGGCTTTAAAACCAATAAAAATTCAGCCCGTTTTATCATTATAATTAGAAAAATATTAATGGTAGGTTAAATGACACTTTTTTTATAAGATAACGTTTTTTTATAATAATTGTACATTCATAGATACCTCCTTGTCACCAAATCACATTTATTTATTGCAAAATCACAGTAAAATCACTTTGAAAAAATTTTTTATTTTGGGAAATATAGTTGATGTATTGCGGCACCACCAGATAGGAAACAAGCCTTATAGCGGCCGTTTGTTAGTGAATGATGGACCCCGATTAGAGTTTGACAACATAGTGCTGCCAGAACTATCGACACCCTTGATTCGTTAAAATTATCGACGTTTGGTACAACCCTAGTAATATATTATTTTAATTAAATTCTGCCTAAATAAAAAACACATTTGATGAAAGGAGGCATTTATTACTTGAAATTATAATTTTATTAAATACAAAGTACATAAGTATAAGTTGAGATTTATACAAGACAAAATACAAGACAAAGAATGAGAGTAATGAAATTACTTACTAAATTGACTTTATAGATAAGCTAAGAAATATAAATACTTTATCAGCCACAAGAAAAATTAAACTGCTTGCAAATATTTATTACGCACAAATGCTAATGCTATTTTTCCTGGTAGTTTTATTTAGTATCTGCCATTTCATTATTTACTGTTAATATCACTTTCAATGCAAGACGCAATAACCTAATTCTAATAGTTAAACATTTAATGCAGTAAGTAATCAATATAGCAACTAACAGATGTCCATCGTTCCAGCAGCGCCACGGTCTCCGATTTGCTTGAAAAAAATACACCATGCAGGCCAATTTTTTACCAGTCGGGAAAAAATACGATTGATTTTTTCCCCCCACTGGATCCGAGGATATACGGGGATTTCTGTGGCGCTGCTGGAACGACGTCGTCCTGGCAGCGCCCCGCTATTTCTCATTAATTACAAAAGCTATAATAAATCTAATAAGACACATATTTTTTCCTTTTTTTTCCATTTCACATAAGCTAATGTCCACCTGTAAATGTCGACAGATTCAGGAGTAATCGTAGGTCACTTGGGGCGCTGCTGGGACGACGTCGTCCCAGCAGCGCCACGGCCGAATCTCAGCAATTCGATTTTTTTACTGAAAACAGTGTGCCTGTATATTTAGTTCCTTCATCATAGGGTACGGAAAAAATTGAATTTCTACATTTCATCATGGAATAATGATTTTATAGGCATCGAAAAATTATAACCTCAAAAAAAATTTTTTTTGCTCTAACGCCTTTAATTGATGTATTAAATAGCATTTGCGCATTCTTTTATCTTCCTATAAAGGGAAAAAAATAAACCACTCTCGCAGCATTAACTATTCCAGAGAAATCCTAGGTTTAGATTGTGTTCATACATTTAGGCATCGTTCCAGCAGCGCCACACCCAGTACAGCATGATCCAGGGCACCTGTCACCAAACTGAGCATGCCAATATTTACTACTACCATAGCGAACACGGGAAAAAATCTGATAACGAGTATAACACAGCGAATTTCCGAGAAATAAGCCTTTGATTCAATATGCCATACAATTGGTACATTCGAGTAGAAAAGTTTTATTTAAATTCTTTTTAGTGCCACAAACTTGGGGGCTTTAAGCCCCCAGTACAGGCTGTCCGATCATGTTGGCCGACCATGATGGGCCATCGTGTACAGGGGCGGTTTGCGTGTGATTGCCGTCTGCGAGCAACGCAAACCGCCCCTGTACACGATGGCCCATCATGGTCGGCCAACATGATCGGCCATCCTGTACTGGGGGCTTCATACTTCATGTTTACCGGGCTTGTCAAGCATTGCATTGCATCATTGGGGCACAATATCGGTATCGCTATGCGGATCGCAGCTCAGCATTATTATGGTGCAAATAATGCAATGCAAGCAAAATAATATCACAGTTTAAGCAATCTTTCTATACAGTTGGACGACGCCCTTGAAGTTGGGCGATGCCGACGCCTGTATAGGTATTTACGTAAGTACGTAAGGGTTGTCACTTTAAAATGTGACGGTGGACCTTTAACGACCCCGGGTAGGTACATTGGTATTGCGATATTAAATTAATAAAATAATTTAATAATGCAAATGCAATGTCAAAAATATTAAAAAATTTAAGATGGCGGCCGACTTTTTTGTTTGTAGGCTGATTTCGATGAAACTCGGTTTTTGGTACTATTCTGACAAGAAAACAGCAACGCAATGTCAAAAAAATTAAAATCCAAGATGGCGGTGAACTTTTTAGTTCGTGGGCCGATTTCGATAAAACTCGATTTCTGCCCCCCTAGCATGACCAACAAAATGGGATATGATATGATAAGTTATCCGGTTTAACTGTCAAAAGACTATGGGTTTTGACGTTTGAATGTCGATAAGTCGCTTTATCATTCGATACATATCGCGTTTTGGGTGGTCATGCTAGGCTTAATGGTACTATTTTGACAAGAAAATAGCAACACAATGTTAAAAATATAAAGAAATCCAAGATGGCGGCCAACTTTTTTGTTTGTAAGCCGATTTGTTTCTGGTACTATTTTGACAAGAAAACAGCAACGCAGTGTTAAAAATATTAAAAAATCGAATATGGCGGCCAACTTTTTTGTTAGCAGGCCGATTTCGATGAAACTCAGTTTCTGGTACTATTTTGACAAGAAAACAGCAACGCAATGTTAAAAATATTAAAAATCCAAGATGGCGGCCAACTTTTTTGTTTGTGAGCCGATTTTGATGAAACTTGGTTTTTAGTACAATTTTGACAAGAAAATAACAAAGCAATGTCAAAAATAAAAATAAACCAAGATGGCGGCCAACATTTTTTTTTGTAAGCCGATTTTGATGAAACTTAGTTTCTGGTACTATTTTGACAAGAAAACAACAACGCAATGTTAAAAGTATAAAAAATCCAAGATGGCGGCCAACTTTTTTGTTTGCAGGCTGATTTCGATGAAACTCAGTTTCTGGTACTATTTTGACAAGAAAACAGATTAATTTTGTCATTGACAGTTTTCATATAGATTTAATAGTTTTTGTACAAAACGGAAAAAACCGTGGCGAGGGACATATTTCCAATGAAAAAACGTTTTTGAAAAAAAAATGTAACCGCCTTCAAAACGGATCTTCAAACAAAAATTAACAAACACTAAAAAACGAAAAAAATAATAAGATTTTTTAATTCAAAGAACGATGATACGTGACTTTTTCTAATTTATCTTGGTACTTACTGAACTGTGTGAAGTCGGTGCCGTCTTATACGTATTGAGGTAATACGTCCTACACCTCACGCTTGGGACCGGTTTTTTTTAAATATGTTTGTTATTTCACTCAGTATATTTCGTTCTTATTCTTTTTGGCTTGGCACCGACTTCAAACAGATCAGTAAGTACCAAGATAAATTAGAAAAAGTCACGTATCATCGTTCTTTGAATTAAAAAATCTTATTATTTTTTTCGTTTTTTAGTGTTTGTTAATTTTTGTTTGAAGATCCGTTTTGAAGGCGGTTACATTTTTTTTTCAAAAACGTTTTATTTTTCGATTTTTAGTGAAGTAGCTTAAGAAACTACATGGTGAATATGATAAATTGTTGTAAATATCCTATCCGTTACGGAATTCAGCTTTCCATCTTTAGCTACTTAGATAACATGAAGGAATACAACTGAAGGTCCATTCGTGCATATGGTATTTATAAAACATCATATAACTCCTAACTGTTGAGGAGTTTCACCTCTCATCAGCAGCTCACCCTAATAACCTGAAAGAATATAACTATTGGCCCATACGTACGATTAATACTTAAAGAAATATTCTCCAGCTCCTAACCGTTAAGGAGTTGTAGCTTCGATCACCAGCTCATCACTATGAGATGACGACTACCAGATGCAAATACTTGACTAACTTCAAAAATAAATGGAACGCATAAAAAGGCTTGCCTATATTTGAGAACTTGTCTCAATTTTCCTGGGATTTGATCCCCTGGTCCTGACTTGATGAAAATAAGATCAGGTCAGAAGTATGTACCAACTTTCGAAAAAAATATATTTTGAAAATGATCCCCAATTTGATGAAACTATGAAGTCGTCCATATACCCAAATAAAGTCTAAATACACATTATTCAGGATAATTCCTGAACTTCTTGCCAGTTCTTGATAAAATTTGAATGGGACCACACGAGAAGCGTCACCTTTTAAATAAAAAAAGAATTATCCAAATCGGTTCATTAACTAAAAAGTTCTGAGGTAACACACATAAAAAATAAATAAAAAAATAAAAAAAAAAAAAACCGTCGAATTGATAACCTCCTCCTTTTTTTGAAGTCGGTTAAAAAGGGGGGAAGGGGGGGGGGGAAATTGGAATGTCACCGGGCAAAATCGAGTTCAGCAGGGTCGAATTAGTCTAAAAAAACCCGGTGTCAAACTGTTACATTCCATGCCGTTCAACATGAAAAGGAGAAGGCTTTTCAGATTATTCTTCTAGACTAGAAGGTGGAGAGGCCTTTGCCCTGCAGTGGGACGACCCAGGCTGATTTATTATTTTATTTATTTAAAGAGTCGCAATAGTTTTTACAAGTGCGTCATTCCTGGCACCATGAAGGCCTCTTTAACCAAAGTTAAACTGTGGGATAAGACTGCTACCCTTTCACACCCATATGTGCTCATCCAGGAAAAGCTCCTTCCTGGCCTTGAACTTCCCAGATCATTATGGAGATCTTTAAATAGACTCCGTACCCAAGTTGGTCGAAGTAAAGACAACCTGTCCAGGTGGGGCTTCACCAGTAACACGGATCTCTCGTGCAGGTGTGGTTACACTCCACAGACCATGGCCCACTTCATTGATTGCTCTTTATGCCCGGACACCTGAACGCGTGAGGACCTCATGTTGGCTGCAGATAACGCGGTGAGAGTGGCACAGTTTTGGGCCAACAACAGTATATGATTTTGTACTTGTCATTGACATGTTGAAGAAGAAGTTATGAATGAAAGGTAGGTAATGTTTGTTTATTCTTTTTATATGAGTGTAAGTAGGTATGTGTAATTAATTATTGATTAGTTTTGTTAAAAAAAACCTTCCTAATACCTTATTTCAATATACATTTAGAAGTGATATCATATGGTGATAACGATAAAGCACAGTAGATGACTTGGGATTAAATTTAAATAATCAATTGTCACATTTAACAAGTTTCAATTTTGTGAAGTTGTTAATACCAAGTCAAGAGAAAATAACAGTGTAAGTAATTCAATAACTTTGTCAAAACATTTAAAATGCCTTATCATCAAATTCATATTTCTGATTCTGACAAACAGAACAGAATTATAACAAATGTACCGGTGGGATAATATATGATTGTTGTCGGTACAAATGATGGTTTATTGTGATTGTCTTATGACTTAACTGTTACTGCTACCTACTATCTTAGATCTTACTTAATTATATATACTACCTCTCATCAGTCTATGTACAAAGCTTATCTACTTAATAGTTATTAACTATATACATTGATTATCTATAACTTGTGCATAGCGGCACAACAAACAAAATGTGCTTTATACACACTACTCTTTCTTGATTTACAAACTTTTCAGTTCAACTATCACTTATCACTACATAGTATAAAACAAAGTCGCTTTCTCTGTCCCTATGTCCCTTTGTATGCTTAAATCTTTGAAACTACGCAACGGATTTTGATGCGTTTTTTTTTAATAGATAGAGTGATTCAAGAGGAAGGTTTATATGTACTTTTTATCCCGATATTCCCACGGGAACGGGAACCACGCGGGTGAAACCGCGGGCGGCCGCTAGTTTGTTTATAAAATGTTATGGCAGATTATAGTAACAATATGTATAATCTATACTAACCAAATCTAATCTTTTCAGATAACTTGAGTCTCAACGAGGTTTGTGGAGTGCTGCGAAGATGCCCGTGTCTGCCTATTCTTGCAGTAATAAGTTATCAAATCAGAATTATGGTGCAAATTACTGCTGTTAGATGCTATATTGATTACTTACTGCATTAAATGTTTAACTATTAGAGTTAGGTTATTGCGTCTGCATTGAAAGTGATATTAACAGTAAATAATGAAATGGCAGATACTAAATAATACTACAAGGAAAAATAGCATTAGCATTTGTGTGTAAAAATATTTGCAAGCAGTTTAATTTTTCTTGTGGCTGATAAAGTATTTATATATCTTAGTTTATCTATTAAGTCAATTTAGTAAGTAATTTCATTACTCTCATTCTTTGTCTTGTATAAGGGTCAGGCCGTAGATTTTGCCACAAATAGCGCAATGGTGACGCAAAATTTTCTACGAGTCGGTCGCACAAAGTGGTGCAAAATGGTAGCGCAAAATTATTAAGGAGCACGTACATTAATGTGATTTTATTTAACAAACATGTACTAACAAGAGGTATTGCATCAAACTAGAAAAAGAAACACGATGTTGGTATGTAAGTATGTTTAATTAATAATTAACAATAATGTACCTATGAGTAATTCTTTTTATATATTGCGCACAATGAAAAGTTAAACAGGATGACAAAAACTAGTAAGTACCTATGTATGATTTGTTCAATTTACAAAAAAAATACATTTAATTTGTTAGATGGAGGTATTTGGTGTTATTCATTATTAATTATATAAATATAATACAACTTTAAAATTTATTTCAACTCTTTTCAATGTTTGAGAGTCCATTACTTTAACTCTAGCAACAACCTGCTTGAAGTATCACTTTTAAAAGGACCTGCCAACCATTAGGATGCCAAAAATAAAAAAATAAATAAAAAGTTACATGGGTTTAAAAGTTAGTATGAAAGTGACGAAATTCCAAAACTTATAAAATACAAAATAAAAAAAAACTTTGGACCTAGGTAAAATCTTTGAGGCTGGTTAGGTAGCAGACCACCGCACCTACCCCTATTTTCGTATGTTTAACGTTCTGCCGAACACCCTGTACTTATAGAATATTAATAAAAGCTAACAATTCAATTAATAGTAATGCTAGTCATGTTTTTAGCGGAATTACAGCTAAAAGTAATTTCAAAATAATAAAAAACTTGAAAACCTTGTGTGCATGCACTATTATTCAATAGCGTAAAATAAGTGGCGCAATTTCTACGCAACCGGTATCGCAAAGTGACATAAAGACAGTTTTGCGGAACCGAGGCGCAAATGAAATCGATTATAACTCTTAAAATATACTATTTTACAAGGCTAGTTTAACATATACAGATCACACACATCTAATTAAACCATGCGCAACAAAAATTATAAGTTTTAATCAAAAACTTACCTTGAAATCTCAAAAAATGCACTCTGCAAAGTAGGCGACACTTTTCACTTTGATCGGAGTTGACACCGAAATGTCAAAAAATATGGTCGTCAACGCTGCATTGACCATAGAATACGATACTTTGGTGATGCCAGCACTCAAACAAAATCTTAATAAATGTTTTAAAACCATAAAATGGGTGAAAATGGTTACGCAATATAAGTAGCGCAAAGAAATGGTTTTTCAAAAAAAAAATCTTATTGCCGAAAACTTATATTTTTTCTTAGGAAAGACGCAAAGATATTAAAGGAATGGCAACCTTATTATTATTTTATAACGTCAAATCAAACAGCTCATCAATAAGTTAAAAAATGATAATTTTATCGATGTTTAAGCTGTACACCTACCAATGCGGATTCGCGGTTTTTATAAAAAATCCGTCACTTTTGGGAGGGAAATGTCAAATAGTTTTCCAAATATATAAACTTATCCAAATATCTATATCTGCCTTGGTTTGCTATTTCTTAGGAAACACGATGATAAGATTGAGACATTTCTAAGAGTACTATATTTAAAATTATATGAGGCGGAGACTTTTGTACCCTTGAATGTGGCAAAATCTACGGCCTGACCCATAAATCACAACTTATACTAATTATGTACTTTGTATTTGATAAAATTATAATAGCAAGTAATAAATGCCTTCTTTCATCAAATGTGTTTTTTATTTGAGCAGAATTTAAAATAGTATATTACTAGGGTTGTACCAAACGTCGATGATTTGCACAACTATCGATTAAGAATCAAGGGTGTCGATAGTTCTGGCAGCACTATGTTGTCAAAATCTAATCGGGGTCCGTCATTCACTAACAAACGGCCGCTATAAGGCTTGATTCCTATCTGTACTAGTCTATATAATTTGTGGTATTGACCTCTTCTATGGGTGATTCCAACGCCTGTGCGGCACACAATATATTGCGGCACACCTCACCAGTGTTGCCAGTATGATTTACCAAAACAGGACGGTTGGCTTCTGAAAAGGTACGGTTTTTAACTTCAAGGTACGGTTTTATTTTACCAAAACCGAATTTTAATGTACAAACAATTAACTATTTCAAAGTCACTGGGTGGCGAGAAACGAAGCGCAAGCGAGAGTTATTAGAAAGAAAAACAGGGTAAATAAATTTATGGTAAACCACGGAACGGAAAACTTTAACAGATGGCCTAAGCTCTAATAGCAGTTATTTTTTAGTTGAGAGAGTGAGACGCCGCTATACGGCGTGTAAAGCGGCGTCTCTGTCTCTCAACTTAAAAATAACTGCTATTAGAGCTTGTAGTAGGCTACCAGTACAGGATGGCCGATTATGTTGGCCGACCATGATGGCCCATCGTGTACAGGGCGAGTTTGCGTTGCTCGCAGACGGCAATCACACACAAACCGGCCCTGTACACGTTGGCCGATCATGGTCGGCAAGAAAAGCTCCCAGTACAGGATGGCCGATCCCATTGGCCGACCATGATGGGCGATCGTGTACAAGTACAGAGCCAGTTTGCTTGTGATTGCCGTTGCAAATGCACACAAACTGCCCCCTAACCCCTGAGGCCCTGACGGAATCGAGTTGAGATGAAAATCGAACCGTTTTATAGATTTTAGTTATTTCCAGTCCGTGCACTTGTCTCCCCCGGTGTCTACCCCAGTAGAGACACGTCCACTTTTTTGTCGACTTGTCTCCACCGACCGAGGGAGACAAGTACACTTTAGATTTTTTTATTGTTAAATCCACTTGTCGCCACTATTAGATCGAAATAAATAAATAGAAAGAAAGAATAGAAATAAAATAACTCTGCGCATGGCTGGAGCGTTTTTGGCGCTAGTTTCAGTGCTTATTATCTTTATCGATGGTCATCTTTCTCGATTTCATCTCAAAATGTTTAGTGTTATTTTTTATTTTTGTTCAAATGCTGAAATAAAGAAGCTGAAAATTAAGACTAATCTTTTATTAATTATTTTAATACGTTAAAATCCTTCAAACCGTTTAGACTATATCAGGGAACATAGAAATCTACATACATACATACGTACCTACTCTCGCTCCTTCTGTCGCAGTTTGTTTATGTTTATGTTTATGTTTATTGAAATAGATCCACACAATAACATAGGTATCATTACAAAATTAAAATAACATTAAAAAAGTTCAATTAATAAAAGATATGCCTTTACAGGTAGATACAGCTTACATAATTAATCATACTTACACTATGAATTAACACAGTTGGGTAAAAAGCACTGAAACTAGCGCCAAAAACACCCCAGCCATGCGCAGAGTTATTTTATTTTTATTATTTCTTTCTATTGATTTATTTCGATCTAATAGTGGCGACAAGTGGATATAACAATACAAAAATTCTAAAGTGTAATTGTCTCCCCCGGTCGGTGGAGACAAGTGGATGAAAAACTAATATTTTTCTGAAGTGTACTTGTCTCCCCCGGGCGGTGGAGACAAGTCCACAAAAAAGTGGACGTGTCTCTACTGGGGTAGACACCGGGGGAGACAAGTGCACGGACTGGTTATTTCGTACTGTTTTATAGATTTAAGGTCAAAAATCCCACCTTCGATCACAACAAAGCTGGTTGTGATCGAAGGTGTGATTTTAGACCTTAAATCTATAAAACAGTAGACCTATAACGATTTTATTTAGTTCGGTATTCAATCACTACTTACTCGATTGGCGCTATACAGTCGTTACTAGAATGGTGATTTTTTTTATCTTGATTCAATTTTGATCTCAACTCGATTCTGTCAGGGGTTAAGTAAGGGGTACCCTGTACATTTTGAGTGAATTTTACATTTGTTTACTACACAGTTTTCAATATCAGAGATAGGAGATGTCATATATAAAATATGTAGGTAATTTTTATAGTGGCAGTAAGTACCTACTTTTGCGCTACCCAGTATATTACTATAATAATATTCTTTTTAGTGAATAGACTACAAAAAGTTGCAAATTATTTAAAAATCCGCTAGAACAGCAACACTGCACGTATGACAAGAACGCTCTCTTTTTTTGGTTGGGTGTTTATGGCTTGGTTAAGAGCCGTTTAGACCAGACAACATGTTTCGCAACATCTACCTGTCTTGTCCATTTTGCTTCATGTTTTGTGTCGGCTTAAACGCGGCTTTAGGGTTTTTCCCACGAACAACGACACGACACGATTTACAAATTGCGCGACAGTGTTGTCAGCACTATTTTCCAATAAAAGACGGTTCAGTTCACAGCATTGAGCATACATAAAGACAGTACGACCAACTTAACAGCGAATTGCTGACAGATACGGCAAACTGTGAACTGCAGTTGCCATGCAACAAAATAGCACCTACAGTTTACGGTTTGATGGTAAATGGTACAGAAAACTGTACTTTTTGGTACGTTCTGGCAACACTTAGTAAATCGTCTCGTGTCGTTGTTCGTGTGTAAACGCCCTTACAAGCCCTCAACTTTATTCCGTTCCGTAATGCGCATTCTGTTCATGTTCCGATTGTAAAACTTAATGTTCACAGAGACTGTTCGTGCATTCCTCAATCTAGGAAAAGTTCGTGCAAAAGGATGTAGCTTTCGCAAAGAGCCGCAAGATAGGACGCTTAATGTTTGAAAAATTAAAAGGAATTATTAAGAAAAAAATCTACCCGTCTCACAACCAGCTCCGATGGTTCGGGTCGATTTTTTCTAAATAGGTACCTACTTCATTTTCAATTTTTCAATAATAAAAATTGCATTGTGAATGCAAAACAATAAAAATTTAAATAACTCGCTTAATGTTTTACAATCGGAACACTGCGTATTACGGAACGGAATAGTTTTAATTAATTTTTACTGTACGCTTTTGTACGTGACTGTACTTATATAAAAAAACTGAATATCTCCTAAACCAAAGAACGACGAATTCTGTGGCTTTTAGGACGAATTGGGACGAATGTACACGAATCGTTTTCAATAAGCAGATTTTCTCTAGGTGACCTGGTTAAAAAAGTCCGCGCCATAATGTAGGTTAATAGGGAAGATGCAGTTTTAATATTTATGAAAGTTTTATGATTAAAATGTTAAAAAAACATAAATGAAGGGCTACTGCAACGTTTTTATTTTACACTAGCTGACCCAGCGCGACTTCGTTCCCGTGGCCCTACCCCCTACTCCACCTTACCCTACCCGTACTCTACCCCTACCCTACCCCTACCCCTACCCTACCCTACCCCTACCCAACCCCTATCCTACCCCTACCCTACCCCTACCCTACCCCTACCCTACCCCTACCCTACCACTACCCTACCCCCTACCCCTACCCCTACCCCTACCACACCCCTACCCCTACCACTACCCTACCCTACCCCTACCCTACCCTACCTTTACCCCTACCCTACTTCTACTCTACCCCTACTTACCCTCCTTCCCCTATTTTCTCACCGTTAGAACCTTCCTTGGACTTCCACGAACATTTCAAGACCAAAGTTAGCCAAATCGGTCCAGCCGTTCACGCGTGATGTCGTGACCAAGGGAAATAGGGATTCATTTTTATATATATAGATTTATGTTGATTTTTAATAATATTACAAATTAAAAATGACGTGAAATGGAACGCATTTCAAAACACCAATCAGCGTTTAGTGACGTCACTCCTGTTAGGAAGACTTATTCGAGGTTATGTTATGGTTAGAAAAGTGAAATTATCGTAAATTTAATTACGTTTTTTTATAAAAATGGAAGTTGGGTTTGTGAAAGCAGACTCCAGAAATTTACCTAGAGTTACTGTCGACATGGTTGTCACATTTTTTGTCGAAAGTGCAGAGTTTTCTAGTGTAGAAATGAAAGGGACTAAATTATTACGGTATGTATAAATCATAGTTGTTGTTGTTAAACCTTGTATTTTATTCAGCGGCTTCTACACATAGCAGTTATTTCAGCTCAACAAGAGAATCTTACGGCGATAACGCAATCGGCTATGCTCAAATTAAAAGAGATGGAGAATTATGTACAGTAAAAAGTCGAGTTACCTACTCCGGAGCATAAAATACGTAATAAAGAAGGTTATCGTGTTACGGCTGTTATAAATGAATCGCAAAGCTTGGTTCAGTCCTGCCAATGTGAAGATTGTGCAGCTTCTAAAGGTAAAGAATAAAGTTCGTTTTAAATAATTGAACTGGTATGTTATATATGTGATATGGATTATTATGACTAAAATATATTTCCAGGTGGGTGTAAGCATGCTGCTGCACTATTGCTATGGATCTGAGGAGCCTGCGATTACGTCCGTTACATGTTATTGGAAGATTAAATTATTAAATTATCTACATGTGCATCTGGAAAATCTTTTATAAAAGCCAAAGAAATGGGTCATATTTCAGTCACTAACATTTTCTCTCAAGTAAGTAAGTAGTTTTTTATTCTTTTTATCTAAAGAAAATAATTAAATGTGTGTTACAATAATAACTGCATATTTTTAGGTGGACATTTTAAATGAATTTCTAGAAGCTGTCAAGAAAAAAAGATTGTCGAGCGAGTATTCTTCGCTACTTCCAAGAAGACCAACAAACTACAAGCATACATAAACTGTGTTCAAGCTTGGCTGGAAAATTGGACGCTCTACAATCATTCTTGAAATATTATCAAAGCAAATGACTGCTCATAATATTAATATGATTAAGAATTTCTGAAACTAATCGGCAAGTTGGCAAGAACTGACTCTCGTGATGGCTTTATTTATTTTTTTTTTTTTTTTTTCCTGGTTTATCTGCAATCAGTGCATTCACTTTTAGCAGATCTGTTGCATGCTTTTCTCATTTAGAGTGTGTCCTCCAGTGAGAACATCTACTCATAATTCTTTACATTATGTGATGTCTTTTCTTTTCAGGCGTTTAACATAGCTGGATATTGTGAGCTGTCTTGCAAGGGTATTGGGGTGGGCTTCTAGCCGTTTCCTGTATGTAGTCCTGATATTAGTGAGTTCTTCCCTCACTGTGAGCATTTCCAGGTGTTCGTGAATCTCAGCATTAGTCACATACCAAGGGACATTACTGATTGTTCGAAGAATTATGTTCTGCATTCTTTGTATTCGTATGATGGAGGAGTTACAAGCACTTCCCCACAGTTGAAGGCCGTACATCCATATAGGTTTCAGGATCGACTTGTACACTAGTAATTTGTTGTCAACTGACAGTTTGCTGTTTCGGCCTAGCAACCACAGGAAGCTTTTGTATCTAATATTTAGTTCATCTCGTTTCTTCTTGATGTGCTCATTCCATGTCATACGTCTATCAAGATGAAGACCGAGGTATCTGACAGAGTTCTGGTGAGGAAGGGTGGCGTTTTCTAGTTTCACCGAGGGACAATTGCCTTTACGCAGGGTGTAGGTAACATGCACTGATTTTGACGTACTAGCTTTAATCCTCCAATTTCGGAGCCATTTGGTCGTCTCATCTAGGCCTTCCTGTAAGATTTTTGAGGCTATTATTGGGTCCTTGTGACTAGCCAGGATTGCGGTATCATCAGCGAATGTAGCTGTAGTTATGGTATCCGAGCAAGGGAGGTCAGCTGTGAAAATTGTGTAGAGTACAGGGCCCAACACTGACCCCTGAGGAACACCCGCTTGTATTTCAAAAAATTTCGACGTGGTTTCACCTTCTTTGACTTGAAACAGTCTTCCTGATAGATAAGAATTAAATATTAAAAAATAGCTGTGAGGAAGGTAACTTTTAATTTTGCATAGCAGGCCCTTGTGCCAGACTCTATCGAAAGCCTGTTGTACATCCAAGAAGACTGCAGAGCAGTATTCTTTTTCTTCCAGTGTCTTTCTTATCTTGTCGCAGACTCTATGAACCTGTTCCACAGTGGAGTGTTGCTGTCTAAAGCCAAATTGGTGGCTAGGTATGATGCCATTATCTCTTAGTATAGGAATAACTCGCCGGAGAAGGAGTTTTTCGAAGACCTTTGATAATATTGGTAGCAGACTTATAGGTCTATAGGATGTGACGTCACTGGGTGGTTTTCCATCTTTATAGATCATGGTTATTTGGGATACTTTCCATATTGCAGGAAAATGTTGAACTCTTAATATCCCATTATATATTGTAGTGATGTAAGTTATAGCTTTTCGAGGCAGTTGCTTAATGATTTCTTTGGTTATTAGGTCAAAGCCCGGCGCTTTTTTATCCTTTAGCTCCTTTATTACTCTCCATACTTCCTGTACTGACACAGGTGTTGGTGGTAAGTCCATTTGGAAGTCTTCCTTTAGAGTTGCATCCACTTGGTCATCAAACTCTTCGTCCACAGAATCATTTGGGTGGAACACTTTTGCTAGATGTTCAGCAAATAGGTCTGCTTTTTGCTGTGGTTTTCTTATCCATCCTTTAGCGCACTTCAATGGTGGTTTAGCAGCTTGCGGTCTATCAAAACCCTTGGTTATTTTCCAGAGCGAATAGTTTGTTGACTCTGTAGCAGTTAGGTTTTCCAGCTTTTCTTGAAATGAATTATCATGCCAGTTTTGCAATAGCGACTTCAGATTTTCTGCAGCTCTGTTAAAATTGGTTTTATCTTCAGTAAGTCTACTTAGATGCCATACTCTTCGAAGTCTTCTTTTTTCTAGAACAGCCTTTTTTATTTCTAGAGTATAGTTATTTACTCCACTACTGTTGCGGGTTTGGATTTCAGGAGTACTTATCCAGCATGCTTCTTGTATCAGCGTCGTTATATATTTAGCGGCTTCATCTATATCTTCAGGTGTTTTGAGGGCCGTTTTCATGTTAATTGATTCCTCAATGTGCTCTCGGAATGTGTTCCAGTCTGTAAGTTTGTTACACAGCCTTATTGATTTTGATACCTCTATCAGGTTGGTACTTACTGTCAATAACACCGGGGTGTGGTTAGAGGAGCCGTCATAACAGGACTCGGGTTTCATATATAACTTCGATAGACCTTTGGAAATGAAGAAGTCTATTAGATCTGGCACCTTCTTGGTATCAGTCGGCCAATGAGTAGGTTCTCCTGTGGATATGGCAATTAAATTGTTTTTATCTAAGCTCAGTTTTAGCTGTTTGCCTCTGGTAGTCGTTAATCTGGAGCCCCAGTAAGTATGTTTGGCATTCCAATCTCCGCCTACAATGTAGCGGTGTCCCAGAGTGTCGAAGAAATCGGAGTACAATGACTCAGTCATATTGTGTTTAGGTGGACAGTACACTGCTGATATATTGATGTCTCCTGTTTTGTCATGGACAGTAATCGTGGTAGCTTGGATGTGCTCAGTTTCATAGTTAGGCATTTGATGATGTTTGATGGTCTTTTTTATGATGATGGCTGATCCCGCATGGCTTGTACCGTCTGGGTGGTTTGTAATATAGCAATAGTAGTCAGGAAACCTTATTATGGAATTAGCCTTACAGTGGGCCTCAGAGATAAGAAGAATGTCTAGTTTATGCTCAGACATTAGCAGTTTAACTTCGTGGTTATTAGAGGCAAGACCATTGATGTTCCAGGCCGCAATCCGTAGTGAGGTCATTTTGTCAGTTTGTCGACTAGTTTAGCTATGAGACTCATAAGAGTGCTCATTTGTTGAAGGATGATGTCAAACTTTTCAGTCTGTTTTATAATTATTTGTTCTAGGGTCGCGTTTATTTGGCCTGGGGTGTGAGTATTATCGAAAGTGTTCTGGGAAGTGGTGTTTATTTGGGAAGGTTTTACGGCTTCTGCGTAGGACAATCTCTGTTCGCGATTCTTTGGCACTGTACTAGTATTCAGTTCGGTCATCATTGGTGTTTTAGATGTAGTTTTGTTTCGTATTGGAGGGATATTGGTTTTTTGTTTTCTAGTTTGGATTTCTTTGTAGACTGTGCATCCCTTGTAATTAGCTGGATGTGGTCCATTACATAAGGCACACAGTGCTGGAGTGCTCCGATCACGTTTTTGACATTCGGATGTCTTGTGTGATTGCCCACATTTTACACACCTGTATGGTCTCATACAATAATTCTTGGTATGACCATACTGTTGGCATCTCTGGCACTGAACTATTGTATTCTTTTTTCTTGGTTCTTCTATGGTGACACTTTGGTGGTATATATATTTAATGTCTTTAATAACTTTATTGTTGGTACCACTAATCAGGTTAACAAAGAAGGTAGATGTCGGATTCTTGTTTGGTCCATATCTTGCATTTATTATCTCTCCAGTTACTATGTTTCCTGTTGCCTCTATTTCCTCCTTAATAATGTTCACTGGTGTAGATGGATGTAGGTTTTTTATTACAATTCGGAAGCATCTATTATCTTTCCGGTTAAAAGTGTGCCCTATCAGGCCTTTTTCTCTGACCAGGGAGATAAGTTTTTTATATATATCTATTTCTGCAGTACTAATCCTAAGTTGTGTTTTGTTGACAATTTTATATGTAAATTGATCTTTGTTGACTGCTGTTTCTAGGAGATTTGTTAATTCTTTTAGGTCTTCAATTCCATAGAGTATGATTGGTGGTGGTTTAGTTTGCTTCGTTGGTTTATCCGTTTCATCAGTTATATCAGTAGGTAATCCATCATAGCGATTTGATGTTACAGTGGTCGTATCTACAGGAGGGCTGGCAGATATCTTTCTTTTTTTATTCCTATTGCAGGGCACTTTCTGCCACGGGGGAGGACGTGGTGAGTCTGTAGGTGTTAGGGGCACATCTTTAGATTTAGTTTCTTCTGTAGACGGTTGTGTTGGACATCTTTCAATTGACGCAGATCTAGGTCGTAGGTTGTAAGAACAAGCCAGGATGGAATGCTTGTTGTACAAGAATTTTTCGGCCAGTAGAATTTTCTACCACGGGAGCTTGGTTTCCCACTCCAGTGGATTGTTCTTCCGAGGAAGTTGAAGATTTGTTTGATATTTCATTTGGTGGTTCACTCATATTATTATTCCCACGAGAAGGGTCGATTTATAAGGTCGCAGGTGAGGTTACGCCCATTCTCACCTGAAGGCGATACTCACGATGTTTGCCATGTCCATCGTGGTTGGCGCTAGTGGCTGGGATACCCCCCAGCCATTCATCCCTTCGGCACGGTCCACACCTTAGGATTGGGGTTATTTTTTATGGAGGTTGTCTTCCTCTTGGCCCAGGCGATTAAGCCAAGGCCACCGTTCTCACGAGACATGACCGCAAGTTTACGGTTTGTAGAAGTCATTTCCTACATCTACAGGAGCTAGGCCGCTAAGCCTGCCAAGTAGGTTAGTTGAACGCCGCCTACGACTCGGCGTCTGTTGTTCTTTAGCACCACCCAGGGGACACGTGTAGGGTTGTGGTTAGGTAGCTCCTACGGGCGCGAACAACTTTGCCCCCCTTGATGGCTTTATAATGAACTTTTTTAATACTTCAGCCATTTTCCAACAAATTTTTGAAAATATTCTGCTTGCTGTAGTTTCATGAACATCAAAATTTTCTGCTAAAATTGAGAATGGTTCATTCAGTCGTAGCTTTTTAACACTAAGAAAATATGTAAAAGATTGCATTTGAAGTATTTTTGTAGAAGTTCTACAAGAATATTGTAAAAAGGGGAATCCCTATGTATAACTGAGGCTGTGCCATTATTCGACCCATTGTTATGCCACATAGTCTTTGTTTTAGCTGTTTACATCCACTTAAATCTAAAGTACTATCAGTCTCTTCTTCACGTTTAAATAAACTCCTGATACTGTCACTATCACTAGAGTCAGTAGAATAAATAATTTTATACATATTTAGTTTTATTGGTAATGTTTTACGATCCCTAACATTAACTTGCTTGGGTGATAAAGCTACAGTCTTTTGGTGTATTTTCATATCTACTTGAACTGGTTTTGATCGTTTATAAGGATATATGGACACCTGTACACCTTTATCATTGGATATTTCAATATTTTGAGAATCATGTGTTTCTGTTATGGTTAACACTCAGAAGATGGACCTGAAACATGAAAGACATAATAATATAGTAAGTACTTAATTAGAAAGCATTATTCATAAATTATTATAAATTTGAAAGTTTGATTGTTTGTTATAAGAATAAATCTGAAGGATGAATTATACCAGGGGCCCGTTTCTCAAAAGCTTGTAACTTGTAATACAAGCGGATGTCACTTTTTGATAGCTTTTGTTGGAAAGGGACTTCCACTTGTATACAAGTGTATTACAACATTCATATTTTGATTTCGTCTTGATCGGATAAATTAATATTTATCTAAGTTGCTTGTGAATTAGGACATTTTGCCGGTGAGATAACTTATCAATATTATTCTATTAGGCTAACTAAAATGTCTTATTTCGTCGTTCATTGTTAAGGTATTCATTGTTTCAAGTTTTGATAACTTTCGATTGCCGCAAGATGAACCTAGTCATGTGAATGAAGGTTAGTTCAGCATTTGCTCACGGATGTAGGTACTGCGAGACCGCGAGTAAACATACAGGCAATTTAAAATGCGCCAATGAGCACATATCCTCGGGTACCATATCATAGTCTCTTATTCAAACAATCAATATTGATTCCTCACAAAAATTAGTGTTTTATTAAGTTTGTTATTCACTAATATCGGTATTTTTTTTTAAATGTTAAAGTACTTGTAATACATTACAAGCTACAAGCTTTTGAGAAACGGGCCCCTGGAGTATTTTCAATGCTCTCAAGAATTTCACGTTGTTTCCTTTTCATTATTACCTACTGATCTAGGTTTCAGTGGCATCATTCTATTTTGGCATTCAAAAATATGAGGTATCACAGCTTTTTTCAGAAAAAGTTTTCCTCCAAACATTTTAAACCTTATCCAATTTTCGACGTCGTTCTCCAACTGTAAATAGATAGACAATAACAATATGATAAAGACAAAGTATGTAAGTGTAAAAAGTACTAGGCAGGTAGGTAACTAAAGTGTTTTTACGTAGGTACGCAAGCAATATAACAAGTATAATCGCCAACTTACGTCAACGTGGTCTTCACAGCATCGAATAATGGTCTTGGGAGAATAATTGTCATTCCTCTTCGCAGCTTGAAACCACTTTCTTCTCAGTTTTGGGTCAGAAGGTCCAGTCAAAAACAATTTACTTGGAAACTTTGTTGAAGTAGATGGACACATTGGCACAAAACATGAGTCAACACGGCTTTTTTTGGAATATTAGTGGTATTGTTGTGATCACCTGATGTTGATGGATAGTCCATTTTAAACTTTTACTATTTTTTACAATAAAATATCTCTAAAGTAAATAGGCAAAAGTAGGAAAGCCACCGACCGACAAGCAAGTACGATTGTACGATACAAACAAACCTGTGACAGACAGGAATGACGTCATCGGAAGTATAAGTCCGTTTTCGCGCGAAAATGTCAACTGTCAATTTAAAACCGCATTTTTTCCGTTAAATTACAATGTTTTGATTTTTTTATATCTTTGTGGCCTATTCTACATGAAATTCTTTATAATGAAAACAAAACTAAAAATATTGCATGTTCCCTATTATGGCATGGACCAAATCATTCCTTTATATCTTTTGAACGGCGCTTCATTTCGTTTTGATTCCAGGCATTGCGGGTTCTATAAAAAAGGGACAAAATGTTATACTAATCAGATCCTAGCTAGGTGTTATGGTTCAATAAATATAGCCTGTCCGTGCCATAATGAAGGTTTGCTTTGGCGTGGACCATTTAAATCCCTTATATCTTTTCGTCCCCTTTAGGACGAATTATGAAAATTTGGGACAGAAATAGGACGAAATAGGACAAAATGACCATGTAGTCAGAATTGCGGTTTTCAGAGTGGGCCGCGCCGTGATGTAGCACACCACGGACAGGCTATATTTATTGAACCATAACACGTGTGCGTTACCGCCGCAAAAACTTGTGCTTTAGAGAGATGAGACCTTATCAGATAATTAGTGTGTCGTGAGGAGAAATTTGTTTACTAATAGCAAAATTTGTGTGAATTGTAGTTTTTGAGATATTTGACAAAAACAGTTTTTGCCAGGGTCACGTTTTAAACGTTACCCTGGCAAAAAAAGTTGTTTTAGCTCGGAACTAAATACATGAATAGATAGCTTTTGTTGCGTTGTAAATGTTAGCAAACAGCAAAAATTGTGTGTGTTATGGTTCTTGAGTTGTGAGATTTCCCATATCTCAGAAACGGTTCAACGCAGAAGTTTGAAAAAAATACCAGTAAGAGACCTGAATTTGGTTTAAATTTGTTTTAACATTAGTTTTTGATTTGGTTGTCGTAAACCAACGTAATTAAATGTTTTCGAAAATCAGAAAAAACTGATTTGTAAGTAAACTATTACATTTACAACCAAACAAACAGCTGCAAAAAATACTTGTGGTAGACACTTATTATGTCTAGAATTTTAGATCTTGTAACTTTACACGATTTAAAGATAAAGATAAATTTGATAAATTTTAGACTGGTCGTACTTTAGAGATCGAATACACAGTTCCCATAACATTAAGGCACCTGGCATACATTAAACAAATTTAAGTAATTCATGAACATTCGTTCCTGTTAATTTTAGCTTTCAATTACAGCTATCATGAAAGATATATCAAAAACAAGAACATGACAACAATTCTCTAGTAACCCACCCAAATTGTAGAGGTCACGTAAAAGCGACCGCGCCATACATAAGCGTAACCATCTTAAATGAACGGGATGTTATGGATATTTTGTTAGTACAGTTGCGTACAAAAGTTCGCTGGTCAGATTATCTTTAAATATAAAATGTACGTTAGTCTCGCAAAAACTAAAGAATGGCTGGGCCGATTTTAGTTTTAAAATGTATGTCGTATTCCAGGGGTAAGTTTAATTTAACGGTAAGAAATATATATGGAAAAATTGCGTGGAAAATTGTTAAAAAACATTTTCCCGTAAAAACTATTCCTAGAGTGCTCGTCAGATAAGTGGAATGGACAGTAGGTGACAGTTTTAGAGTGCGGCTGCGCGCGGTCGAAATCGAATACTAATCATTTACCATAACCTTAAAACGAAGAAAATGTACTGTAACTAGCGCCAAAAACGCACCAGTTGCGCGAAAATTGCGCACGGACGGACTCTATGTAGGTACAGTTGGACGGAAATCACCCGCAGCAGCCGCAATCGGAGATGTCACTGCGACATGACGTCATCGCAATAGCGCGCAAGGAAAGCAAATTTACAAAAGCTGGTGAAACTTTACAACGCTATAACTTTGGAAATCCTGGACAGATTTCGATGAAACCAAAACTGTTATTACTTGCACGAGTACGCGCATTAAACGCAGTAATTTTTATAGTCATATTTTGATGTGTTGGTGTGACTCATTGTTTACGACACAGACTAATTCGTTGGCTGGGTCGGAAGAGCGAGCGTTCCCATCTCGTCTCGAGTCGACAATATTACGCACGGCTGCGTTGACATTTCAGAGAGCGAGTTTACTTCGGAAGTCCTGTAGAACACGTGATAGGTTACAAATTGGCGACTAGTCTATATACAGTGCCACAAACTTTGCTGTGCCGGTGGCCAAAATGTGAAACTAACGTGATTTTTTTTTATGTCATTTTGCTGTCAAGTTGATGTCCAACCATAGCGCTGTTGGCGGCTGAAGTTCTTAGAAGTCAGGGCCGGTTAAATTACTACAAAAAAAAGAAAAACGTACGTAGCGCCGCTGTCACCGGCACAGAAAAGGTTGTGGCACTGTAATTTGTGATTTGGTGCCACTTCCACGACAAGGTTGGTTAAGCAATAGTCACCTTCCAGTCCACGTGTCAAAATATGACTATGGCTTGGCTTGACATGTTGTGTAAAGTTAGCACGGCATTGTGGCTCTTGCTATAAAATGCAGATATAAAATAATACACTCAAGTTTGGTACCAAAGTCAATCTTAATGAAAATTTGTATATCCTACTTCCTACTAATATTATAAATGTGAAAGTTTAGATGTTTAGATGTTTGTATGTTTGTTACTGAATCACGCAAAAACGGCTCAATGGATTTGGCTGAAATTTGGGACACAGACACGTTGTGGCCTGGAGAGAAACTAAGGCTACTTTTTATCCCGGAAAAATATCACATTCCCGCGGGATAACGTCGGGTATACCACGCGGGCGACGCCGCGGGCGGAAAGCTAGTTTTTATATAAAAGAAGTTAAATAAGTGATTTACAAATAATAATAATAATAATCATTTTTATATGATTATTATGATTACTCATCATCGCCTGAATTGTCACAAGTCACAACCGTCGTTACCACCTGTATTTATAATAAACATAGATTATTTAAGAAAATATAATTTAATAATTAAATGCCGAATCCCAAAATCCAATTCAATTGCGGGTGTACGCCGCACGCGGCTTCTTTTGTTTATGCGGCGGCAACCTTTGACAAAAAGTGGCACGTGCCAATGCGGTGCGATAAAAGGGCGACATTATCTAAGCGAATGGGCGTTATCACATTGGACGATAACGACACCGACACGATACTACACCGATATCGGCACGACAGACAATATCGTTGACGGTAACGAACGACACAGTGTGAAAGCATTTAGTAGTGATTGTATCAAACTGCCAGTCCGACGATATCGTGCCGATATCGTTTCGTTACCGTTATCGTCCAATCCAATGTGAAAACGCTCAATGGACTTTAAAACGGTAAATATTTGCGATAGGCGAACGAGGCGAGAACCGACTTGCATCGCGAAAGTAAAAAAAGTTTAGCGTGGCGTTTTCGTTGCGTTGTGGTATAAAAATAAAACAATTGGTTTGACTAAAGAGAAACAACAAATTACTATAAATGTATTTATTGGTACATGATTGGTACTGACAAATAAATCACACTATAAATTGCTTACTGAGATTATTACCTACTAAGGTAGATATAGATTACTACTGACCAACCTTTATTTATTTGCCTTTAAACTAATAACTATCGTAAATCATTAAATTATTTAAAACTACTATTAATAAACATGATTTTTACTTATAAAATAGAAAACTAGTCGAATCAATACTTTACCAATAACGTTTTTCTGCGTAACTGTACAAAACATCGGATACTAAGCTGCTAATTTACGAAGATAGCCCGTACGTATGGTGCGGTCGCTTATAAGTGACCTTTACAATTTGGTCGGCTTATTAAAGAATTGCTGTCTCAATCTTGTTTTTGATATATCTTTCATGATAGCTGTAATTGAAAGCTAAAATTAACAGGAACATGAATTACTTAAATTTGTTTAATGTATGCCATGTGCCATAATGTTATGGAAACTGTGTATTCGATCTCTAAAGTACGACTAGTCTAAAATTAATCAAATTTATCTTTATCTTTAAATCGTGTAAAGTTACAAGATCTAAAATTCTAGACATAATAAGTGTCTACGACGGGTATTTTTTGCAGCTGTTTGTTTGGTTGTAAATGTAATAGTTTACTTACAAATCAGTTTTTTCTGATTTTCGAAACTTTTAATTACGTTGGTTTACGACAACCAAATCAAAAACTAATGTTTAATTAAGATTTAAGATAGTAGATTGCAGTAACAACATAGTTGTAAGACAATCACAATAAACCGTCATTCGTACCGACAACAATCATTTCTTTTCCTACTGGTTTATATTTTGTCATAATTCTGTTCTGCTTGTCACAAATATGAATTTGCTGATAAGTCAGTTTTAAATGTTTTGACAAATTTATTGAATCACTGTAGGTACCTAATTTTCTCTTGACTTGGTACTATCAACTACACTAAATTGAAATTAGTTAAATGTAACAACTGATTATTTGAATTTAATCCCAAGTAATCTACTGTGCTTTATCATTATCACCATATGATATCACTTCTAAATGGATTTGAAATAAGGTATTAGAATAGATTTCAACAAAACTAATCAATATTTAAATTACTTACACATAAGTACATTCATTTATAAAAAATAAACAAACATTACCTTTCATTCATAACTTTGAGAATCTTCTTACTCCGGTTAAGTTGTAAACTATATTTTCTTTTGTTTTGGTTTGATAAGAAATAGAAAGTTGCCTCTTGGAATTAACCATAAACTTATTATACTTTACCCCTAGTATAATAAGTTTATGGAATTAACTAAAACAACAAACGCAAATTTAAGTTAATGTAATAAATAATTGATACAAAAAACTATGTAAATAGATTTACTTACGTACCGTGGGCATCTTCGAATAACGTATTCATATTTCTGTACAGAAAAATCTGAGAAAAAGTGGAAAAACCATGGGAAAACCACAGTTTAAGCAATCTTTCTATACAGTTGGACGACGCCCTTGAAGTTGGGCGATGCCGACGCCTGTATAGGTATTTACGTAAGTACGTAAGGGTTGTCACTTTAAAATGTGACGGTGGACCTTTTACGACCCCGTGTGGGTACATTGGTATTGCGATATTAAATTAATAAAATAATTTAATAATGCAAATGCAATGTCAAAATTATTAAAAAATTCAAGATGGCGGCCGACTTTTTTGTTTGTAGGCTGATTTCGATGAAACACGGTTTTTGGTACTATTTTGACAAGAAAACAGCAACGCAATGTAAAAAAAAATAACATCCAAGATGGCGGTCAACTTTTTAGTTTGTGGGCCGATTTCGATAAAACTCGATTTATGGTACTATTTTGACAAGAAAACAGCAACGCAATGTTAAAAATATAAAGAAATCCAAGATGGCTGCCAACTTTTTTGTTTGTAAGCCGATTTGTTTCTGGTACTATTTTGACAAGAAAACAGCAACGCAGTGTTAAAAATATTAAAAAATCGAAGATGGCGGCCAACTTTTTTGTTTGCAGGCCGATTTCGATGAAACACAGTTTCTGGTTCTATTTTGACAAGAAAACAGCAACGCAATGTTAAAAGTATTAAAAAATACAAGATGGCGGCCAACTTTTTTGTTAGCAGGCCGATTTCAATGAAACTCAGTTTCTGGTTCTATTTTGACAAGAAAACAGCAACGCAATGTTAAAAATATAAAAATTCAAGATGGCGGCCAAATTTTTTGTTTGCTGGCCGATTTCGATGAAATTCAGTTTCTGGTACTATTTTGACAAGAAAACAGCAACGAAATGTTAAAAATGATAAAAATCCAAGATGGCTGCCGACTTTTTTGTTTGTGGGCCGATTCTGATAAAACTCAGTTTCTGGTTCTATTTTGACAAGAAAACAGCAACGCAATGTTAAAAATATAAAAATCAAGATGGCGGCCAACTTTTTTGTTTGCAGTAGGGTTGCCAGGTTTTTTTTTTCAGAAACTCGGGACATGTTCTTAAATTGAATAAAAACTCGGGACAAAGCATTTTGCCGCGGGACAACAAGAAATAAAAAAAATTATTAAAAGTAGGTATATTTTTAATGAATTATTGCTTTTATTGATAACGTTCCTTTTTTAATATTATTGTTTGTTGAAAAATGGAAAATGAAGTATTTAGAAAAAAAATTGTAAAGAAGAAACGAAAAATTGCTGAAATAAGCAAAAAGTGAATTGAAATATGACAAACAATAATTTAAATTTTTACTTTTTTGCATTCACAATGCAATTTTTATGGTTGAAAAATGGAAAATGAAGTATTTAGAAAAAATCGACCCGTCTCACAACCAGCTACGATGGGACTCGAACCCACGACCTTTCGCTATCCGGGCGACTGCTCTAGCGAAAGGTCGTGGGTTCGAGTCGAGTCTAAAAATTTAAATTATTGTTTGTCATATTTCAATTCACTTTTTGCTTATTTCAGCAATTTTTCGTTTCTTCTTTACAAAATTTTACAACGTTGTTGAAAATTGAATGTTACAACAACTCCAATCGGATAAGTTTTTGTAAACTGCGAGCGCACGTCTGTCCATTTTATATTAATTTGAGACAATACTCTCTGCACAAAATAAATGTGAAAATAAGTACTTAAAATGTTCAAAATTTGCATTTTCGGAAATTGTTTCTACAACGTGGTCCACAGCTGCACACTGCTGAAACAAAAACAATGCGAACTACAATTAAAACAAGTGCTCAAAATAATTAGTACCTATATTCGGTGAAATACTCTTTGTTTTCTTCTTTGTCTAACTGAAAAATATCATAATGCGGGACACATACCTGTCCCGGCGGGACATTTTAAAAATCGACTGTTTCGCGGGACGTCCCGCTAAAATCGGGACACTTGGCAACGCTAGTTTGCAGGCCGATTTCAATAAAACTCAGTATTTGGTTATATTTTGACTAGAAAACAGCAACACAATGTTAAAAATATAAAAATCTAAGATGGCGGCCAAATTTTTTGTTTACTGGCCGATTTCGATTAAATCTAGTTTCTGGTACTATTTTGACAAAAAAAACACAACGCAATTTAAAAAATATTAATAAATCCAAGATGGCGGCCAACTTTTTTGTTTGCAGGCTGATTTCAAATAAACTCAGTTTCTAGTACTATTTCGACAAGAAAACAGCAACGCAATTTTAAAAATATTAAAAATCCAAGATGGCAGCTAACTTTTTTGTTTGTGAGCCGATTTTTATGAAACTTGGTTTTTAGTACAATTTTGACAAGAAAACAACAACACAATGTCAAAAATAAAAAAAACGAAGATGGCGGCCAACTTTTTTTTGTAAGCCGATTTTGATGAAACTTAGTTTCTTGTACTATTTTGACAAGAAAACAGCAACGCAATGTTAAAAGTATTAAAAAATCCAAGATGGCGGCCAAATTTTTTGTTTGCAGGCCGATTTCAATGAAACTCAGTTTCAGGTACTATTTTGACAAGAAAACAGCAACGCAATGTTAAAAGTATAAAAAAATCCAAGATGGCGGCCAACTTTTTTGATTGTGAGCCGATTTTGTTGAAACTTGGGCTTAGTACAATTTTGACAAGAAAACAACAACACAATGTCAAAAATAAAAAAAACCAAGATAGCGGCCCAATTTTTTGTTTGCTGGCTGATTTCGATGAAATTCAGTTTCTGGTACTATTTTGACAAGAAAACAGCAACGAAATGTTAAACATATTAAGAAATATGAATCGGCTTATTTCCAATCTGAATATTTTTCTTTAACAAAACTTCAACCCATTCAAACGTCAGGAGTAGGTCAAATTTACCTTGCAAAATTTCATGGCAGACAGACAGACAGATACAATTATAGGTGAAACTAAATAAAACATGTAATTTATTTTATTTTGATAGTTCTAAAATGCTAACCATAATTATTTATTTCATTTTATTTCGCAATACACCAAAATGTACCTGCCACATTTTAATTTTGTTACAACCCTTCCGTAGTTACGGAAATACCTATACAGACGTCGGTATCGCCTAACTTCAATGGCGTTGGCCTACTATATAAAAAAAATTGGTTATACTGTGGTAATTGTAACATTACATAAATGTTACAATTACCACAGTATAACCAATTTTTTATAATATTTATATATATAATTTAGCGTTGCTCTTGCCTTGTCAAAATAGTACCAAAAATCGAGTTTTATCCAAATCGGCTCACAAATTAAAAAGTTGGCTGCCACTTTGAATTTTTTAATTTTTTTTCACATTGCGTTGCTGTTTTCTTGTCAAAATAGTACCAGAAACTGAGTTTCATCGAAATCGGCCTGTAAACAAAAAAGTTGGCCGCCATCTTGGATTTTTTTATACTTTTAACATTGCGTTGTTGTTTTCTTGTCAAAATAGTACCAGAAGCTAAGTTTCATCAAAATCGGATTACAAAAAAAAGTTGGCCGCCATCTTGTTTTTTTTTATTTTTGACATTATGTTGTTGTTTTCTTGTCAAAATTGTACTAAAAACCAAGTTTCATCAAAATCGGCTCACAAACAAAAAAGTTGGCTGCCATCTTGGATTTTTAATATTTTTAACATTGCTTTGCTGTTTTCTGGTCAAAATAGAACCACAAACTGAGTTTCATTGAAATCGGCCTGCAAACAAAAAAGTCGGCCGCCATCTTGGATTTTTAATATATTTAACATTTCGTTGCTGTTTTCTTGTTAAAATAGTACCAGAAACTGAATTTCATCGAAATCGGCCAGCAAACAAAAAATTTGGCCGCCATCTTGAATTTTTATATTTTTAACATTGCGTTGCTGTTTTCTTGTCAAAATAGAACCAGAAACTGAGTTTCATTGAAATCGGCCTGCAAACAAAAAAGTTGGCCGCCATCTTGGATTTTTTAATACTTTTAACATTGTGTTGTTGTTATCTTGTCAAAATAGTACCAGAAACTGAGTTTCATCGAAATCAGCCTACAAACAAAAAAGTTGGCCGCCATCTTGGATTTTTTATACTTTTAACATTGTGTTGTTGTTTTCTTGTCAAAATAGTACCAGAAACTAAAAAAAGTTGGCCGCCATCTTGTTTTTTTTTTTATTTTGGACATTGTGTTTTTGTTTTCTTGTCAAAATTGTACCAAAAACCAAGTTTCATTAAAAAATAAATTATAACGATAAAGACGTGATAGCCCTGGAAGACTTGTCCCGAGTTACTATGAACAGCGTTGTATGTAACTCGGGACAACCACTCCCCCGTCTCACCCCGCAAGCCCCGCACGATTGACCTGTCTAGACGTCTCCGTCGGCCTACTGTATGAAAAGTTGCTTATTCTGTGGGAAAACTATACAAATAACTAAATAATAATAGAAAACCGAAATGAGTAAAAAAAACACAAAAACTCAACGTCATTTCGAAAAAAAGTGACAGCCATAATTTTAGCCAATGGGGCACCCCAACAAAATGGCGGTCGTAGTTATAGCCAATGTATGACCATGGGGGCTTCCCCACTACTTTAATCACTACGGGCGTTTGTGCACTACCACTGAATTTTACCGATCCGGAAAAAAACGGATGCTTGTAGGGCGCTTGTGCACCACACTGAATTTTACCGTCCGTCATTTTACTTTTCCCCATTCCGGACCGTTTTTTTCCGTTCCGTGATGACGGCAATGAAAAACATATGTACGCTTGTGCACTACACTGAATTTTACCGTCCGGAAAAAAACGGATGGTTGTATTTTAATCATAAATCACTACATAGTATAAAACAAAGTCGCTTCCCGTCTGTCTGTCCCTATATATGCTTAAATCTTTAAAACTACGAAACAGATTTTCATGCGGTTTTCACTAATAGGTAGCGTGGTTCTTCAGAAAGGTTTTAATATATAATTTATGAAAGTTTTGTGTAAATTGGTAGAAATATAACGATAATTGTCGAAAGTGCCGGCAAACGGCAAGCCGCCCGGGAGCTTTCAGCAAAAACGCTGCCTAATCCTTTCGAGGTTTAAAAAAATAATGCATATTGGGATATTTCTCTTCTATAGATCTACAAAAAAGTCCGCGATAGCATATGTCTATCTTTTAAGGATAGCATATTATAGCCATATTATCTCTTAAAAAATGGTTACGAACAATGCGGTAATTTGGAAAGCTATTTAAACAGATACAGTATTAACCCTTATCAATCTAAATACGTTAGTTGCTTTAAGCATTTTATGCACATTATTTTACTCTTTTACACCATATAATTTAAATGAATATCTTAGGAGTTATCGCAAATAAATTAACGCACGCCAAAATGAATTTAAGCGCCTTTCTCACCAATAACACGTAATATATCTAGCACCAAAAATATGGTGTTTGAAATTTTTGTTTGTCTGTCTGTCTGTCTGTTGTCCGTGTTTCACGCAAAAACTACTAAGCGGATTTTGATGAAATTTTTTTTGTTATATAGCTAGCCGTAGACATTCGATAGTAGTTAAAAAATAATTTTTCATCCTGCCTCAATTTATTGTGATTTCGGTAAAATGACCCCGCAGGTACCTTTCACTGATAAGAGGATGAACCCAAAATTCTTTCTGTCTTCTACGTCTTCGTACATAAAGCAATAAAGCAAGTAATTGCCGACGTTCCAAGGAACTCATTATTCCTCTCGTTTAAAACGCGTCCGTAGAGTGTAGTTTCAAAGAGATCACTGCGCTGCCCCGGCCAGTAAAAAACCGGACAAGTGCACAAGCCTATCATCCGTGTTTTTCATGCCACGCCGGTCCGTAAAAACACGGACCGCCGGATCGGTAAAATTCAGTGTAGTGCACAAACGCCCGTATTTAATTAATTACTATTCTAAATGATTAATTATTAAAATACAAGCATCCGTTTTTTTCCGGATCGGTAAAATTCAGTGTAGTGCACAAACGCCCTTTGTGATCGGTCTATATAATTTGTGATCGAAATCGAAGCGACGGAACGCACGCCAGTTGTTCATCTTCTTTGTGACTGATTTAAATTTAATTTGCTTTGGATCTTTGGATATAATCGGATTTTGAATTAAAAATGAAATTTTACAATTTTGTTTCGTATACTTAGTAGCCCAATTAAGTTGTCTTGCTTGCTAATAGTTATTGCGTGTTACAGTTTGCGGAAACACGAGACCGAGAGCATTTTCGTTTTGGATATTTTCTTTGTGATACTTGTAACTAATTGTAAATATGGCTCTAACTTTTTTTAAAAATTGTATCAAACCCAAGGGGCTATCAAAACTGTAAGTAAATGCTGAAATGAGTTGACCTTTTCGTAATGCTAATATTACACGGTTTAACCAAAAATTCACTTTGGTTCAAAGGCGCAGAAATACAGGCGCACATAGACATCGAATGATTCACTTTTACGTTTACATTATTCAATTTCGTTGCTTCATCCAAATTGAAAGGCAAAAGTGAACCGTGTATTTCCGCTAAGTGTAATAATTTGAATAATTTTATTGAATTTTTAGGTTACTTCATGATGCAAGACAGATATCTGTGATTGCAAATAGAAACCGGAAACATGAGCCAATATTCACATTTTACTTGAATAAAGAAAGTACTAAAGTGATTAATCCATATATCCTAAAATGTTACGATTTTAGGCAGTATTCTGCCAATGCCTTGGAACAAAAAAACATTGATGTTTATAGAAATGAGCATAATATAACAATAATCGGTAAAAATATTCCAGACCCTTACACTGATATAGACAACAGTAACTTTCCAGATTATATAAAAAAGTTCCTCAAACAACAGGGGTTTGATAAGCCTACTGTTATTCAAGCACAAGGGTGGCCTGTAGCATTGAGCGGTCAGAATTTTGTGGGTATTGCTCAAACTGGAACTGGTAAAACTCTTTCATATCTTTTGCCAGCAGTTGTCCATATAAAAGAAACAGTGGGCAAGAAGGGCTTAGGACCCAGAGTGTTAGTTTTGGCACCTACCCGAGAATTAGCCAGACAGATTGAGAATGTTGCTAAAGATTTCAATGAACTATTAGGTATAAGATGTGCTTGTATCTATGGTGGGGCTAACAGAAGTAAGCAAGCTGAAATACTGCAGTCAGGAGTAGACATAGTTATAGCTACACCTGGAAGGTTAAATGATTTTTTGATGACTAAAGTCACTAACCTGAGCAGGTGCACATATGTTGTATTGGATGAAGCCGACCGCATGCTGGACATGGGATTTGAGCCTCAAATAAGACAAGCCATGGAAGGTATTCCAATGGAAAGACAGATACTGATGTTTTCAGCAACATGGCCTAAAGAAGTTCAGAGTTTGGCCAAAGATTATTTAGGAGAGTATGTGCAAGTCAACGTGGGCTCTACTGAACTGTCAGCAAATCACAATATTCAGCAACATGTTCATATTTGTGAACAAGAAGGAAAGATGGACCAGTAAGTGGCACTGGAGCATTTCAAATGAACCTTACTGACTTACATTTGAAGCAACATCATAATAACTTCTTTTTCTTTTTTAGATTTAAATCTATCATGCACAATATATCTGGTGATGGTTTTGGAAAGATATTAGTTTTTGCAAACACAAAGAGATTTGTTGACACTCTTACGTTGATGCTTAGAAGAAGTGGCTGGCCAGCAGTATGTATACATGGAGATAAAACACAAGTACAGAGGGATACTATTATAAATAAGTTCAAGCATGGAAGAACCAATATCCTTGTGGCTACTGATGTTGCTGCCAGAGGTCTAGGTAAGTATGATGTTTCTAACTTTGTAACAAAATCCTTCTCGAAATAGTTTAATGCTGGGGCTTTACCTGCATGTAATGCCATTAATTAGTGTGCTATTTGATATAGTACGCAGTTGTGGCCGGGTCTTAGTGCGGTAATTTGCTTTAATCATATTAGATGTTAGGCGATAGCGATAGCTCAGATGGCAGTAACTTTTGACACATCAAAGGGATTCAGCGGGCTTCTAGAGTCTAGTGCAGCGTTTCCCATGTAGTGGGTCACTACCAGGCACTGGGCCACCAAAATAAAATGGCAGGTCGCAGCATTCACATAAAAAAGTATAGACTACACAAAATACATGCACTATAATGGTTAAAACTTGAGGTAAGACATAATGAAGAAACATTAAAAATTACCGTGCTAGGGCATAACAAAGTTTGAGAAACCCTGGTCTAATGTGATGTTGTGGCTTGTGGCACCTACAACGGTACAGTAATTCGATATACGAACTTCTCAAAAAATGGTCACATTCAAAAACACTTTGTGAAGTAATATTCTCCGACAAATAAATGATAGAGTGCATAGTCATGAGGTTAGGATGGAGTGGACAAATGAGTCTGGCATGGTCATATAATAAATGATGATGGGCAAAGGAGATCAGTCGAGCTTCATACATGTTTGGACCAAAGAAGTAAAATGGTCGGCCAACAAAAATAAATTACACATTACTATTGTAAACACTGTAACAATCATTATTTGTTATGACGTCAACAGCGTACGACTAGTGGCCAAGCAGTTACTCAAGTTTAAAAATGTCATTTATTCTTCATTTTCAAACTTGAATACAGCTTGGCCAAAGTGCGGCCAACGAAAATAAATTGCAGATTACTATTGTAAACAGTGTAACAAACGTTTTTTGTTATGACGTCAACAGTGTACGATTAGTGGCCAAGCAGTTATTCAAGTTTGAAAAGGTCATTTTTTTTATTTTTTTTCATACTTCTATACAGCTTGGCCAAAGTGCGGCCAACTAAAATAAAATGCACATTACTAATGTAAACAGTGTAACCATCGTTTTTTGTTATGACGTCAACAGTGTACGATTAGTGGCCAAGCAGTTATTCAAGTTTCAAAATGACATTTTTTCTTCATTTTCAAACTTGAATACAGCTTGGCCAAAGTGCGGCCAACAAAAATAAATTGCACATTACTATTGTAAATAGTGTAACAATCATTTTTTATTTTGACATCTTCGTTGGCCGCACTTTGGCCAAGCTGTATTCAAGTTTGAAAATGAAGAGAAAAAAATTACCTTTTCAAACTTGAATAACTGCTTGGCCACTAATCGTACACTGTTGACATCATAACAAAAAGTGATTGTTACACTATTTACAATAGTAATGTGCAATTTATTTTTGTTGGCCGCACTTTGACCAAGCAGTATTCAATTTTGAAAATGAAGAAAAAATGTCATTTTCAAACTTGAATAACTGCTTGGCCGCTAATCGTACACTATTGACGTCATAACAAAAAATGATCGTTACACTGTTTACAATAGTGATGTGCAATTTATTTTCGTTGGCCGACACTTTTACTTTTTTGGTCCAATTTGACTGATCTCCTTTGTATGGGACCCGTCCCCCCCTCCAACATACCTTTTATGTGTGTTGACAATTTCATATGTATCTATAAAGAGATTAATAGCCATATTCAATGTCAAAATCCATGGGGTTTAGTCAAACCGAGAACCTCCTTCTTTGAAGTCGGTTCAAATACCAAAACCTTCTTCTAAATAATGTAACAAAACACTTTCCTAAAAACTGCATCAAAATAGGTTCAGCCAAACGCAAGATAATCGCGGACTAACATACTTACATACATACATATAATATATGTATGTACGTAATGTTATGTATTATACATACAGATCAAACTGAGAAGCTTCTTTTTTTTTGAAGTCGCTTAGAAATGGTCAAAATCAAAGATTTTTTTATTAACGTAGGTGTTACTTTTGTAGTAAATAACAATATTAAAATAATATTTTCCCAAAATTCCCACACATTTGAGGGATGTCGCCATAGTAAAAAGTTGTCACTATATTAATATCTTTCACCTGAGATACATTTTAAATCTGTTGGTTTGGGGAGACGCTTTGTCCCATCGTCCTTTAAATTATAATTCTTCACACTCATAATTATTTAATCTATATTAATATTATAAAGAGGAAAGATTTGATTGTTTGTTTGTTTGTATGTTTGTTTGTTTGCATCGAATAGGCTCCGAAACTACTGGACCGATTTGGAAAATTCTTTGACCATTAGAAAGCTACATTCTTCCCGCATGACAAAGGCTATATTTTATCCCGATATTCCCACGGGAAACCGCGAGGATCCGCTAGTATACTATATAAATAAACCAAAGCAGCAGCCACCTCCATTTTGATTTTTTATCCACAGATCACACACTAACTAAGCAGCTAGAGGCTAGAGTCAAACATCAAATGAGTGTGTCCACACATTTATCACATAGTTTAGTTCACAATTTGATGAAAGCTAATCATGCCCTTATTTGAACATAAGGCGTCACGCAGGTGAAGCCCCAGCATTATGCAACTCAAAATTGGAAAAAGCTAATAATAATGTGTACCATCAAGATTTTCTTATAACCAATATTACCTTTTTTTAATTTCCAGATGTTGACGGCATTACCCATGTTGTAAATTTTGACTTTCCGAATACTACTGAAGATTATATTCACCGAATTGGAAGAACTGGCCGCCAAGATAATAAGGGTGCATCCCACACAATACTTACCTCCGAAGACGAGAGACAAGCTAAAAGCTTAATAGCGATTCTCAAGGAAGCCAACCAGGTAGTATTCAACATTTTTTTTTACGTTTTATCATGCGATTAGTCGTAAATTATGAGCAGATGTGTTGGAAGAATGTTGGCGTCAGAGGTATAGCAGCGAAGCCGGTTATTAACGAAAATAACCAAACGTTATTAACGTTTATTTACGGGTTTTTCGGGTTTTTATGCTAATAACCTCCGCTAGGCTGCGCTAGCGGCTTGATTTGCTAGGCACCTAAATTACCTATTAGTTCCGCGTCGATTTTTTTATTTGATTTGATTGATTGTAAATGAAGTATCCTCCCTCGCCTCGCCTCTCTCTTCTCTTTCGAGTACTTATGTTATATCGATAATGTCGATCGGTAATCCTACTAATATTATAAATGTGAAAGTTTAGATGTTTTTTGTTACTCAATCACGCCAAAAAGGCTAAACGGATTTGGCTGAAATTTGGGACACAGATACTTTGTAGCCTGGAGAGGAACATAAGCTACTTCTTATCCCGGAAAAATATCACATTCCCGCGGGATGACGTCGTGTAGTCCACGCGGGCGAAGCCACGGGCGGAAAACTTAATAATTTTCAGAACCATTTTTTTCTATAAAAACGACTATATAGTATATACCTATCTGGAAAACGGTGCTTCGTAGCTAAAGTCTAACGAAATTTTTAATCCCCTTAAGCCCTTAAGAACCCTGGAGGTACTATGAGCAACAGTGTCGCTTAACCAGTTAGCAACAAAATTCGTGTGCACGCGTACCCCTGCACGAACTAAACGTTTTCAGTAATAAAAATTGCATTGTGAATGCAAAAAACTAAAAATTAAAATAAACGTATGTTGTGACGGCGCGCGGCGTGTAAGCCATTTTAACCTTACAAGTGGTTAAGTATACATCATACATATGTACATATAAATACATATACATACATATTTAAGTCCCAAGGCTAGTGATAGCCTCCTCCAATAGTATATTTCATTACAAGTGCGGAAAGCCTGTCATTGCAAAGAGTTCCGACAAATGTCTACCCGAGCCGAGGCGCAGCCGAAGGTGAGGGTTGACAGTCGGAACAAGTTGCAATGACGGTTCCGCACGTGTACTGAACGACTATTTTTAATACAGTTGCGAAAAAATTAAGCAATTTAATAAAATAATAAAAACACAATAAACTCAACTAAGTACTTAACTAATCTTAAAAGAATATAAGCAGAGTTTTTTTTGTTTTCTTCACCCATTCTGGGTAGGCAAAGGGAACTATGCCCATACAGCCAGGTCTTCAGTAGAATTTTTTTTATTGATATGAAATGAAAATGAGATTAAATGAGATGAAATGAAATGAAACCTAACCTAACAAGAGCAATCCGAATCCTACAGGAGCGCCTTTCCTTATTTCTCACTTTTACTACATCGTTTTCCATTAAAGGCACATTATTGCACTAATTCCACCATACTAATTACCACAATAAAAACCAGGAAAAACTAATTTTCAACACACTTGCTCATAAAGTGAGCCTTATTACATCGATCTTAGGGCCATAAACCGAACTATAACCCACGCGTGTATAATAATATTACAGTACTAGTTGCGTAATAGAATTATCCCTACAAAGTTAAGTAAGTACCTAACTGCAAATTATATGCGAGTAAACAGAGACTTTTCAATTTAACCGGGTAATACAGTATCCCTACAAAGTTAAGTTAGTACCTAACTGCAAGTTATATGCGAGTCAAAAGAGCATTTTCAATTTCAGCGGGTAATAGATACAGTTCTTTTTTTGTAACAACAAAGAGGTTTTATACGGCTGAAAATCCATTTACGTTTTTAGAATAAATAAATGTGTCCCTAATTAAGACAAAAAACATAATTAAGTATATTATTATCAAATTATTTATAATTCACAATAATTTGTTATAAAACATTTGCATTTTATCACTATTATTATACTTAATTATTTTGAAGTAGGCTGTATGGCTGTATGTAATCAATCACCTCACATTTGGTGCGTGCAAAAAAAAAAACTTGCGCGCTTTTTTCCTTAGTTAATATTAGGTTAATACAATATGTATGCAATAAATGTTTGTTTTTCCTCGCAAGTGTGTTGAAAAAGTGCGTATGAAACTCGTGAGCAACTTACTCACTAGACACTCGGCTGATTTACGCCCTCGCCTGCGGCTCGGGCTGCAACCCACAGCCTCGTGTATAATGAGCAACCTAAGCTCACTTGTATCATAATATAAGTACTATTAGAAAATTAAGAAGTAAGGTCGATTATTTTCTTTTCACTTGCCCGCACAAACTCCTATAAGCAGAGACTATGGCAGTGCACGTCATACAGCCAACTTTTTTATATTTATAAATTTAATTTGGCCGATACTAATATTAATTTAATGTTTAAATTTTAATAAAAATACTTTTAAATCTGATATTGAAACAAATAAGTAGCTTCTTTTTAGAAATATTTGCATGAATCATAAAAACTTTATGATATTTTTTTAGTAAAAACTTCGTGGTTGGTTTTTTCTTTTTAGACATTATTTTGACAGTTAGGAAAGAAAACGCACGAGTTCGGGAAAGGTAAAGAAAAAGCTCGAGTGTGTAATAGCCCACATCCCGAACGCTATACGTCCCTGCAATACGCCACTTTTTGAGCAACTGTATTAAAAAAGTAGTTACCTACTTAGGTGAGTGGTTATACCGCCACTGACTCCGTCGCCATTACCTGGTTTGCTGTCTGGTAGGGGGTACCACGGCATGGTAAATAAAAGCCACGCCCACCGCCGCGCCTGCCGCCCACCGCCCTTCGGCGCGTGCAGGTGAAGTTGACACTTGGGTCGGAAATATGTTAGTTCCTTTCTCTTCTTAGGGCGCTTGTGCACTACACGGAAGTGTACCGTCCGGCAGTCCGTTTTTTTGCGGTCCTGCCTACAAAATTGGTCTGCCGAACGGTAAAATTCCGTGTAGTGCACAAGCACTTGCTCCCCAGTTCTTCTTCTAAATTATAAGTACACTAGCTTTCCGCCCGCGTGGATTACACGACGTTATCCCGCGGGAATGTGATATTTTTCCGGGATTAAAAGAAGCCTATGTTTCTCTCCAGGCTACAAAGTATCTGTGTCCCAAAGGAGATCAGTCAAATTGGACCAAAAAAGTAAAAGTGCCGGCCAACGAAAATAAATTGCAAATTACTATTGTAAACAGTGTAACGATCATTTTTTGTTATGACGTCAACAGTGTACGATTAGCGGCCAAGCAGTTATTCAAGTTTGAAAATGACATTTTTTTCTTCATTTTCAAACTTGAATACAGCTTGGCCAAAGAGCGGCCAACGAAAAAAAATTGCATATTACTATTGTTAACAGTGTAACGATCATTTTTTGTTATGACGTCAACAGTGTACGATTAGCGGCCAAGCAGTTATTCAAGTTCGAAAATTACATTTTTTTTTCCTTATTTTCAAACTTGAATACCGCACGGCCAAAGTGCGGCCAACGAAAAAAAATTGCACATTACTATTGCCAACAGTGTAACGATCATTTTTTGTTATGGCGTCAACAGTGTATGATTAGCGGCCAAGCAGTTCAAGTTGGAAAAAGTCATTTTTTTCTCTTTATTTTCAAACTAGAATACCGCACGGCCAAAGTGCGGCCAACGAAAACAAATTGCACATTACTATTGTAAACAGTGTGACAATCATTTTTTGTTAAGGCGACAACAGTGTACGATTAGCGGCCAAGCAGTTATTCAAGTTTGAAAATGTAATTTTTTTTCTCTTTATTTTCAAACTTGAATACAGCTTGGCCAAAGTGCGGCCAACGATAAAAAATTGCACATTACTATTGTTAACAGTGTAACGATTAGAGTTGTAAAGTGACCGTCACGTTATAAATGACTGACCGAAAATTACGGTCACATTGGTAATTTATCCAATCTGACCGTCACTTTTGGTCACTTATTGTCAGTAACGTCACATTCATTTTATTCGTACACATTACTCATTAAAAGTAGCAGGACAATACAATCCCAGTTTAAGTACATTTTAAAGACTTTCTATCTCGCTCGCACGCTGCCCGCGAGAGAAAGCTCTCACAATTTTGATCCTTATTGTTAGCAGCGTTAGCAGCGGAATGAGCGAAACCCTTTTTTTTTAAATTTTTTTTTGTTAGCTCTGTAACTGAATGGTGCGGTTAGTAAACGGCGTCGCGCGTCTTCGCTCACAGCGCGATTGCACTGTGAAATAATTATTTAATTATAAAAACAAAAAAGAAATAAAACTTCTTAGATGTAAAACGACGAATTTCGAATCGTCTCGCTCGCTGGTTCGACGACTTCCAACCTCCCGAACAAGCTGGTTTCCGACAAGGCTATAGTACCGTAGACCACATTCATGCGGCAAGTTGTACAGAAGACCGAAGAGTACAACTTGCTACTTTGCTTGACGTTCGTGGACTATGAGAAAGCCTTTGATTCGATCGAGACCTGGGCAGTGCTGCAGTCTCTCCAGAGGTGCCAAATAGACTCCCGACAGCGGAATGTATGCCCTGTTTCTGTCACTCACTATCGAATAGACAAAGACAAAGCACAGAATTCGAATCCGATTCCGTGTCCGACGAGTTGTGAATCAGGGGGCAGGTATATCGAGGTGCTGAAGGTATCTATACCAAAACGCCACCATGTCGGTCCGGTTACAGAACCAGAGCTCTAATCCTTTCCAACTACAGCGAAGTGTGAGACAGGGAAACGTCATTTCTCAGAAACTGTTTACTGCTGTGTTGGAGGATATTTTTAAGCTCCTGGATTGGAAAGGATGCGGCATCAACATCAATATCAAATACCTAACACACCTGCGGTTTGCCGATGATGTAGTTCTCACGGCTGAGACCTTGGAAGACCATGCTCGAAGATCTCAGTAATGCTTCTCATGTTTTTTTTTACAACAGGTTAGCACTTAGCCTTCATCACACCTGATGATAAGTGGTGATAAGGCTGAAAATGGAAGCGCACTACTCCCGGAATCCTCAATCTCTGAGGAACTGGCTATCTTATCTCTAACTGCCGGAACACAATAATGCTGAAAACATCATTGTTATGGCGTCAGACTTAGATAAGATGGTGGTAGCTAGCCAGGCGGACTAAGAACAAGTCCTACCCCCAACCAAAGAACAAGTCCTACCACCAACCAGATGAACATGGATAAGACGAAAATCATGTCCAATGCCCTGTTGCACCCGCTCCAGTTAATGTTGGGAACATTACACTAGAAGTTGTTGACCACTATGTCAACCTGAGACAGACAGTCCGATTAGGTAAGTCCAACTTCGAGAAAGAGATCTCTCGTCGAATCCAGCTCGGATGCAGCGTTCGGGAAGCTCCGGCATATATTCGCATCCAAAATTCCTCAACACTAAGGTATTTGACCAGTGTGTGTTGCCAGTTATGACTTATGTAAGCGAGACGTGACCTTTTACTATGGGTCTCATAAGAAGGCTCAAGGTCACTCAGCGAGCAATGGAGAGGGTCAAATAGCGCGGAAAACCGATGGCCGTTGTGGCGAAAAGGTTCTCGAATGGCGACCGCGTACCGAACGACGTTCCGTGGGCGGGCCCCCTACAAGATGGACCGACGATCTGGTCAAGGTTACGGGAAGCCGCTGGATGCGGGCAGCGCTGGACCGATCATTGTGGAGATCCTTGGGGGAGGCCTATGCCAGCAGTGGACGTCGTTCGGCTGACATGATGATATCGTTTTCTATTTTGATTTTTGTGCACGGTTGCACCCTCTTAGGCAGAGGCTTACGAAACTGTTTTCTGTCAATATTGAGTGTGTTACGCTAGAAGGATCAGCTTCTAGAAGGAAAAGAGTTTGACGATCCAATAAGAGCAGGGCTTTCTTTACCAGACATCTTTAAGAAATTAAAATTGGCAGCGCAAACCGGAGAGCCGCAAAAATAAATGTTTTTAGCGATTGTACGCTGGCAGATTTTACACTATGGGATCTAACTCATTAGGACACCATGGTTGCGCCTCCTGTGTCAGCAGCAAATTGGTTGCGCAACCAATTACTTACCAGGTGAAGGACCTTCCGCCTATAAAACTGGCTACATTTTGTTGGTAGTGCAACCGGTAAATGCCACCAGGGTGTCATAATCAGATCTATTAATTTAATGAAGTTAACGAGAGCAAGAGTGGCGGCAGCTGGGGGAGCGGGGTATCAATCGGAGCGCGAGTAGTTAATGCAGGTAATTTAGTAGCTATGACAGTACAGCCACGTGCAGCCATGAATCAGTGGACAGGAGCTCACCACTTTTTTGAGGTTGAGGTTTACATCGCATACAATAATTATGTGAATATAGCGAGGCGACTTTTTGTTCACGCTTTGATATAATTATGGAGAATAAAAGGTGGTCTTTCATTTTATTTTAAATAAAAACTTGCAATTTTTATATTATTTTTTCCTATATTCCTATTCCTAACTTGCAATTTCATTTAATTGGCGCAGATTTACAGTAGATAGACTATTGGTCCAATTTAATCGCTTTTAAAAGTTCTTTCCTGGCTGCTGTGACGCACTTGTCATTGCTGATTGACCGTAATCAAATTCATTTATCAATACAACGTTCTATCACGTGGTATTTTTTAATTTATTCAAGTATTTAGGCATAAATGAAATATTTTTTCAAAAATGTTGCTTTAAGTCAAGTCGGAGGGTGGGGCAAGCGCCCCACCTTGCACCTTCCTGGGTACACCCATGCTAATTAATATGTTACCTTTGTTATTTTACACGAAAAAAATAATCACAGTTAAAAACAGTTCTGTTAATTATATTTGACGAATCTGACAATAAATTACCAATGTGACCGGTCATTTATAATAAATGACGGTCACTTATCGTATGTGACGGTCACTTTACAACTCTAGTAACGATAATTTTTTGTTATGGCGTCAACAGTGTACGATTAGCGGCCAAGCAGTTATTCAAGTTTGAAAATGTCATTTTTTTTTCTCTTTATTTTCAAACTTGAATACCACACGGCCAAAGTGCGGCCAACGAAAAAAATTGCACTTTACTATTGTAAACAGTGTAACGATAATTTTTTGTTATGGCGACAACAGTGTACGATTAGCGGCCAAGCAGTTATTCAAGTTTGAAAATGTATTTTTTTTCTCATTATTTTCAAACTTGAATACAGCTTGGCCAAAGTGCGGCCAACGAAAAAAAATTGCACATTACTATTGTAAACAGTGTAACGATCATTTTTTGGAAAGGCGTCAACAGTGTACGATTAGCGGCCAAGCAGTTATTGAAGTTTGAAAATTACATTTTTTTCTTCATTTTCAAACTTGAATACAGCTTGGCCAAAGTGCGGCCAACAAAAAAAGTTGCAGATTACTATTGTAAATAGTGTAACGATAATTTTTTGTTAAAACGTCAACAGTGTACGATTAGTGGCCAAGTAGTTATTCAAGATTGAAAATGTCATTTTTTTCTCTTTATTTTCAAACTTGAATACAGCTTGGCCAAAGTCACTTTGTGTTGTAGTCAATATCTATTTTAGGGAGACATATTTCCTTATTCTGGCTCTGTAGTGTACTAGAGCTTAGTTAAAGTTACTATTTAGCAAAAAGTATTGCATTATTGTTTAGTCGATTCACGTACCCAGCAGGTGGGACGTTCGTAGGTCAGTTATAATGCTGAGGAGGAACTGATCTCAATGTAATAACTGATATTCTTATAATTGATTACATTTTACGTGGTAAGTGAATCCGTTTTGCGATCGTATTTATACAAAAAATAATGTCATTTTTAAACTTGAATAACTGCTTGGTCGCTAATCGTTCACTGTTGACGCCTTAACAAAAAATGATCGTTACACTGTTTAAAATAGTAATGTGCAATTTTTTACGTTGGCCGCACTTTGGCCAACCTGTATTCAAGTTTGAAAATAAAGTGAAAAAGAATGTCATTTTCAAACTTGAATAACTGCTTGGCCGCTAATCGTACACTGTTGACGCCATAACAAAAAATTATCGTTACACTGTTTACAATAGTAATATGCAATTTTTTTTCGTTGGCCGCACTTTGGCCAAGCAGTATTCAAGTTTGAAAATAAAGAGAAAAAAAATGTCATTTTCAAACTTGAATAACTGCTTGGCCGCTAATCATACACTGTTGACGCCTTAACAAAAAATGATCGTTACACTGTTTAAAATAGTAATGTGCAATTTTTTTTTGTTGACCGCACTTTGGCCAAGCTGTATTCAAGTTTGAAAATAAAGTGAAAAAGAATGTCATTTTCAAACTTGATTAACTGCTTGGCCGCTAATCGTACACTGTTGACGCCATAACAAAAAATTATCGTTACACTGTTTACAATAGTAATGTGCAATTTTTTTTCGTTGGCCGCACTTTGGCCAAGCAGTATTCAAGTTTGAAAATAAAGAGAAAAAAAATGTCATTTTCAAACTTGAATAACTGCTTGGCCGCTAATCGTACACTGTTGACGCCTTGACAAAAAATGATCGTTACACTGTTTAAAATAGTAATGTGCAATTTTTTTTTGTTGGCCGCACTTTGGCCAAGCTGTATTCAAGTTTGAAAATAAAGTGAAAAAGAATGTCATTTTCAAACTTGAATAACTGCTTGGCCGCTAATCGTACACTGTTGACGCCATAACAAAAAATTATCGTTACACTGTTTACAATAGTAATGTGCAATTTTTTTTCGTTGGCCGCACTTTAGCCAAGCAGTATTCAAGTTTGAAAATAAAGAGAAAAAAAATGTCATTTTCAAACTTGAATAACTGCTTGACCGCTTATCGTACACTGTTGACGCCTTAACAAAAAATGATCGTTACACTCTTTAAAATAGTAATGTGCAATTTTTTTTTGTTGGCCGCACTTTGGCCAAGCTGTATTCAAGTTTGAAAATAAAGTGAAAAAGAATGTCATTTTCAAACTTGAATAACTGCTTGGCCGCTAATCGTACACTGTTGACGCCTTAACAAAAAATGATCGTTACACTGTTTACAATAGTAATGTGCAAGTTTTTTTCGTTGGCCGCAATTTGGCCAAGCTGTATTCAAGTTTGAAAATAAAGAGAAAAAAATATTACATTTTCAAACTTGAATAACTGCTTGGCCGCTAATCGTACACTGTTGTCGCCATAACAAAAAATTATCGTTACACTGTTTACAATAGTAATGTGCAATTTTTTTTCGTTGGCCGCACTTTGGCCGTGCTGTATTCAAGTTTGAAAATAAAGAGAAAAAAATGACATTTTCAAACTTGAATAACTGCTTGGCCGCTAATCGTACACTGTTGACGCCATAACAAAAAATGATCGCTACACTGTTTACAATAGTAATATGCAATTTTTTTTCGTTGGCCGATACTTTTACTTTTTTGGTCCAAACATGTATGAAGCGTGACTGATCTCCTTTCAGCTAAGTAAATCCGTTCAGCCGTTTTGGCGTGATTGAGTAACAGACATCCAAACATCTAAACTTTCACATTTATAATATTCGTAAGATAATTATATATTAAACTCATTAAAAAATCATCTAATTATTAGCTACTATAATATAAATTTCATCATTGCCATCATCAGTTTTTTTTCATGTTACCACTGTTAAGGAATAATAGAAATTCCGTGTTTTAATGTATAGGTGCAGTAACAAGCAATAATATATAGAACTTTGTCACATTGAAGCGTTCTGAAACAAAATTATCTGTGTGCCACAAAAGTCATTCAAAAACTGTAATATGACAAAGTCCTATGTTATTTACATATTATTGCTTGTATTGTAACTGTACACATCTGATATAAACCTTAATTTACTTTAAAATATCCTATTTTATTAGAGTCAATATTGATTAAAAATATAACTCTAAGTCTTGAGCACACCAAACGCGGGTCAGAAGCAGCGCTGTTTGAATGCGGGCCCGCGCAAGTTGTAATACAAGAAACTCTAAGAAATACGTCACACTAAATTTGAACGCGGGCCCGCGCTCAAACTGCTCTGCGCCGCGCCGCGCCGCACTGCAACTGCCGGACTACAAACCGGCGGCGGCGGCGCGAGAGGGGGGAGCAAGCGGCGCAAAGCAGTTTGAGCATGGGCCCGCGCTGTTGTATAGCTATGGCGGCCATGTTAGCATGACACACCGAGGCAGGGCGTTCGCAGTGCAGCGCAGCGTAGTGTTGCCGAACTATCGATCGTTTTAATCGAAAAATGCCAAACTATCGATAGGCCTATCGATAGTATCGATCTCTAAGTTAGTACAATACTATCGGTAAGCAGCAATACTATCGATAGTGTCGATAGTATCGATCCCTGACGGTGAATAAACTATCGATAGTATCGATAGTATTGCTTTTCAATATTAATAAACTATCGATACTATCGATAGTTTTGTACAATCGATAGTGACCTTTATTTCAATCGTATCGGTTCTACCCATCTGCCAGTGTAAATGCAATCAATACTATTGAAATAAAGGTAACAATCGATTGTCCAAATTTATCGATCCTATCGATAGTATCGATAGTTTATTAATATTGAAAAGCAATACTATCGATAGTTTATTCGCCGTCAGGGATCGATACTATCGATAGTATTGTTTTTTACCGATAGTATTGCACTAAAAGAGAGATCGATACTATCGATACTATCGAAAACTATTGATACTATTGTTTTTGCTTAAACTATCGATAGACTATCGAAATGCTATCGATAGTGGACTATCGATCGGCAACACTAGCGCTAGCGCAGCGCGTCGAAAGCAGTTGACGAGAGTTGTATTATGCCTACTGCCTGCCTTACCCGTCACACTGAACGCGGGCCCGCGTTGCAACTGCTTTGAAACTGCTGCTGCGTTCAGTGTGCCGACTACTGCCGACTCCCGCGCTGCTACTGACCTGCTCTGCTTCTGACCCGCGTTTGGTGTGCTCAAGCCTTTACTGCCGCACTCAGAGACGTCAATTAACTTTAATGACAATTAAAATCTATATCTGTCTCTTTTTTATGTCAAGTATTGAATAGAGTAGGAATGATAATTTAATGCCAATTAAATTTAATTGACGTCTGAGTGCGGCAGATAGTTCATTGATTTGACGACTGATTTGGCGCAGGGGTAGTAGGATACCTGCCTTCTGCACCAGAGGTCTCGGATTCGATTCCCGAACAAAACCAATACTTGTGTGCAAGAACAAGTCTATTTGTCTTGGTCTCGGTGTTTTCTATGTATATTAAGTATGTATTTACAAAAAAAGTATATAAGTATATATTTATCCGGTATCTAGTTTTCATTACACAGTTTCTTTATGAAAACTACTTAGGAGCTAGGACGCTAGATAATAATTGGTGTGATTGTAAGAAATTTATTTATTTAAGTATTAAAATGTTCAGAATCATGGAAATCTATTAGGAAGTTATTTATTTTTCAGGAAGTGCCCCAGGAGTTGCGAGACATGGCAAGGAATTTTGGCTTATCTAAAATGAGGGACAAACCGCAATTCAACAGGTACAAGTCGAAGCAGTCCCAGAATTGGAACTCCGATTGGAGATTTAACAAGTTCCGTAGTAATAGATATTAGTTAACTTGTAGTGTTAATAAAATATATTATAGCGACACATGATAGTTTTTTTCTTTTATTATTCCATTATTTAACTTGATTATGAGATAAAAAGGTGGATGACAAACTAGTCCGCGGACCCCTAGAAAATCAAAGCACAATTTCAAGGACCCCTTAATAAAAAAACACAGGAATTACAACAATTTATTGTAGTACCTACTGAAAAGAAATTACGTATTTATAAAAATTAAAAATGTTGTACTGAAGTTCGTGAAGGTTGGTGCTGCTTTTTTTGCAACTTAATCTGTAATATTTGGGTTGATGTTTTTACTTAAGGGCTTATTACACTTGGCTAAATTCAGCATCTGAATTTAGTAGTTAAAAAATCAACTGTTCCCCGTGGAACAATCGTTGGTCTAACTGGATTTTCTTTTCCCGATAGACTAACTCTTCCGTGATACAACTAAAATCATTCCCTGTGGAACAACTAAACAAATTCAATCATCAAAATAGACGAATGGTTATTCATAATATGGAATGGAATGGACGGAAGATTTTTTTTCACATATTAGTACTGCATAAAGGATATGCATACTGTGTTTTTCTTGTAGACCCACTGCACAAGAAATGTCTTTCGTTCGAATACTTATTAAATAAAAAAAATTGTAACTGAAAGTACAAGTACCTACGAAAGATAGGTACGATTCCAATATTTCTTATGGCATTGAAGACATAAACAAGCTCACGGAACTTCATGAAAGTGTCGCAGATAAATCGGATTTCACCTATAAAATCATGAACAAAAATAAGCTTAGAATTAATTGCGCAACGGTTGGTTGGTGGGTCATGGCTCATTCTCCTTATTCATCCATAAGGAAGGCTAGTGCCCCAGCAGTGGGGACATTAAATGGCTGATGATAATGATAGACATAAATTCAATAGCAAGGATAAACGACACGTCTTTAGAATTGTAATTTAAAATCTTCACCACACTACGCCTACCAGTGAAATCAATGCAACAATAGAGAGAACTAACTAACTAACTAATACCTTGGTGATTGGGTAAATAATCTATCTTAATAAAAGAGTTCCTTTTATCACTAAAGATAAAAATACCAAAACAATTGAGACGTTCAACAGCCAACTCCCGACACATGCTAATTTGGAAACGGATAGATCGAACACATATCCCAATACAAAGGCAAAATATTCCTATGTATTAATAAATAAATTAAACAGCATAGAATCAGAGATCCCATCATTAAACAACACAATAAAACAGATAGTCTTGAAACAAGCAAAGAAATTAGATATGTATGATCCTTCAACAAATGAGTACATTAATTTTAATTAAATTAGTATCTTAACATTTTTATATGCATCAACCGTTGCGCAATTAATAGGCTACTTGACTCATACTTAATTTTATACATCGAATGAATATTTCCTTTAGTACTTGGCTTAGGAAAACGTAATTAAGCGATATCATAAAATAACAGTTCATTCATTTATAGATTGGATAGGTAAAATTAATTTTAAAAATACATATTCTTATTTTTAATTTGAACTGATGAAAACACTATCGACCATGATGTGACGTCATATAATTTGTTTACAAATAAACTTCAATGTACTCGCCACATAACTTGGCACGTGTCAAGATCTGGAACTAAAATTATAACATGGTAATAAGGCTCATTTTTCCGACCGATCACTACGATCAGCGCCCTCTGACAAATGCCAAGTTATGTGGCGCGGACTCTACTGACATAGTTCTCATCCACAGATCGACAATCTTTTCTGTTCCGGTGACAGCGGTGCCATGGTTGGACAGCAGCTTGGTAGCAAAATGACATTATAAACAAAACACGTTAGTTCCAGTTTTGGTCACCGGAACAGAAAACGTTGTGGAGTAACTGTCAAGTGTTTGTTTACATATAATAAAAAATTAAAAAAAAATCATTTATTTCAGGCGAAAAGCCCATAAAATTCGCATTACAATGAAGTTAATAAATACAATCAAATATCAAATAATAATAATAATACTTGTTAGAGGAGTTAGTAACAATTTTTTATCTTAAACCCATAGGTTATAGGTAGCTGCATTATTTAACAATAATAAAATATTATTATTGTTAAATAATGCAGCTACTTTTTAACCTCATCGCTATTTCGACCCAGTGCCTTTGAATGGGACAGTCTGGTCTGACTGCAATCACCTTCAGAATGCCATTGCCACTGTTACGTAGACGCTGCAGTAGGGAGGCAGCTCTTTCACGCATAATCGCATTGAACCCATCTATGCGATTATCAGCAAACATTTTGATGCACTACAGCGCCACGGCATTCCCAACAGCATCCTGAAAGCGTTGTTATACTGTACACGCAGGACGTTATAAGCTCGAAGCGAATATGCCACCCACAGACCACCCGTATAAAATGACTGACAGAACGCTTTGAACAAAGTCACTTTTACGTCTGCAGTACACCGAGCGAATCTGCGGACTAGCATATTGCATCTCACCGCCAACGCCCTGCGTTCCCTCTCTATGTCGACATCATCCCCCATGTCATCCGCAACAATGTGGCCTAGATATTTAAATTTATTAACTTCTTTTAGCGCTACTCCATTAAGACATACCGGTGGCATCGCACGCGGCCGCTGTTTAGGTGCTTTGAAAACAAGTAACTCACTTTTCTTGGAGTTATATTTTAGACCATGCCGCTCAGCGTATGTCTCACAGGTAGATAGCAGCTTCTTTAACCCCCCCACTGACGGACCCAGCAGCACCATGTCGTCTGCGTAGCTAATGTTATTCATACAAGTACCATCAATATGGCAGCCGACATATAGGTGACGTCAGAGCACCGATGATCTATCGACCAACATGGCGGACAGCGTATTGCCGGTTTTTCAAAAGGGAATTTTTAAAATGAAGTTTTGTAGGTTTTTCTGTTTTATAATAATATTGAATATTTTTTTTATAATAGAATAATTGTTAATCGTTTAGGATAAGCATAAATAAAAAAGGGTCAAGTAGCCTACTCTAAGCTGATTTTTTTTTTCATGATTTTATAGATGAAATCTGATTTATCTGCGACACTTTTCACGAAGTTCCGTGAGCTTGTTTACGTCTTCAATGCCATGTAGAAATATTGGAATCGTATCTTTCGTATAACTTCGGAAATAAATTAGCTACAAACTTAGAATTTTGGTGTCCTGTTGTGCATGCAGCATTTTAGCGTTCTAAACCTATCCAGTGTTTGCTTCACGCTTGACTTGGCGGGGGCACTGCAGTGCCCCCAAATATACAAATATAAGCAAAAAGTAATAAAAATGTCCCTTATCAGTATAATTTCCAAATACGGGTTCCACGGATGTTGCTTACATAATCTCGTCTGTTAAGGTGTTTTGGCAGAAAACGACTTGTCAGACTTATATATTCCTGAAATAAGGGTTCATATCCACTGACTGGAATTGGTTTCATGCTGGTATCAGATAGGTATATTAAGGGGTCCCGATGGTCAACTTTGAGAGCGTCTGCTAAGCACTTCCGGCAATAAAAATAAGAGCATTCAACAAAGCGTCCAGTGAGTAGAAAATGCTTATTTTGGAGGCTAATGACGTGACTCTAATATTATATTATAGATACATAAATTTATTTTAAATAATAATGTACAAATATAAGCAAAAAATAATAAAAATGTCCGTTATCAGTATAATTTCCAAATACGGGTTCCACGGATGTTGCTTACATAATCTCGTCTGTCAAGGTGTTTCGGCAGAAAACGAATTGGAAGACTTATATATTCCTGAAATAAGGGTTCACAGCCACCGACTGAAATTGGTTTTATGCTGGTATCAGATAGGTATATTAATGGGTCCCGATGGTCACCTTTGAGAGCGTCTGCCAAGCACTTCCAGCAAAAAAAAATACTGGCAGATTTCGCTTTTCTGTATCTACCAGTAAATTTCTAACTGATACCGTAACTCTTATATCGGTATCAGATGGGTAAAAAACGCCCCCTTTTTCGCACCGAAAATGTCGGTTTTTTCTTTACTTTCGGCAAGTTCCGCCATGGCAGACTATCACATTCGGACTTAGCATCAGTTTTATGGAAAACCATTGTGCATTTCATCGCGGTATCAAGTCGGTACGAAATTTTGCGGTCGGCTCTCCACCTATTCGTGGAAAATTCGGGTGAACCAATGCTAATGGCATTAACGTGTGACGTCACGTCGCACTTCCGACCTACAATGCGATTATTATAAGAATAGGATAGGGACACCGCCATGTTGTGACGTCAAGCTGTCAAAGTGCTGTCAAACTAACTTCACTTCACTTCAGTATGGTGTGCAAAAAAATAAATTAATCGTGAATCAGGGGGCTGATCATGTCAATAGCTAACGATAAATAATGATGTTCGTGCAAACCAAAACATGAATAATTTGCAGATAAATACAAATCATTAACTTGATTTTTTCGGAAAGTACCTATAGGACTCATGAAAGTATGCTTTTACGAAAATGATTAATGGTAATTTGAATCTCAATCAAATTAAAATTTTGTGATATTTAACTGAAACCATTTATTCATACGTTGTTCAGCGGGGTACTTTAATACTATGCTTCAATAACACAATAAATTGAATTTTGATACAATTTACTGGTTTAAGTATTGAAATTAAACAGGAATTCAAGTTATGAAAATAATTTAATAATCAACTTTACAATAAAATTGGTAAATTGGAGGTCTAGTGAAAAATTGTATTGGTCTATCATGGTAAAAGGATTGGTCAGCTAGATTCTGCACGTTGGTTGAAGTTAGATTCGGCAGAATCTAGCTGTTACCAGGGTGCGCCGGGTATTGGTATCACGGGGAACGATTCAATCAAGCCACTCGGGGAGGCGCCTTTCGTGAATCCGCCAATTGTAAATCAAAGCACATTATGCTTGGTAATGCTATTTCACCTCCTTCTATTCCACTCATTTGAGAATCATCGTCCCGCTGGTCCGAGCTGCTATTGCAGCTGCTACTGCTACAAAGACATTGATGACTTTTCCTTCTGACATTGCAAAGGACTGTAGAAATATGTTCTAGTATTTTATCAAAGCTTTGAACAAATACTCAAATACCCGTGCTTCACATGAGGTGTCCAAACATTTGTTCCAATATTTGTGCTATGTCTGGCGCGGCTTAACGAAGGGCACGAGTAGAGTAGTAAAATTGTGTACGTAGAAAAAGGGAAGTAACTAGGTGGATTTAAAAAATAAAAAACTTCGTTTTGAAAGTGGCAATACCCAAACCACTTTCTGCTAAAATAAAAAAAAACTATTTTCATTTTGTTTTGCACTTTCTTGCGAACTGTACCTTTTCAGAGTGAAGTTTGTCAACAACCCGTCCTATTCTTATATTAATCGCATAGTACATAGAATCCTTTGGCTATATAGTTGCGCTCTCACGGTTTCGTAATAAAATTTATTTTTCTTATAGTCGATCAATGAATTGGTTAAGAAATTTAGTATTGAGCCCATGTTTACCAACTCCAGTGAAAAAACACCTTCAAATACATGTGTTATTTTCGTGTTATGAAATAATAAATTAAATCAACTCGTAATGGCGGGCGGTATTCTGTCAATATAGCAACTGCCAAAACAAATTGTACTGACAACCTTAACTGACTTGGTGATCAAAATATGGAACCAAAACTGACAGCCATTTCGATAATTTTGTACAGCTAGTGGCGCCTCCACCACTGGGTCATATAAGTTTGTGGGATAGAAATGTCTTTCGGTAGGTATTGACAGTAGGTGACAGTTTAAGAGCGCGTCTGCGCGCGGTCGAAATCGAATACTAATCTTTTTATCCTTAGAACAAAGAAAATGTACTGTAACTAGCGGCAAAAATGCACCAGTTGCGCGCAGATTGCGCATGGAGGACTCTATGTAGGTACAGTTGGACAGAAATCACCCGTAGCAGCCGCAATCGGAGATGTCATTGCGACATGACGTCATCGCAATAGCGCGCAAGGAAAGCAAATTACAAAAGCTGGTGAAACTTTACAACGCTGTAACTTTGGAAATCCTGGCCAGATTTCGATGAAAAAAAACTGTTATTACTTGCACGAGTACGCGCATTAAATGCAGTAATTTTTATAGTCATATTTTGATGTGTTGGTGTGACTCATTGGGTAAGTAGTTTTCAAAAAATGCCGCTTTCACCTGCCAGACTTTCAAACCTTGTTTTACTTTGATTTTTGGTTTTAAAGTAACGCAACTGCTAAAATAGGTTAAAGTACATCAGTTGCATCGAGGCAAATCTTCTTAACCCATTTATATAAGGTCCTTCTTAAATAGTGCACATAATTTCAGGGGGTCAATGTACTCATGTATACAAACAACTTTTACTATGGTACCAACATTGAAATCGCGAAAAAAAATCAGCTGTTCCATACATTTTGATCTATTCGATTTAAAATTTTCTATGTAACAGCTGATTTTTTTTTCGCGATTTCAATGTTGGTACCATAGTAATAGTAGATTGTACAACAAGTGCATAAAACGTACCATTTTACCCGAGACGTATATATCCATCCGAGCCGTAGGCGAGGGTGGATAGTCAATTCGAGGGTAAAATGGGTTTTATGTACGAGTTATACACTCTGCTTTTCACTTCGAGTGTGAGGAAAATTTTATAAATAAGTAACAATATTGCAAAAAAGAAAAAATAAAGACCGCCATATTGGCGGGAAGACTTTCTTTTTTTTTATACGTGGCAGTGGCAGCACAGTGACTTTAGCATAGATCGTACTCGTAGTCCATAATGCTCTTGAAATACTTATTTCTTAGAAAAGTCATTAATTTTGCCTAGTTTTATTAATTTAGTAATTTAACATGGATTATGTACAAAATTTAAGAAACAGAATGAACTAACAGATTTATATAACGAAGTTTAATTGCGTGTGTGACTGTTTACCTGACGACCTTTGTCTTAGAATCTGAGACTTAGACGAAGATTTTACTTTATGCACTAGAGCATAAAAAGCGATTTAATGCAGCCTATACCCAACATAAACACGAACTTTACGAGCATGAGAAGTGAAAAAGTTGTTTGTATGCATGAGTACATTGACCCCTTAAAATTATGTGCACTATTTAAGAAGGACCTTATATAATGACGGAGAACTCGAATTTAAGTTTGTAACTCCATTTTCTAATTAACTTGCGTGTCCAAAACACGAGTGTGTGAGAAATTTATACATGAAATATTGCACATTGGAGATAAACAAACTGCAACTGAAATACTTAATTGATGAAAGTCCAGCAATAGTCTCTTATAAATTTGTGACTCGTAAATCGAGAAAGTAGGAGAGAAAAAAAAAAGTTTTGTTAGCAATAATTTCTACATCACCTGTACACCACATCAACTTCAAATATTTTCCGTTGGTTCGCAAACTAACTTAGCAATGAGTCTCTACTCCTCCATCAACGTCGCCTGACATTGCCTGCTAGCGGCGGACGCGGTGAGAAGTATTTGAGTGTATTATTGAGATCAAAAATAAATATCGAGTTTTCGCTGGGTAATTTGTAACGATAAGTTCTATTTTTGCTACCTACAATAATTTTAACAAATGACGAGTAGTGATTACAGTTTCATCTCATGGTATAGTACATGGGGTCAGCTTTAGGGTGGAGTAGGTATGGCTTTGCTAAATTAAAGGTTTGCATATATTATCCTACGACATAACAGTCATTTTCTCATTAACCTGTTTCTAAATAACCTGCTCAATGCATTTAAGGTGGATGAGATGTGTTCGAGTGAATGAGATGAATAGTATTGATCGTCAAATTAGGAATAATCTAATTAACATGCCAAGGCAGGTGAATTGGTGAAGATTACTCTGCGCGTGACTGGCGCGTTTTTGGCGCTAGTTACAGTGCATTTTTTGTTCTAATGTTATAGAAAAGATTAGTATTCGATTTTTACCGCGCGCAGACTTTTCTGACGAGCACTCTAGATGGCGTTGAACGAAGTATGTACATGTCTATGGTATGTTATGGTATGAATCATATTTAAATTATTTACTTTTAAAAACCCAAAGGAAACTTAAAACAAATTAAATAAGTACTGATAGTACTACTGTAAGGAACAGAAACGAAATAGGTAGGTAAATTTAAAGATTAAGGTAAATAAATAACATCTGTCTGACGTTCCGTTTTACGTAACAAAAGTCGGGTCAAAGTAAAATTTATAACGTTGAGTTCCTTCTAACTGCATAGGTGGGACAGCGCCATCTAGTGAGCGAGCTTTCAGAAAATCGCCCATTACGTACGTAGTGATTATATGCTCTTTGGTAGTTCCCATGACGACGAAGGTTGACGTTTCTAGGCGTCTCTGATTTATAAACTATGTATCAAAATAAAAACAATTTTATATGTGTTTCTTGTAGTAATTGTGTTGCGGTTTAGTCAAATAATCATATATTTATCTTTCTCTATGAAATAATCAAAGGGGAAGATGGCTTTACCCGATCTTGATGTTAAATCTGTGTTAGATGTTGTAGAAGAAAACTTCAAGAGGATTGGATTGGTTTGTATGCTAATATAATAATAATATTTAGTAGGTATCAGTTAAGTTTGTACATCTGCTTCATAATAATTCAGGTAGCGACGCTCACAGCTTGGCAGAAGATACACTAAAAAAATAGCTTTATATTATGTTGGTAATAATCTACGAAATAAAGGTTTGCGCACAACGTTAACCGCCTCTGTGGTCTAGTGGTTCACACCACCGATTTCAGACCAAGAGGTCCCGGGTTCGATTCCCAGCGGGGGTACATATTGAATTCGGTTGGGTTGGTGGTAGGACTTGTTACCACCATCTTATTTAAGTCTGACGCCATAAAAACGATGTTTTCAGCATTATTGTGTTCCGGCAGTTAGAGATAAGATAGCCAGTTCCTCAGTGATTGAGGATGCCGGGAGTAGTGCGCTTCCACCTTCAGCCTTATCACCACTTAACATCAGGTGTGATGAGGGCTAAGTGCTACCCCGTTGTAGATAAAAAAAAATGTCAACGTCAAATGTCGGGGCGCAGCGGGTCAGGCTCAGGTCGCAGCGCAAAAATCGTATTACCCCAAGAGCTATCCGATATTTTTGTAAAAAATTCAATAACAGGCCAAATTTTTGTAAACGGCCCTTAAATATAATTTTAAGAGACTATATTTTGGAATCCAACATAATATCGCATTGGAAGGTATAAAAAAAAAGTTATGCCCCGAAAATGGTGCAATTCTTTCAGCAAATATGCTATCACCAATTTTATCGTTAACATGTGTTTATGTTAACCATATCTAAGCACCAAAGTCGAAATCCATAAAGATATAAAACGGGAAACTAATACTTTAGGAAGAAGTCGGTTGTTTCTGATAGCATTTTTAACATAGGTGTAATGCCAATTTGAGTTTACGTAGAGAGTTTTTTTTTAAGTTTATTTGTTTTTCATTTACAAATATAGGGGGATTATATACTTTTACGAAAGATAATAATAAATGTATTCAAATGTAAAGTGAATAACACTTATACCATTTTTGTCTATTTTTTATAGATTTTTTAAAGCTTTGTATTTGTTTTTTTTTAATGTCGCTGTCATAAATATTGGTGGATTACTAATTAATTATTTATTAAACTAGATAATCTAATTTTCAATGTTAAGTAATTACTGATATAGAATTATTGTTGAGTCTCCATAGAGCGAATTAGTTTGGCTCTCGGGCTATATGTATTGTATCCTAAATATCCTAATGAACTATCGCACATTATGCCGGGGCGCGGCGGGCCGCATATTCCGCCGAGATTTTGGTTGCGTGCGATGCGGCCCGCCCCGCCCTGCTGCGCCCCGACACAGTGTGCTATAGCAAGCGAATTATTCCCAGAGAACAAATTGGGTGTTTCCATATTTTACGATTTCTTATTAGACCAACTTTTTGTAGAAGCTGTTCGTTAGCTTCTTCTAACAACAAAAGCAAAAGAAAAGAAAGTTCTTCGTCAAAGCTATTCTTAAATTAAAGGGCCCCACACCATAAATTTATTTAGGTATAATAAGTTTATGCCCCACACAGACGATCAGTCCGCCTGTTGGCAACGGTCTTTCAGTTGGCCGCGATCGACAACACACTTACATCACAGTTCCCTTTAAGATTCAGAACTTACTGACGTGACGGCTAATGCGCAGGCATACATAGGACATTTGTGCACTACACGGAATTTTACCGTCCGGAAAAAAAAACTGATGGTTGTAGGTATTTTAATCTTAAATATTATGTATAATAGTAAAAAAAATATTTATTTTGTGTAGTTTAGGGTTTGAAACATTGAAACTACACGAAATAAATAAATTCTTACTATTATAAATAATTTATTATTAAAATACAATCATCCGTTTTTTTTCCGGGACGGTAAAATTCCGTGTAGTGCACAAGCGCCCTTAGTGTGTTGCCGCTGGGGGGCGTGGCCTAATCTCGACAGTTATCGGCCGGGCAGAAACTACCGACTAATAAAGCTGACGATAATAGTCGGTAATGATCCTACTAGTTTGTGCCCGATGGAGGTCTCGAACGTCAGACGGCCGCCGATCCGATCTAGGTCGACAAGCGGACTGATCGTCTGTGGGGCCCTTTACGTTTTCTATTAGTTGCACGCGACATCTGACAGTACACTGTACTCAAAATCCGTCAATGCGCTGCGGCCCGGCCAGTCACGCGCTGCGCTGCAGCCCGCTCCAATTTGTGCCCGCTCCGCTGCGCCCTGCGTGCGCCCCGTCATAATGTGCGCGAGCGAACCTTTATCTCGCGTTACTTCTCATGTGAAAGGGATAATGTTACATATAGACACAATAGCATAAACTATAATCCACTAACTATAGAAGGCAACAAACTGTTAATATTTAGAAACAAAAGTTCATTTTCTTAAACAAAACTTAGACTGATACCTAAGTACCTACCCTAATTAGCATTAAATAAAATATCGTTGAAAATGAAGTACTTACTTATTAGAAAAAATCGACCTCTCTCACAACTAGCTCCGATGGGACTCGAACCCAAGACCTTTCACTGTCCGGGCGAATGTTCTAACCACCGCGCTACGGAGTCATTCGGGAAAAAGTTAAAATAATTAAAAATATCGTTTTCAGAAAACGTACGCCAGCCGCATGATTTACATCGGGGAACATACTTTAAGCAAAGAAGATTTTATTTATTGGTTCAGTCAAACTGTACGAGATGTGAACTCTAGTTATTGCGAAATTAATGTGACTGGCCTCTTACTTGTATATGATAGCTACTTTGTTCACATAATTGAGGTTCGTATCATTAATGAAATTCTATGAAAAAGAAGCAACCATGTCATTAAAGACAATCATTATCATCTCCTAACCTAAAGGCTTTTGCAATAATTAGGTACCTGGCAACTGTATCTGGTCTGGTCTGGAGCAATGTTGCTCCATATTTCGCGGTATTTTAGCAACAGGTTGGTACATTTTGCCATTTTGCCGTCGCCTTTGTGACGTCATATTATTATTAGGCGGGGATCGACAGGAATTTCACAATTTTAGTTGCTCGTGTAAGCGTGCCTTTATCCTAATTGGGGTCGGCGCAGTAAGTCCTTCTCTTCCTCTACACTCTATCACTATCATCTCCTCATTTAGGTACTATCACTCTATCTTTACTTTTTGCGGAGAGGAAAAGCCTCTCATTTTACCAACATTCATGAAGGTATAGGTACATCACCTTTCTAGTAACGTGCCTATCAACCCTTCTCATTAAAGTAGGGACAGAAGTAATTTATTTTATATACCTATGTAAATTACTTCTGTCCCTACGACCTATACGACCAACTTACCAGCAATATTTAAAGAAGTAGGTGAAATCGATGTATAAGAAACAATCGACCCGTCTTACAACTAGCTCCGATAGGACTCGAACCCACGGCCCACGACCTTTCATTTTCTGGGCGAATGCTCTCATTACATATCGTGAACATATTGTGAATAGAAACATAAATTATAGAAGTACATAAGTAGGTGAAAATAACAATGCTAATAGTTATTCTGAAACCCATCAGGTAGGTAGATAATATCCAGATATAATTTAGCCCAAAAGATCTTCGTACAAATTGGTCTTTGGTTTAGGGTTCTGAAGACACGTGTCACAGGCAAATCAGATTTATGCTTAAGAAAGAGTTTGAATGGATAGAATACATGCGCAAGAAGGACGAAGAAGAGGCCCTGGAAGCTCGGCGCCTGGCTGAGGAGGCAGCTGCCGAAGAGGGCATAACATTAATTCTGGAGCCGGAGCCCGACCCAGAGCCGAAACCGGAGAGGCAGATGTTCAAGCGAATGAAAATGTTGTTGGTGTACCATTCTATAACGACGGTAGGACTTTAGTTTTGGTAAATAGAATAGAATAGAATGCCATTTATTCAGGCAAATTACACCCATTTACAGAAATATTAGCATTAACAAAACCACCGACTATAAAATTAATACATTAGATAAATCTATAAAATACTTATTTAAATTTAACATAGGTAGATTTCACATAAGAAAATTAAATTAAGAAAATGTCACAATGAAAAAAAATATAGGTATAATAGTCGGTATACTCAATAGTTAAAACACACAGTCAATCAAATGTTATAATTATCACAATAAAACAATACATTATAAATAAACATTCAATAAATTAAAATTAAATACGTACACAACGAAAGATCAGTTCAGTATTTCCTCTCCGGCATTGTCTCTGGGACATGATCTACTTCATCAATACCAGATGTAAGGACAGTCGATCCTTCAAGCAATCAACGCCGTACAGGACAGTGTTGGAACTGGCCCGCACTCTGCGCACCAGAGCGATGCAGCGCGGCATGGTCGCGTGAAAGCAGTCGGTATTCGCCTCCGCAAACATACCTGACGCACTGCAGCTTTCAGGGCAGCCCCATCACTGCCCTGAAAGCGTTATTATACTGGACGCGGATGGCGTTCTAATTTCACATACTATAATCAGCCCACAAGCTTCACGACGAGAGCGAATTACAGTATGCTCTGAAAAGCGTAACCTTAAGGCTTAACCTTGTACCTACACGGGTAGAGTAAACGGTAGAGTAGAGTGGTAGAGTACTAACTATCCGTCTAACTATACTAATGTAGACATCATTGGTAGAGTAGAGTAGGTACTGCAATTAGGTAGAGTAGCTAGCACCGCGGGCAAGCTACTCTACCGCTCTACTCTACCGTTTACTCTATCCGTGTACAGTAGCCTTTACCTCTTTTGAGCAACGTACAAATCTGCGGGCGATCATATTTGCTCTTACCGACAACACTCTCCGCTCCCGGTCCATGTCTGCATGGTCATTGAGGCCAACGGTTAGTAGAACATAAAACCACTTGTAGTTACAGCTAAATTGACAGATACAGGAACAAAACGTTTGCTGCACTAGATCTGTCTGTCTGTACCCCTAGTGTATTATACAATGTGTAAAAGTTACCTACTATCGCGTTCGCGAAAATAATTCTATCCCTCAGACCAAGGTATGTAGGTACCTTGCTAATATAGGTGATCTGTGGGTAGAGTAGAGTGCTATAAACTTCTCTGACCCGGTAAATGCGGTCGGCGGGGCCACTTGCAATACAAAATGGACTGCCAGCAGTATGAAAAATTGTTTACCACTGGCGGGCTGGTCAGATAAGTTAGTAGCACTATACCGTTAACTCTACCCGTGTACAGCAGGCTTAAGTTTTCTATTTCCCCAGCGATATTTTGAAGACTGGAAGGCTGCAACGGCCCGTCCGCCATCTTTGGTTGGCAAACTTGACGTGTTTGCGCCGTTACCAGAACATATCGAGCAGCTACGCATATGTATGGCAAAGGTTGACAAACTATGCAAAATGGCAAAAGCGGAAGGCACCGTGAGTATCGTTCATCCGAATATTTAAGGTGAGAAGCGCTTGGAAACAAGGAAGAATATAAGCCATTAAACGTAAATGCTTTAGTAAAAAAATATAGAGCCTTAAGGTGTCGTTTTCGAAGTTGACCGCTAACCGGAACTGTACCCTTGGCCACAGTGCCTTGGCACTGCAAGCGTCGCCGTCGGCGTCGGCGTGCGCCGCGACGCATGTGAAGCCGCGACAAAACGTCTAGAGTTTTTTATTGTAAACTTCATTCAGAAAAAAAATCGTTGACACACGTTGACTAACTCCACTCGAGAAAAATAAATTTAATCTTGCCTTATTCCTTTGATCATATTGAAGCTTTATTCAGACAAAAGTTCGTTATCTTTGTAAAAACATGGTGGAAACTTTTTCTCCAGTAGGTACATAAAATCTTTACCTTTAAAGAGGGGCCGTTATGATCTATCAGTGGCAATGTAACTCCCAAGCAGACAAAGAACGATTTTGATGCGTTTTCTTGTTTGTGTAGCTATCGTTCGAAGGGCTTAGCGCTGTGGACCCCAAGATGAACGCGCTTCCAGAAGTAGCGTTGTTGGACTTCTTGCTGCAGTCGCAGCATATCTTGGCGTTACGATATGTCGCGCATTTCCACAGGCGCGTCGATGACTACATGTTTTACTTTGGTCAGTATGTTTAAGTATAGGAATATTACTATAGATCTTTCAAGAAGTCACTCTCTCAGAGCCTGTACCTACACATTGGACGCTTTGAAGCGTGCGCTTTGGTAACGCGCGCTCTGAAAACCTGTCGATCAAAAATGTATGAATATCAAAAATGTATGACATTTTTGATATTTCTTACACATTGAATCGCACGCTTTTTATGCCGTATTTATATTATTTAGCCGACCGAGCGCTCTCAGTGTGCTCGGATACATCGGCTGCCTTGGGACTGTACACATGTGGTGCTTTCGTGTAGAGTGAACACACGTCGAGGAAAATTTGAGGGAAATTGACTCTTTAAATTTTTATGAATCACCCGTAATGTCAGTTTATAAAATATGCAGAAATTCATCAAATGATTTTATAGACATTCTATAACAATTGAAAAACTTACTTCCATGCTTTGATACAATGTAACTAATAGCATCTACACACGTTCCGATCCGACCGCCGATTTGGTCTGCTCCAGACCAAATCTGGACGTGTGTAGCGTAGTCGTCCGACCATAATTATTATTATTCGTGTTTGACGCGGTCGGCCGGATTTGGTTCGCACGAACTTCACTTCCTACCAAATCGGAACGTGTGTAGGCTTCCGACCGGACCAACTTGGCAGTGTTGACAATTTTGGAGGTTTTCCCCTAGATTTAGGGAGAATATATGTAAAAGCGGAAATATTTAAAGCAGGTAAATTACGTTTAAGGGATTTTCAGAGGATTCAATTTAATGTTTGTTCATGAGTTTTACGAAGGACTGAACGAACGAAAGGTTTAAATATGGCCATTTATGAAAAGATTCTATTTGAGAATTTGTTTTTTTAGAATATTTTGTTTAAAAACTAGCAATTTGTCGTAAAACTAAATATATATAAAAAGGGCATAACACCTTATCAATAAGTGCTGCTTTTAGTAAATATTTAGCATGTTTAGTATTTTAATGAAAATAACAGAAAATTAAAAAATAATGAAATTGTTTTTTTATAGTAATAAAACATTAAAAACCAATAATTTTTTTCTTTTTAATTTATTTATTGCAAGCAAATTGATGTTTTCAGTATTTATAAATAATAATAATATTGGGAGATTAGCAGTGGCTGGCAACACTGCAACAACGGCTAGAGGTCGGCCAGACCAAATCGGAACGTGTGTAGCGCCGACCGATTTGGTCTGGCAGATTTGGTTTGAACGTGTGTAGGCGCGGATCAGATCTGCAGTGAAGTTCGCCCGCACCAAATCAGCGGTCGGATAGGAGCGTGTGTAGCGGCTATAACATTCCATGCGTCTATTTGATCTTTTAGTATTAGATGCACCCAATGTTCTATTTTTCTCCGTCGTCGTCGTCTTTTGAAGCGATTGTAGAGGAGCCACAAACAAAGCAATTATTTCGGTGCCCATATCCGCACTAAGCCAGAAGTATACTCGCCCTAGTAACGGTCGTCGAACGCCATATAAAGCGCAGTGTGTATTGTACGCTATCAAAGCTCGCCAAACGCAACGCCGAGCTTCTAATGTGTATAATACAGTCTCTATTAACAATTAGTGGCTGCTACCACAGAACACAAGAAAAATGTTGGAAGAAGTAACTACCTAAGTGCCCTTTGCTCCAAACAGCAAACCCTTCATACATTTTTGTATGTGGTTTTTCATTCAATTCAACTCTTTCTTGTGTTCTCTGTGGCTGTCACTTCCCTACTGTTTTGTATTCTATTCAGAAACTTATGACGTAGGTTTTTGCTTACTCTTGCGATCTGTAAAACTGTTTTTTTTTATGTTTAATCCATTGTAATTTAATTTTTGCATGATCCCCGGTTAATTGAAAGAAATGTTTAAGTACTTACCTATCCAATCTTATCATAAAATGTTAAATAGTATCATCATCATCATCATCATCAGCCATTTAATGTCCCCACTGCTGGGGCACTGGCCTTCCTTATGGATGGATAAGGAGAATGGGCCATGACCCACCACGTGGGCCCAATGCGGGTTGGTGGGTACTAACGACTGCAAATGCAGCCGGGACCAACGGCTTAACGGCCTTCCGAAGCACGGAGGAGCTCGAGATGAAAAGTTTAAATATTATAAGTACCTACTTTATTATAGTTTCCATTAAAAAGCAAAGAGGATCAGTCAATAATTAAATAATAAAATACTTTTTTCTCTTGAATCCGCAGAGTGCGTGTGGCCGCTCCCTACTCATTTCACACCTCGGTTGTTGTACAAGCTGAAAATCGATGATTCCTTCGTGGAGCCGCTTCCAGTCATGCCCTGGGAACTAGTCAAGAAAGAGAAGGAGGGAGAAGATGATGAAAGAGAAGATCAACATAGTGGTAGCTCCGATAGCGATTAATAGAGCCCAATTCAAACTTTTGACCTCTCGGAGTCAGAAAACCGCACGAGTCGTTACGCAGAAAAAAAATAGAGTTACCTACCTACCTTACCTATGCGTGGAAAGGTGAGGTGGCTGGCGGGGTGCTCTACTTCGGTCTTCGCATTCGGTTAACTTCACGAAAGTTATTATAATCGCACAATACAATTTTGCTTTAGGAGAGGAGAGGAGACCAAACTCAAATAATGAAATATTTAAGTACCTACATTTATGTGCAAAAATATTCAACTTTAAGTAGTTAACATAGAACATGGAGCACCAACAACCACCAAGTTAGTTCGAACCAACTAAGTAGGTAGTTCGAACAAAAAGTCCGTCATCATGGCATAGAAGTTTTAAAAAATTTCAGTAGCTGTGTCTAGTCATTATACTTATATTGAGTAAAAGTGTTTTTATAAACTGAAATATTATAATATAAAAATAAATAATTAAAATTGTTATTTTAATTTTTAGTTTCTTGCATTCACAATGCAATTTTTATAATAGAATAATGGAAAATGAAGTATTTAGAAAAAATCGACCCGTCTCACAACTAGCTCCGATGGGACTCGAACCCACGACCTTTCGCTTTCCGGGCGACTGTTCTAACCACTGAGCTACGGAGTCGTTACGAGAAGCGTCGAATTTATCCAATACTTCTTACTCGCTGTATAGTCAGCGTTAATTTCATCAATGTGGAGATATTACTACCCTCACACGCGAAAGAAATACCTTTCCAGGTATTTGGCAATCGCTAAAGATGAAATTACTATTGCAAGTTATTTTAATTTTTAGTTTTTTGCATTCACAATGCAATTTTTATAATAGAAAAATGGAAAATGAAGTATTTAGAAAAAATCGACCCGTCTCACAACTAGCTCCGATGGGACTCGAACCCACGACCTTTCGCTTTCCGGGCGACTGCTCTAACCACTGAGCTACGGAGTCGTTACGAGAAGCGTCGAATTTATCCAATACTTCTTACTCGCTGCATAGTCAGCGTTAATTTCATCAATGTGGAGATATTACTACCCTCTTTTCTAAATACTTCATTTTCCATTTTTCTAATTAAAATTGTATTTTTAACTTATTTTTTACTAGCTTTCCGCCCGCGGCTTCGCCCGCGTGTACTACATGACACTACGTTATCCTGAGGGAATGTTCTATTTTTTCGGGATAAACAGAAGCCTATGTATCCAATCCTCTAGCTCACAATCTACCCCTGTACAAAATCACATTGATCCGTTGCTCCGTTTTGACGTGAAAGACGTACAAAAAAATAATACCTTCTGATTTTCCCGGGGGAATATGATACATTCCTGTAGTAAAAAAGAAAAGTAGCCCATTATAATCCTTCCCAAGGTCTTAAACTATTAACTTAAATACCAATTTCTGCCCGGGCTTAAAGTGATTTCGCATGGGATTGTGAATTTTACCTGCGGTAAAAAGTAAGTCATATCCTTCCCAGGAGCTCAAAAAGAAGTTATTTTCCCATGGGAATGAGGCTTATGCCCGCGGTAAAAAGTAGACCTTGTCCTTCCTAGAGTCTTAAACTATCTTATCGGTTCAGCCGTTTTGACGTGAAAACGGAATATACATACAGTGAAACAAACAAACAAACATACATGTTTTCGAATTTATAATTTTAGTAAGGTAGGGATACCTACCCAACAGGGTAGCACTTAACCTTCATCGCACTTGTTATTAAGTGAAGTTAAGGCTTAGGTGGGAGCGCACTACTCCAGGAATCCTCAACCACTGAGGAACTGGCTATCTTAAGGCGCTACTCGGAAAAATATGGACTTTTTGATTAAACACTATAGGACGGTTACAGTTGTTTACAAATCTGGTAATAAGATATATATTTCTTCATACCTTTATCTAGAATCGTATAGTTTCAAAAACACGATTTTATGATTATGCCTCGACACTTTTTCTTTTCGAAAAGACCTCTAAAAAATACGAAAAGTGAAGATTATTCTTAAATGGGGTTACTTACACTATTGGAAATTGGTTTAATTAGTGGACACCAATAATATTGAGGATCGTATAGAAGCATTTTTTTTAAATCGCTGTAGTTTTTTAATACGAAGTGATTTTGTGATTTTTTTGACTAATCTGCAAAATCGGTCTCGCTCCCGCGCGCGTCCTTTTCTCATTGCTATCTCGCTTCAGCACATTTTTTCCGAGTATCGCCTTAACTGCCGGAACACAACAATGATGAAGGCATCGTTGTGATGGCGTCAGACTTAGAAGAGATGGTGGCAGCTAGCCAGGTAGACTCGGAACAAGTCCTACCACAAACCAAACCGATTACAATATATGTACCTCCATTGGGACGAACCCGGGACCTCTGGGTCTGGACCCACAGAGGCGGGTAAAATTTTACACTATGAAACAGTATATTTTAATGTGTAATATGTCAAACTGATATGAAGCATGCTGATGAGAGAAAATAAATTACTTCTACCTAATATAAGTAATTTATTTTCTCTGCTGGAATAGCCTGTAATCACAGACTCTTATATTTATTCATGACATGAAGCATGTCAAACAGAGGCAGGTGGTTAGAGGCACTACTTGGACAATTTCCTACTTCTGTTTTACCTGTCCTCATGTTTTACGCTTTTTGAAGCTGTACATAAGTACTTATAATCTAACTAGCGGACCCCTTGCGGTTTCACCCGAGTGGTACCCGTTCCCGTGGGAGTATCGGGATAAAATATAGCCTATGTCACTCAGGAAGAATGTAGCTTTCTAATGGTGAAAGAATTCCTTTTCTAAATCGGTCCAGTAGTTTCGGAGCCTATTCGATGCAAACAAACAAACAATAAAATCTTTCCTCTTTATAATATTAGATTAGTACTTACTTATAGATTATCGAGTAAACAATACGACGTTACTATAGGAACATTGATCCTTTTTTGCTAGCGGTATTTATTTCGTAAGATTAGTGATATTACGGTTGAGACCACAGTAACGTGACGTTGTTGATTTCGTTTACTAAGTTAAGTATATAGCACCTACCTAATAAAGTCGGAATTTTGCTATCGGTGAATCAACTTAGAACCAGCCGCCAAAGAGATCAAAGTTTTGCGGCATTGATTGTTTTAAATCAAATAGTAAATCATGGATTCGGGAAAAAGAAAGAAATTAGCGAGGAGGGGTACAAGAAAAACGATTGCTGGAATAAAACTTCCTCCGATCGAACCAATACAAAGTGGCGAAATGAAAACTATAATTGATGTGGATCCCAGTTTCTATTCCTTAGTGGAAGGACGGCCGATAAGGCCCGATCCTTCTATACAAAAGTACAAACAAAATATTAAAGAAGTCGCTATGAAACGGACCCTGCGTGGATTTTTAATAGATGAAATTTTAAGAATAGATAAACAAATGAAAATGGAAAGTGAGATTTTCGAGACGGCTTCAAATAATTTCGATGACTATCAGAATAGCTTCGACAAATTCTTAGCGTACGACAATAATAAAACAATTGCAATAATGAAAAAGTCAGATTCGCTTGCAAAAGACTTGTCTGCGCAAACAGAAGAATACAAAAAACAAAATTTTGAAATGGCGACTTTGAAATCAAAGTTACAGTATACCGAAGAAACGCTGTCCATCTTATTGTCTTTTCAGAAGTTTCTTTATAAGGCTTCTCCTGTTTTGTGGCAACAAAGGCAAAACATTAATATTGATGAAAACAGATCCGAAATTTTTTCGACCAATATAGACATATTTAATCAAATTAATATAGATTTGGTAAAGCAAAAACTAAATAGTTTGCCTCTAGCAAAGTTATATTTTCAAACTCCCGACCAATTGCCTACTGTATTTAATTTACTAGAGAAACAAAATTTGCATTACTTACTGGCAACCGAAGAATTGACCACTGTAAAGAATCAGTTTTTAAAAGCACTTGAAAGTTTGAAACAGCTAGTCAATGAAGAGTTAGATTTCATTCAACAGAAGGTAAGTCTTCAACGATTTCATTTAAATGCTCTATTATTATTCGCTCAGGACTCGTGGACCCACCGCGATGATCCACTAGTGGATCTACGAGTAATTTGTAAGTGTGCTTGTGGTCCCACCGTTCGCTCTTGACATCAAAATTACGCAAAATGGTATGTTGCTGTTAGCCTTTCCAAGTAAGTACATTTTTTTTAACTATTACCTAATTGGACTTCCGAAGCAAAATAGAGAATCTACCTATACTATATTTATTTATATGTATAATCTATATCTTTACTAATATTATTAAAAGTAGATATTAGATTTTTTTTGTTTGTTTGTAGTGGATAAACTTAAAAAACTACGGGACCGATTTTAAAATCTCTTTCACCACTACAAAGCTACATTTCTTTTAGTGACATAGGGTACCTTCATTTTATCCCGATAATCCGACGGGAATGGGGACCACGTGGGTCAAACCACGGGAAGTCATATTTTTTTTTAATCTCTCTAGTAGTTTTTAAGGTTCCGTAGCCGAATGGCAAAAACGTAACCCTTACAGATTCGTCATGTCCGTCTGTCCGTCCGTCCATCCGTCCGTCCGCCCGTATGTCATAGCCACTTATTCCAAAACTATTGAGATTACACAGTTGAAACTTGGCAGGTATTCTGTGAACAGCTTTACGATTTTTCCCCTATTCCACATAGCCCTACTGCCATATCCCCCCAGATACGGATACTTGGACAAATTTTTCCATCTATCGCTACTGGTTGGGGTATATGGAATCTTTTCTTCCATCTATCCCTACTGATACGAACTGGTAGGGATAGATGGAATTTATTTTTCCATTAATCGCTACCGGGGTGATAGATAAAAAAAAAAAAATTAAATTATTAATTCTTGCTGAATTATGTCGTCATATTGTATTTAGATCTTTACAATTGTGAAGTAATTTCGATGTTTTATTGGCGCAATTTTTTTTACACGACTGCCCAAGGAGTGTAATGTGTTTAAGGTTATTATGTATGTGTGTGTGTATGTATGTGACGTTCTTTATTCCACCGTAACTTTTGAATGCCTTAGCGGATTTTAATGTATGGGGTATCATTAGAAACGCCATAATCACCCCGAGTAACACTGGTTGTATATATTTTTTAATATTCAATATGGCGAACGTGGAAAATTAAATGTTTTTTTTTCTTAAAGTAAAATACTTAACTAATTTTTTTTTGTCAAACCTATTCGTGTGGTGTGTCTATAGATAGGTCTTTAAAAATGATATCAAGGATTCTAAAATAATTTTTTTAATGTCACTATTTTCAAAGATAAGCACTTCCAAAGTGGTAAAATGAACCCAACCTAAACGAAGATATAGGGCAGGCGTACCGGTTTTGGCCACTGTACCGGTTTTGGTCACTTTTCACTTTAAAGTTATATAAATAGGAATTGAATAATTATTGCTTATATTTATTAATGGCGAATAAAAGATTGGACTTTTAGTTAATAATTACATCACTTAGCTTTTTTTATGTAGTACGATATTTTAGAAATAAACACATGTTATGTTTCAAAGTTAACATTTTGTAAAATTCTTAAGCAAAATGTTCAGGGTAAAGGTTTTGTAAAATCATTTTTTTTCTACAATAAAATTATTTTATGGTTATTTAATATTTTATATCATATTGGAATATGTTTCTTCTAGATCTAGATGGATTAAGTGTTGTTTTTTCACTGTTCTTATAAAAAGTTGGGAAACAATAAGTGGCCAAAAGTGAGGCTAGAAATTTTAGCATTGTGCCACCTTTGGCCACTTTGGCATTAGTAGAAAGTTTCCAACCTATCATAAAGTTCATTTATTTTAAAAGACTCACAACTCTCTTTTGTTAGCTAACGTACTAGAAAATTAGCGGATTGAGGCTAGTGTAGGCACTAGCCTACACTAGACTCAATCCGTTAATTTTCTTTTAATCAAGTGATAAAGGTAGACTTATAAAATTGTAGTAAGGAGCTAGCTGTGATTGAAATACTATTTCATCTAGTGTTTTAGTCCAGAACTCTAATAAGACATCAATTAAGCATAAACTCAACTTATAAATATAGTAATTTTATGAAAGTGGCCAAAACCAATGCAAACGGTGTATTTGGCCCCGTCCGCAGAATTTGTTCTAAATAAAAAAAAACTATTGCTTTTTTTTTACTTTGTAGATTGTACCCTTAAAGGTCGATAAACTATCTATAACTCTACATTATAAATTTTCTCTAAATTACTTAAGATCATTAAGCACTAAGCGGTTAAAAGTGAAAAAATCCTTAAAGTGGCCAAAACCGGTACGCCTGCCCTACCTACTTATGCGAAAATTTAACTACTTACTTACTGTAACTTATTAATTTTTCACAATTTAAACTTCGTCGCCATTAATAAAATGTTGTAATTATTAACTAGTAGGTATATATTAAAAACAGTTTCAAAGTGCTACGACTCTGTGTTTGTCAAACTTTTACAGAACATGGTGAAAGCTCTATCTTTCAAAATATCGACTTTGAGAAAAAACGGTTTGAGAAGCCTTTTTGTCATTTTTAAAGACCTATCTATAGACACCCCACACGAATATATTTGATTAAAAAAATATTTTTCAGTTTCAGTTCCATGTATGGGAAGACACCCTTAAATTTTTTTTTTTTTAATTTTTGAATTAAAATCGTAAGGAGGTTCATATAATACATCTGTATACCTAGTTCCAACTGTGTAGTTTTAATAGTTTTGGAATAAAGTGGCTATGACATACGGACGGACGGACAGACAGACAGACTTGACGATTCTATAAGGGTTCCCAGAGTCTGGGCCCATATTTCACCTTGTTCTTTAAAAGTTTGACAAAGTTCTGGAAAACCATTTTTTTAAAGTGCATATCTCCGTAACTATCTGTCCTAGTAACAATATTTAAAACGTTAAATAGATAGAACATTTAATTCTCTACAACATTGTGAAGACTCTTTTCTGGCTCAAATGCACCTAAACGAAGATTTAAGCGATAACCTGAAGAAATTGCCGATATTTTCAATATTGCGGCGGGGGCGGAGGGCGAGGAATTGTGCATTTTGCATTTTAAATACTTACTAACCATCCTACATATAAAAAAAATCAAAACTACCGGACCACTTGTACCTAAGCTAAAACCCTCTATTCACTGGACTACCTCTAGAGTTTGTTATTTCGATCTTTTTGGTATGGGGCTACCCATATGATAATTGCACTGTACACTGTACGACGATACCTATTGATATTTTACTTCCTTTAAATATTGTTACTTCTGATCAATTTATTAAAATCTAATATTATGCTTTTTTATTATTTTTTTGGGCTTTACAGATAAAAGAAATCGAAGTAATGATCCAGATATACGAGTCTCGTGAAAATGATGTCAAAGAAATATTCTACAGAATATTGGAGGATAAATTGCAATATTTAATTTCATCAGAGTTGGCTTTGCAGTTGTTTAATTACGTTGAATTCGCGTATGAAAAATTAATAGCTGCAAACGACACCAAACTAAACTCTCTGGATATGGCTTTAGCACTTGAAAATGAGTATGATAATTTGCAATTAGAGATATCTGCTTTTGATTTGAATGTAATCAAATCAATAGAGAAAGAAACGTATGAAAATGGCGAAAGAGAAATAAAGCGCGCTGAGGAAGCATCGAAAATGCTTAAGAATGTCGATAAGCTTTCAAGAAGGCTTAATTCGTCTTACGCTCCTTCAAAAAGGAAGGTAAATTTTTAATTAGTTTGGTGTGATTGCAAGACGATTAAATTGCTTTTAATTTATTATTTTTTATAATTTATTTATTAGTTTAGGACCTATGCTTAGACCTACCGAATATACCTATACATTTCTTTTTTAACCCCCGACGCAGCGCAAAGAGGGGTGTTATAAGTTTGAAGCCTATGTCTGTCTGTCTGTCTGTAGGTATATTCGTAGTGCCTAAACGGATCAAGCGATTTAAATGTGGTTTTTTTTAACTGAAAGCTACATTAATCAAGATGGTTCTTAGCCACGTTTGATGAAAATCCATCCGGCCATTTATAGAGATGGTCAACTGCCTGCCGAAACGGTAAAAGATATAGAGGTGGTGCTTTGACTAAAATAATGTACCTACACCCTGGGCAAATTTAGGTGGACTAAAAAAACAAAATGGCAAAAATGTCTGTCTGTCTGTACCTTACCTTACCTTATATTCGTAGTGCCTAAACGGATCAAGTGATTTCAATGCGGTTTTTTTTTTTATTTTGTGTGTTATTTTAAACAGGATGAAATAAAAATAAAAACACAAAAAAAAACCTCAAAAAAATAATGTTTCTCTCGGTCGGGGGACCACAAAAAGAGAAGTAAGTACTAAAAGGGTAAACTATACGTTAGTGCTCCCACGTCCGAGAGTGAAATTTTATTTTTTTACTTTTTTGAGGTTTTCACACTTTTTTTGTGTCGGGGGTTTTCAAAATTTGGTCACCCCGTTGACCACAAAGATAGTCTCCAGCGTTCTCCAGCCCATATATATGTATCTTTCTCTATGCTCCTGCTTCAAAGAAATAAAACAGAAGATTGACATTTTTAACAATTTTGTCAAAAACTTCTGAAAATTTATGACTTCTATGTGACATTGGCATCTCTGAGCATTTTTATAGCAACTTTACCTGATATTTTAGAATTATAATATTTCCTAAGAACTAGTTTTTAAAATGTCGTGCTTAGAAAAGGAACGTAAGCCAATGGTTCCTTTAAAAACATTAGATGTAATATTTAGACGACGGCACGTACAAAATACCCAGTATTATTTTGCTAATCGAAAACATGCGGTTCCTAAAGAAACGACGAAGCCTAAACGTGTAAGACCATTTAAAGTACCGAGATCTGAGAAGCTATTGTCATATATAAAATATAGTGACCGCAAAGAAAAGCTATGTGCTAGAGATAGGTTAGCTCAGCCACTGCACTTGAAAGATAACCTAAGGATTGCTGCTACAAGAGATATTTCTCAAAGGCTTTTCCTAGAAGAACCTCCGGATGACGTACGAGCAGTAGTTGAAATACATCCTGAGTTTTACACCGTCATTGAAGGTCGCCCTCTGAGGAGCTTTGATGATATTAAGGTATATGTGAACAACATCAGAGGCTATGCAATGAATCGTCAACAAACGGGCTACCGGCGCGATCTTGTATTGAAAATAGATCAAGATATGGCAGATGAAACGAAACACTATGAAGTAATAGCTGAAAACTTAAAACACCATATTAAAAACTTTCAAAAGTTTTTAACGGAGGATTACAAAAAAGCGTGTTCAAAGGTAGCAAAAGCGGAAAGAGTAAATGCTGATTTAGCAGCTAAAACAACCGAATTTCTTGGTCACGCGTCTACATTGTCAATAATGAATAATATCATATTCAAACTTGATGCTATTCGAAGTATTTTGAAAATTTACAGAAGGTATTTAGTTTTTGTTGCTCCTATTTCTTGGAGACAACAGTATGATGAAACCCTGCGGGGTAGAATAAGATCAATTCAATTTGACACAGGATCGTTTGCTACAGATAACGATTTAGTAGAAACTTTAGGAATTGACCAAATTATTGAAGCCGCAAAAGTAGAATTCCGCGATCCACTGCCGCCTAGCATGTATTTCAGATCTCCAGAAAAAATGATTTACCTATTTCGTACTATGGAGTTACAAAGTCGTGAATATTTAAGGCAGCTTGCCAAAACTGACGCGCCATTCAGAATTCTTCAATACCGAATGAAACAGCTAAAACAAGTTACAAAACAGGAGCTAGATTATTTCCAATTTTATATCGACAGCATAAATAAGGAGATAGCTAGAGAAACGTATAACGAAAATCATTTACAAGAAAAGTTTTACAGGATTTTAAATGAATCGTTTTACGATAGTGCCGCTAGTCCAAGTACTTTGAAATTAAAGATTTGTATCGAATATGTCTACGAAGAGGTGTTTGGAAAATGTGAAGAAGGTCATGCGTGCTTACAAGATCCTATGAAAATATTGGAAGTGATGTATGAAGATTACAACTTACGACTCGATTCATTAGATTTCAAGATTGTGAATCAAGCTCGCAGTGACTTCTTTGCTCAGGATTTAAAAATGATGAGAAATGCTTATAAAGCGGAACGAGAATTGAGAGCGTTTAGAGAAATGACGAACGCTATGAATAAAGCATTTTTACCTCCTGCTAAATATGAACGACCAGTTTTGAAAAAGTTTTTGGATAAAAAGAGTCTCCACCAGTTGGCGAAAGCTGAGAGACGAAAGTCACTTGTTGTATGTGGGGAACGACCTAAGCCCATTAAGTACAGAATATCACCTGAAGAACGAGAAGGTTTGTTATATTTTACTGAATGGTGTGAAGGTATGAATCCCGGTCCTTACTTGCAAGATTACTATAAATACATAAAGCCAGCCTTCGAATGGGTACCTCGTAAGTCTGTTCTTCCATAAAATGATTTTTGTTGATAACTGAATTAAATTAAAGTTCCTATACATACTCTTTTCTGTGCAATGTTTCATTTCTCGCAGTAAATCTAGGGTCGCCAGACTAAAGAGTACCTATAAGTAAAAAATGGCAACTTTACAGAAATAAAAAAGTTTCATATTAATGAAGGTGAAAAGGTATAACTGTTTGACGGGTACGTATCTAAATACCTAACAACACCTACGTTCAAAGTACCTAAAATCAAAATACCTAATGGTTGTTTCACTTAAATTCAAAATACCTAAAGTTTAAAATGGCTACGTATCTAAATACCTAAAATTAAAATAGGTACCTAACGTTAAAACATCTACGTTTAAAATACCTAAAATCAAAATACCTAATGGTTGTTTCACTTAAATTCAAAATACCTAAAAACGTTTGGTAGAAAAGTCCTGTATCCTCGGAAGTCCAGTAGAACACGTGATAGATTAGAAATTTAAGGCGATCGCGAAGCGCAGCGAAGCAATCGTCTTAAATTTCGTGGTTTTTTTTTTTTGTGAAATATCCATAGGTTGTATTGATACAAAAAAAAATCACAATGTAATATAATACAAAAAAATTACCACGAAATTTAAGGCGATCGCGAAGCGCAGCGCAGCGCAGCGAAGCTTAAGTTTCTAACCTATCACGTGTTCTACAGGACTTCCGAGCCACTCAAATATTAGGCTAAATTTAGGTATTTTGACCATTTGGTATTTAAAATGTGTGTGAATCAAACTTTGGTGTTATAGCTATTAGACATTTTAAACATTAGGTATTTAGTCCAATCGGTATTTTGAACTTAGGTGTTTCTTATGTAGGTTTTATTTGCTTAGGTATTTCAAAACATTAGGTATTTTGATTTTAGGTATTTTGAACGTAGGTAGGTGTTTTAACGTTAGGTATTTTAATTTTAGACATTTAGATACGTACCCCTGTTTGACTTATAATATTAAGTTAGGCTACGCATCGTTCTATGAATAAGAATTTATGTAAAATAAAAAAAAACTATTTTTGTGACTTATGTGCTTTAGTCTGCCGGCCCTAGAAATGTAGTTAGTAATTGCTAGATAACTTACTTTTCTGCGCTAATAAGTAGGTAGAGTTAGTTACATTTCCACTTTTCCGTTTGCGTAGAAACACCGGTAATTTTATTCTAGTGTTGATGTCATAGGAAAATTGGCAATTATTAATCTTTACAACAAAGTAGGATCTTAACTATTTTAAAATGCCTGCCACAGAAAACTTTTAAGCGTCAACATGGCCAAATAGATTGCAGTTATTCTTATCAAGTTGGTTACATTAAACTAATATTTTCCAAGTATTTCTAATTGGTAGCTTATTTATTTTGTATTTCGCACATTTTTTATGAAGATGGCAGAAGACAATAGTTCTGTAATCATCAAAATACCGAAACCAAGAGTGTGCGCTAAAGCTTCAGAAGAGTTGGTAAAAATGGTTCATTTGCCCAGCATTTTCAAAAGTGTCAAAAAAAGTCGGTTCAGGCAACCTTCCCAATCAGCTATTTTAAAATTTTCCTTGACTCCTCATAAACCCTCGGCGCTTGATAAAGTTCAAAAAGAAGAATTACTTCTACCATACAAGTTGTACGCTAAACAGGAAATAAAGGATAAGAATAGACAGATGCTTGGAATAAAAAATAACGACTGTCACAAGATTAGGCAAACTGACCTGCAACAACGTTTATTTATGGAAGACCCGCCGAACGATGTTTCTACAGTGATTGATACTGACAAGGATTATTACAATTTTGTTAATGGTCGACCATTGCGTAGACCAAGGGCGATATTTAAATCTCTCAAAACAGCGACAGCAGATCTTCTAAGGCTTAAAGTAGAAATAGGTTTCAGAAAAGATGCGATACTGAATATCGAAATCAACCAGATAAATGAGTTGAAAACCTACGAATTGAGTTCCAAAAGATGTATGAAACAAGCGAAATATTTTGATGTATTTATTTCTGAAGATTACTTAAATTCTATAAATATTCTCCAACAATGGGAGAATTTAAAACTTAAGCTACAATGGAAAGTGGCTGAGTTACAAAACCTAGGCAATGAACAATTTACAGTAATATCTAGATTAATGGGATTAGATTATCAATTCCATCTTCAACAAAAATATGGAAGATTTTTATATTATCTGTCTCCTCCGTCTTGGCGTTCAAAGAACAGAGATTTTGCACAGTCAGTAGAAATAGAAGCCAAAGGTTTTGATTTAGGTTATTCCAGTGAAGAGGAGACGTTTAAAGTTGTTTTTGAAGAAATGCAAAAACAGAGTTTAAATCCTGTTCAACCAGTTCTTTATTTTACTCAACCAGGAGATTTAATGGACATTTTTAATGGTATTGAAAAACATCTCCACCATCACTTGGATTATGTGTCACATCTGATTCCGCAAAAGAAATTTAAAAAAGTAGAGATACATTATTTAAAAAAGCTAGTATCACTGGAAACATCTTTAGTATCCGATACTATAAAAGGATTTGAAACTATTTTAGAATATGAAAATGAAAGATGTGAACAGTTAAAGCAAAGATTTTTTACAATACTTAATGGGCTGTTTTATGATAGTGTTGGAGCGCCTGAGGTGCTAAAGTTGTATACACATCTAGAATACTGTTTTGAAAGAGTTTTTGTAGAGAGACCAATGCATATGGACATAAAGTCAATGGCTAAATCCTTAGAACAATTTTATATGAATTATAATTACACATTGGACTATTTGCATAGCGATGCAGTGACAGATGCTGTTCGAAGAGCTATTGTTAAAGAAACGTTAAAATTTAAAAATGCTAAATACGCCAAAAGAGAACTATATTTATTTAACAGATTGGAAAAGCAGTTACGACGAGCTCATGAACCTATTGTAGATAAATCTAAGGCAGTCTTGGGTTCATCGCCAACTAAACCACGGAAATTGCGCACGAATGATGCACTGAAACGTCGTAGTCGTAGTAAAGCAACGAGCAGCAAAGCAAATATTGAAAACCCTCTAACTGAGTCCGAAATAGAATATTTGTCATTGTTCACTGATTGGACAGACGGAGAAGATCCAGATAATTATCTTCACCGGGAAAAAACAGATAGCCAAGAACTACACACATAACAGTTAGTATGTATTGTAACAATAAAACGCAATTGATATTGAAAACAGGTTTTATTTACGAGGGAGTCAATATGAAAAACTATCTATTTATCCCATGAAACACAATAATATGCATAATGTCGACATAATATAAAACCAACAGAGAACTTAATAGGTTTTTTTATAACAAAATGTACAATTCTACTTTTTAAATTGTTTGGTTTTATGGTACTGACAAGTGGTTGGAATTTACATATTTACAATGTAAGTAAAGCAAACTCTGGTAGAGACCCATACATATTTTTGTGGTAAATACGTTAGTGCTTATTATTAAGCTAATCTATGAGTAAATAAATAAATATGTTTAAAACTATTATAAAAACACGTTTAGATTTGCAACTTTGAAACTATTCAAACTCCTGAAATTTTGAGATTTGCATTCGAAACCGTAAATAGGAATAATAATATAGATGACAGAAAATAACTTAAAAAATAAACGTTACAAATAAATGGGCCAGCAAATATTATTCACAGGTATTTCATTAATTTTGTGCAGTAACTATAATAAGAATATGTAGGGTAGACACATTGTAAAGGCCTGTTGATATTATTTTACTTGGTACACAAGCAGTAGTAAACATATTAATGGAGAATGTAAAAAATATCGGGAAATTTTATTAGAAAATATTTTATGACAAATAAATATAAATGCCTGCATACGGAAACACTAAAATACGATATAATATAATAACAGATAAATAGAAAGACACTTTCCGTATTTATGTTGATTATGTAATCCATAGATTCTAAAACCGTTTATTTACCTTGTATTTACACATATTTACAATCAGAAGCTGTCCAAAACACAAACATTAAAAGCCTCTTTATAAAGTTATACAATAGAACATCACAATGATTAATAATAAATAATCTCTACAGTCTAAATCGTAACTGGCTACTCAAAAATCTTTTGGTATTGACGTGTAAAATGTAGGGAAGGTAGTGTTAAGATGAAGATAGAACAGTGAGATATATTTTAAGGGTGTGGGAAGTTTCGTAGAAGGTGTAGACATTTACCATTATGACAATCTTTAACAATTGCTACATCTAACTACTGTAGCATATCCCATTATGCACTAAGAATTCCTTATAATAACATTCCCTTTAAGCTAATGGTCCCAGAGGACGTTGTGAGCCGTACTTCCGAGAGCTTCCTCTGTTGACGAAATAATGATGACATCCACAAACATTAGCCAAGTCTATCCAATTACACAAACTACGGGGTGGGCCAGTGATTAGTTGACATTTAAAAAATTTAAGAAAAAACAATAAGACTTAATAAAATTATTTATTTACGAGATAAGAAATAGACGGGAATGTACTTTAAAAAATAATATTGTCGACTTCGGCATTCTTCTAAACGACAACGGAAATTTGCCAATACTCTTCTGCATAAAGACCGTGAGATTGTTGACATAATCCTCTCTAATATTTGCTTTTAATTCAAGCAGTGTCTTTGGCTTGTGGATGAACACACGATGCTTCAGATATCCCCATATAAAAGACACTGCTTAAATTAAAAGCAATAATATTAGAGAAAAGATGTCAGCAATCTCACGGTCTTTATGCAGAGAGTATTAGCAAATTTCCGTTCTTGTTTAGAAGAATACCGAAGTCGACAATATTAATTTTAAAAAGTAAATTCCCGCCTATTGGCTATCTCGTAAATAAAATAAGTATTTTTTTAAATAAGTCTTATTGTTTTTTCTGTTTTTTTTTTAATGTTAACTAGTCACTGGCTCACCCTGTATTATGTGGTCCAGGATCTTAACATCGTCTTGATCAATGCTTTTGTTTATCAAATAAACATAATCAAGACCAGATTTAACTACACCTCAAACAATTTGTTTATAAAATATAAATCAAAAGTATGTAGGCAGACATTAAAAATTGTTATATAAAACTTATTATCTTCACCCTTTCCCTAGCTATTTTCAAAAGAAAATGACTAGTAGTTAAATTTGTTTTATCAAAATATTCGTCTTCGTCAAAATGTAGAATTTGAGCAACATTATGATGGAATATTTTCATAAGACGTTACACATAAAGTAAAACAATATTTGGCGTTTCATACTTGGACATAGCTGAAAACATCCACAACGTGAGCATTTAAAAACGTATTAAAAATTCATGTTCGATTAACACGTGTTTTTAATTTATCTTACTCGTTTTTTCTGTAACTTAGCTAATTTTCTCCTCTTAAGTATCATCTCATAGAGTGCTTCTAGGCCTTCGTGTAGGCCGTCGCCCGTGATCGCACAGGCCGGTTGCACATGCCACGCGTGGGCATCCCTCGACCCGTGTGGGGAGGACACCAGCTCGTGCAACCCTAAGAGCTTTTCAAGCTCGCGAGGCTCTTTTGCCCCTGGTAAGTCTTGTTTATTCGCCAAAACTAGTATCGGTACACCCGTATTGTCTGGCGATTTAGCAGTCCTTATTAGTTCCATTTTGGCTTCTTCCATCCGTTCTACATCGACAGAGTCGAGTACAAATATGATGCCGTCCGTACACCTAGTGTAGGACTTCCAAAGAGGTCTCAGTTTCTCTTGGCCGCCAACGTCCCAGACTAGGAAGTTGACGCCTTTGGATTTGCCGATAGTACCCTTGACCTTTTCGCAGTTGAATCCTATGGTAGGGACGGTATTGAGGTACTGGTCGAACTTGAGCCGGTAGAGTGCGGTGGTCTTGCCGGCGGAGTCCAGGCCCAGCATGACGACGTGCAGCGTGCCCTGCGCGGTGGGAAGCGCGTCGAGCAGGCTCGAGTTTTTGCCCATGTTCGCACCCATGCTTCGTGGCCACGGGGCGGCTATCTGACACTCTCGTCTGACCGCACCATCACGAGCATTGGCGCTTACCTGGAAAGTAAAACAGAGAAAAGTTAGTTAAGAGTTTATAAACACGAAAGAAGAAGACGAAGTTAAGAATGAGATCTAATAAGCCTAGAAACAATATTTTTTGAAATAAGTAGGTAGTTTTGTCTACAAGATTTAAATAATATCTCCAGTTTCTAGTAAAAAAACGGGTAAGTAGAATTCAAAGTAAGAACCCGGTAAGTAAATCTAGAAAACTAACTAACGCACAACGCAATGCAACAAGGTGTATGTAGGTATAAAGTTTGTGCTACTCTAAACGGGTCGATAAATGCCGCAACAAACATTTAACCATTACGACATTAGTATTTTATTGTAAAGGTATCGCATCGAATCTTATGGAAATTTCATAACACCATGTGAAATATTGTTAAAGATGTTTCTTGATAGGAAAAAATATTTGTGTAATGCAATAAGATGGCGAGTTGTATAATTTAATATATTATATTAAATTACTATGTTTTTTTAATACGTTTACATTGCGCCAGTGTTCGTGAGTTATAGCGACAGGCACATATGTATAGGTACCAGCTTCCAGGCTACCTACTGCATAGTGTTTTTTTATTTTAGAAGAAGTTCAGCTACTTATTACCACACTTTTAGTAGCTTCACCTGTAACTAAGTGTCACAACACAATGTAAGAAAATCTTGGAATTCAATTTTAACCTACTTCTAATTGTCGTATTGATTTGAAACTTTGCAAGTCTGTATGAATCCGATAACAATACCATAATTTGCTACCATCGAGCTGATCTGATGATGGAGTTAAGAGGTGGGCAATAAAACTTCAATGGCTGCTAGGAAACCCCTCGAGTTTAGGCTCATTTGTTTTGTTTTGATGAGACCTATTCGCTACACTTGATGGTGAGGGTCTGATTATGGAGCAGGGAGGATGCCAGTGGCACTTCTTAATGACCACTAGGAAACCCCTCGTGTTTGGGCTCCGTTGTTTCGCTCTGATGAGACCTATTTGCTACACTTGGTGGTGAGGATCTGATGATGGAGCAGGGAGGATGTCAGTGGCACTTCTTAATGACCACTAGGAAACCCCTCGTGTTTGGGCTCCGTTGTTTCGTTCTGATGAGACTTATTCGCTACACTTGGTGGTGAGGGTCTGATGATGGAGCAGGGAGGAAGCCAGTGGCACTCCTTAATGACCAATAGGAAACACCTCGAGTTCTGGCTCATTTGTTTCACTCAGATGATACCTATTCGCTACACTTGGTGGTGAGGGTCTGATGATGGAGCAGGCAGGAAGCCAGTAGCACTTCTTATCTTAATGACCACACTAGGAAACCCCTCGAGTTTGGGCTCATTTGTTTCACTCAGATGAGACCTATTCGCTACACTTGGTGGTGAGGGTCTGATGTTGGAACAGGGAGGAATAAATTAGTCTTATTCTTTATAACATGTAATAATGTAATTTATTACATCTTATTAAGAAAGCCAGTGGCACTAATTAATGTTAATTTGGTTTGCCATTTATTAAACTAAAAAGACATAAATAAATAAGTAGTTTAAAAAACTAAACAAACACACTTTTAATAGTAACAGACTAAAAAGTACATAATAATATACCTAATTGATATAGCATTTTATTTGTCATGGATTTGCTACCCTTAGCAATATTAATAAATCTTTATTGCACTGTACACCTAGAATTTAATTAAGTATAATGAGAAATCTAATAAAAATTATCATGTTACGCTCAAGTGCAATGGACAGTTCATGAAGGTTCAAAGTATTTCATTAAATAGGTACCTACTTACATAAAATAAGTAATATAAAATTTATTTCACTAGCATTGTTATTTTGTTTTTTAAATAAGCTTTTCAAGAAGTTATGCCTTTTTTTTCTCTTTATGTACAATTATTATTTAAATCTTAAATATTGACATCTTAAATTTGACATGTAAATTTTTGACATTAATTATTGACATCCTATTGCATTTTTTTTATGTACAATTATTATTGAAATCTTAAATATAGACATTGTAATTTTGACATCCTATTGCAAAGTTGTGTGTGTTGCCATAGTGAAAGATTGTTATTTGTGTTGTTTTCTTTGTGTTGTAATTAATATTTAAATATTGACCTGTAGTAGCTAATATTTTTTTCACTTCTCATGCTCGTAAAGTTCGTGTTTATGTTGGGTATAGGCTGCATAAAATTGCTTTTTATGCTCTAGTGCATAAAGTAAAATCTTCGTCTAAGTCTCAGACTTTAAGACAAAGGTCGTCAGGTAAACAGTCACACACGCAATTAAACTTCGTTAAATAAACTTATTATTTCATTTTGTTTCTTCAATTTTGTACATAATCCATGTTAATTAACTAAATTAATAAAACTAGGCAAAATTAATGAGTTTTATAAGAAATAAGTATTTCAAGAGCATTATGGACTACGATCTAATGCTAAAGTCACTGTGCTACCAATGCCACGTATAAAAAAGAAAAAGAAAGATTTCCTGCCAATATGGCGAAGTCTTTATTTTTCTTTTTTGCAATATTGGTATTTATTTTCCTCACACTCTAAGTGAAAAGCAGAGTGTATAACTTGTACATAAAACCCATTTTACCCTCGAATTGACTATCATAAACTTATTTATACTATGATGGATATATACATCTCGGGTAAAATAGTACGTTTTATGCACTTGTTGTACAATCTACTATTTTTGTTAATCTTATTTTGTTTATGGAGAAATGTAAAGTTACTTATATTTTATAGCATGACGAGATTGTAAGTTTGCTTATCGATATGTCGGTAAAACACGCATGTTCGTCCTACTAGAATAATTTAAGAACTGAAATGTACCGTGTTTTATGCAAATAAATATTACTATTACTATTACTACTATTACTATTACTATAAGCTTGAGTTTAACATTAAATTGAACTAGGTAAGTACCTACCTAGTCATCTAAGAAGAGATTTCTATGAAGTTATTTAAATTAAATGAAGTTATTTAAGTTAAATAAATAAAAAAATTGCATTGTGAATGCAAAAAAGTAAATCTTTTTTGCATTCACAATGCAATTTTTATGATTGAAAAATGAAAAATGAAGTATTTAGAAAAAGTCGACCCGTCTCACAACCAGCTCCGATGGGACTCGAACCCACGACCTTTCGCTTTCCGGGCGACTGCTCTGACCACTGAGCTACAGAGTCGTAGTTTCAGATTTCTATGAAATTTTCGCACTGTATAATATTCGTAGAAATAATCGCTGGTTTTTTACTAAAGTAGAGCCCGTGTTAAGTCACTTTTACACTGTGGTTAAGTGTAATAAACTTCATCAAACTTAACGGTAACTGGCAGTAGTGGGGGTGGGGGGGATAGACAAGTGGCGAGGCGAGACGAGATGTCGCCATCGCTCGTGCCCTTTTAATAATTATTCGTGGCAGACGGCCGACGACTTTTTGCACGGAGGCACAGGCTGGGTTGACTGGAACACTCGCGGCAACCAGGGCTGCCATGCCGCCCATTTTTTATATTTTTTTTTAATTAAGTCAGGGCACATCCAAACCATCTTTTATCTGATATTTACTTTGTTATTTTTGATCGAAGGCTATTTATCGAAAAGAAAAAACAATAATGAATCGCTCAATGTGTTGCGCTTGGCAAAACTCGAGAAAAACTGAATGGATTCGGATGAAATTTTACGATAGGCCATGAATCGGAGTAGGTAGGATGCAGTTTGACCCAATATTCGTACGGAAATAATAACGACGCGGGTGAAACCGCAGGCGGGCACGAGTGCACCTATAAAACAATACAAGTCAAGTAAATAATATAGTTGTCTGCAGTACTGCTAGGAATTAACGGAAGGCTGTGTGCCTAAGTTAAACGTTGTCTACTATCAATTTGATTTTAATTTTGACAGATTAAAATGAAACCTGCCCCCTGATTCACCAACCGTCGGAAACGGAATCGGATTCGAAAATTCTGTACTTTGTCTTTGTCTATTCTAAAGTGAGTGATTGAGGCAGTGCATACATTACGCTGTCGGGAGCGTTTCTGACGGTTCATGAATCAGGGGGCAGGTTGTAATGGCAAATAATGTTGTCCATTTCACTTTTTTTAGCTCAGCCTCACACACAGAATTCGCTCGTATTTTCGCCAGCCCTAGCCGTTGAGTCGCGCACTGCACACCTTGCTTGGATAATTTTGATCTTCAGAAGGGGCGACGACCCTGAGGCGGTCGAAAGCGTCCACGAATTTCATGATTCGTCGAGTGACTGCGACATACATACTACATACTACATACTAATTAATACATGCATACTCTCCCTACCACCGAGCTACCAGAATACGTTATCTGTAGGTTGGGCAGAAGCCCCGGTTTTGGCCACTGTACCGGTTTTGGCCACTTATTGCTCTAAAAGTTTTCTAAACAACTTTTCGCCATTTTTGCTAAAGGCAATTAAAATAAGGTATTATAATTTTTTGTGTCATACGATTTTGTTTTAAAAAATGTTTTGTATAAAAACCTAAAAACAAATTTGGTTTGGATGAAATTCTTTATAAACCTTTGTTTTTTACAATTAAATTGTTGTTTTGCAATTGATTGGTTTCTAGCGCATTAGATTAAATTGATTTAACCTGGGTTTGGATTTGATTTTTCGCTATAGGTACTTTCAAAAGTTTAACTATCAATAAATGGCCAGAACTGGCACCTCTCACACATTTTGTGTTATATACTTACAAAAAACTTTTTCACTATTTTAAATTTGTATTATGTAAGTACCTTTAAAAGTAGATAAATTACCTATAATTTAAGATATAATTTGTGTCTTAACTTTGAAAAAACTTGCTGTTTTGCGAGTCGCTAGTTTATTAATAGTTACCAAATTGAATTAAATCATCATTATATTCTGAGTATAAGAAATACTTCAAAACGATATAAAAGAGGTAATTTTTACCTGTGAAAAAAAAATATCATTACGATTCGTCAGACTTTGAAAAGAATATTATGAATATCAAATACCTGCTAAGTATGACTCAATCAACTTAAGTACCTACCTGAGTATCTCATGTGAACATTTTCAAGATTATGTTTCACAAATTATGATTTAGGGTCTTATTTCTTGGGATAACATCTCTAACTAAGTAATGACATAAAGTACCTTTACCTATTTTATGTATTTTAATGTAATAAATTTTATGTAAATTTCTGGATTATACCGGATCAGGCACCATTAGCTGCTCATTCATAATTCTATCTGTATTTCAAACTTGTTTGTTGTGAAATATTCTACAGAAACAGAAATTAAACACAAGCGTGCGCTCGCGACTCTAGTCGTTTTTCAGTTTTTTATGTTTATTTTCGCAGTAAAACTAAACATGCCCACTATACTGCCAATTTTTCTGTTGTAAAGTTCTTCGTAATCTTACTGGATCGTTTGGTCATTGTTAAGTTGTAATACTCATTATCTCTTTGAAAATAGGTATATTATGTATTTTTGCAACAAAAGATACTTTAACCCCTCGTTTGTATCCCGCGGTCTAAGTAACCTCTTTAGTAAATATATCGACAACAAAAATTCAGACAGTGAAAAGGTAACTGAGAAACTAACATTCGTATCACTACATAGTATAAACAAAGTCGCTTTCTCTGTCCCTATGTCCCTTTGTATGCTTAAATCTTTGAAACTACGAAACGGATTTTGATGCGTTTTTTTTAAATAGATAGAGTGATTCAAGAGGAAGGTTTATATGTACTTTTTATCCAGATACTCCCACGGGAACGGGAACCACGCGGGTGAAACCGCGGGCGGCCGCTAGTTTGTAATAAACAATATTTGCAGAGTTCGTTTCCACCACATGTTTAAAATATATCAAATGTAAGTAACAAGGAAATAATTGATCATAATCTAATAGCCGTTGTATGTAACTCTTACAAAACGACGGTTGATCTTTGAACGTTATTTTTTTAATCCGAGGTCGAGTAAATCGCAAGTGGTGGTTCCAGCCTTCGGACCTGCTATCTCAAAAACTGGTATTGCAACTTTTGTTTTTATTCGGCCGACTAACGACTGCGCGCGAATAACAATGAGAAATGTTAATTTGACCGTTATTTATTATCTAATACACTTGAACAATGTGTACTGTAGAAAAGGGAACTAGGTGATGGTACACATTTGGAACAATGGTTCTGAATTTGTTGGTAGAGTGTGAAAATACGTGGATTATTTATTTAAAGGTAGTGTTTTGAGAAGTAGACTGAAAGTTTGACAATAATATGTTAATGTTACATTTAGTTACTCAGCCACAATTTTAACACAGATCTGTGTTATACCACGGAGTAAATAATAGTACAGTTATACGGCCTGATGTTTAGTCATTATATCCTATGGGTAAGAAATTAGCTACAAAAATATGTTTCATCATTTCAGCCGTACGACGCCCACTGCTGGTCATAGGCCTCCCCCAACCCAAGGATCTCCACAACGATCGGTCCTGCGCTGCCCGCATCCAGCGTTCATCCATGTTTACTATCTCAAAAATTTAAAATTATGACAAATTATGTTCGGACCAAATATTTCATTTTATTGTTACACTTGTTGTGACAGATAATAACAGTTTAACGCAGAATCAACAGAAATAAATGTTTCACATGAATTTTAGTCTCAAAGAAATGGAATCGAATCGAATCTACGACCAAATGCGCCATCGGCATCGGACCCAATAATGTTGTATGATTTAAGCACATCTTAGATTTCTGCGCGAACTTATTGTTGTTGTATGATTTGTATATAACGCGTATATTTTGCATCAATCTGTGATAAACTTATCAAAAAATAAAGTAGGCAGGCCAGGGTTAGTGTGCCAACAATCCAATGACACACTTTTGATTGATAAGTCGTTTATTGACTCGATAACAGGTCCTGCGCATACCTGCGACCGCGCATAATTGTTTGCGCATATGAATAAACATTTAATATGAAACACATTATTAAGATACGACTTTCTCTCCAACTGCGACCAGAAGGCGACACTTTCTCTGAATGTTAAAATGAAATATTTTTACTGGAGTGTGCGGTTTTTTTTAATATCCTTGTAAATTAACCACTACTTACAAAAAAAATTCGCTCGTTACTTTTAAAAGTTTTATTTTGTTCTTAGCTAATATGTTTCTTCTTTATATAAAAAGTTTATTACAATATTTTAATTAGGATTAGGCCACACAAAACGTTCGAATTAAAAATTAAAAAACGAAATTTATGAACACGATCTGGAAGAACAAAAAGCAAGCAGTACCTAAAGGTAAAATAAGTTCGCTGGAAAATATCCGGTTACTTCAGTTACTCGGTCTTCCGTCAAAAGCAGTTTGCACCTTTTCCTCAGAATAAAAACTAAGTAAAACCTAAGTATAATTAAAACTACGTGAAAATTCATTTCACAGAGCTAAAGTTTTAAGCAGGAAAATTCACTTCTTTAGTAGAAAAGAAGAGAATAAAAAAGTGTAAGATAGTTACGCGAGCGATTTTATTCTTATATACTTACTAGTTTTCTACTACTAAGTATAATTAAAAATTCATACAGGTACCAGCTTAGTGAAATATCATCATTCCGGATTCGTTACGTAAACCGAGAAACATTACAAAACTTTATGTTAATCATGTGACATTATGGGAAAAAAGTCGATAGATGCCATGAATTTAGAAGCCGATAGCAAAATACATGGTACAGTCGGATTGAAAGGTTGGTAGGGTCAGCAGAGAAAGCCGTGGCGCCCTTTACTTTCACCATCACTGCATGGGCTCGGATCTGTGGGATTATACCAATGCTGAGGTATATAATATTAATCTGTGGTGAACCACAGACAAAACGGTGAAGCAATGAAACAAGAAAGGAAATGTAAAAGATGTTTTGATATAAGACAAGAATGCAACAAAACGTTATAGTTACTTAAGTATGTACCTATATTGTTCATTTTTAAACACTTTGCTACAAGAAAAGCGTATTCGCATGGAAATTCTTTTTTTTATTATAAGTTAAAAAGCTCTCTTTTTTATTTACAATTATTGACTTAAAAAAATTGTAAAATGAAGTATTTAGAAAAAATCTCTTGATCTTTATCTAAATAAGTACTTCATTTTCCATTTTTCAATCATAAAAATTGCATTGTGAATGCAAAAAAGTAAAAATTTAAATAAATTATTGACTTGTCTTCTTTATTTACAACTATTGACTTGTTTCTAATTCAAGAATGTTACTGACACAGAACATAGATAGACATGAAAATCTTACTGTTGAAAAATTGTAAATGTAAAATCTTTGAAAGATTTATTTATATTTTTACTTTTTTGCATTCACAATGCAATTTTTATTATTTAAAAATTGAAAATAAATTTTACTTTAAAAAATTGGTTGTGAGACGGGTCGATTTTTTTCTAAAATACTTCATTTTCAATTTTTCAACAGTAAGATTTTTCTTGTCTTTCAATGTTCTGTGTCAGTAACATTCTTGAATTAGAAAAATCTTTCTGTGTTCTGTATAATTTTGACAGAATTCTTAAAGTAAGTAGGTTACCTACCTAACAATAAATAACTAGGTAGGTACTGCGAGCGAAACTAAACTAAATAAAGTCTGCAGTGTCGTTCACAGAAATATAATCAAAATCGGTGTAATGTGAGAATATGTTATTACTTTCTTTGGTTAATATGATACCTTAATGGTACGTACTTTCTCTTACACGTGTTTCATTATTGCTGTGTATTTAAATTAAGCCTTATGGGTGTTTTTGTGTAAAAACTAAAGGTAAACAATGTGGTCGACGTTGTAATTATCTACGTAGCGTAGGAAACGTAGGATCTAATCAACAAAGTTATTTATTACCTACCTCTTAATAATAAATAGGATTCTGTAAGTCGTTGATTGCTTTGAAGTAAGTAACTAGTAAATATACTTAGGTTTATTTTAATGATGAATACTTAAAATAGCTTAACATATTTTTTTATTACTTATGTTGGAATTATTTATCAGCAGTATTTAGCAGTAGTATTTAGCAGTCGTTTAATCTTAACACTGGTAGGTAAGGTAATAAAATAATGAACTATTTGAAAAAACAATTGAGAATTATGAAACCCCAACAGATCCTTGAGTTTCTTCAATTGAAGTTGAGTGGAGCGGAGCACAGTTGTCAATAGCCGCATTAAACGATCGGCGATCTGCGATCCGCAATCCAGGATCGTGGATCACGGATCTTGCATCGAATTTGTTCATGCGCGATGCACGTCCACACCAACCGCTCTTAAGGAGCTCCAGTGGTCCATTGGAGCGGCAAGAGTGCGCTCCACTGGCAGTTGAGCGCACTCTTGCCGCGCGCGATAAGAGCGCGTTGGATCGTTTGGTGTGGCTCCGTCTATTGTCATGTCAAAGTGTATAAGCTCTGCTCCACTGCGCTGCGCTCCGTTCCACCTTATTCCATGCTTAGATCTAGGATTCAAAACGATTAGTCAAACTGAGTTGTTCTATTTAGCCCCACATTTCAATTTTTTACTCTGTATAAGACACTTCACTTCTGGAACTCACTGTATTATCGCTTCTCTTTGGTTAACAGTATCGTTTGTGGATCCACCCGTTATACCATTTGAACAAGTGACCGATTAAAAAGTCGGACATGGCTGTTAGAACGCAGTCCAGTTACGGCGGCGGTTCCGCTAGCTAGCACCGGGCCTTACCATAAACTCTCTTAACAGTATTACTGGTGAAAACGGGATGCCACTATTCGCTGAATACCTACGCTATCTCACTTTCACAGTAGCGATATTGCTTTGGGTTGATAAGCACGAAGAGTCGGATTAGTATGTATATAGATCTAAAGTGTTTGCATAGTGATCGACCTAAGCTTAAGTTGCAGGCTGCATGTTGCATGTAGAGTTGTTTATTGAAAGAATGAAAAAAATGGCCCAGCCTGCTTCTGTGTTTGATTTTTTATGTAAAAAGTTAATAACAATATATCTCATACTAGTGGCTTCCCGTATGGTACCAGTTCCTGTGGGTATGTCGGGAATCGGGGTAAAATAAAGCCTATATGTTACTCGGGAATAATGTAGCTTTCCACTGGTGAAAGAATATTTAATAAAATGGGTTACTTAAGTAGTTTTTGAGTTCATTAATTATTACAAAATAACAAACAAAAAATCAAAGCTTTTTTTTAATCATATTATTAGACAAATATAGATTAAACAAACTTCATGGCTCAGTAAAAAGGTTGCATTTTTCTAATTAAAATCATGCTAATATGAAAGTTTAACAAATATTAGGCTAGGTCACTAAACTTTTCCTTCGTACCTATACGTTAAAAATCTATGTCTTATTGGAAACCGTTAAAACGACTGACCAACTATCGCCAAAGAACATAACAAGTAATTAGCAACTAACGGATTAACTTAGCGTCAAATGTAATGCAGGTACTATAGCGCAAATACACGGTGCACTTTTGCCTTTCAATTTGGATGAAGCAACCAAATTGAACAATGTAAACGTAAAAGTGAATCATTCAATGTCAATGAGCGCCTGTATTTCTGCGCCTTGCAACCAAAGTGAATCAATTTGGTTGAACCGTGTAGCTAATATTAACATTAGATTCGAAAAAACCTTCCAAACTAAAATCGTAGGCTTAATTGAATTTTGTGGTAGGTATTACACGAAGCGCATCAATATTGAAGAGCACCTGATAAAATGGTATTAATAACGAGACAAAATAAAATACCGAAAAAAAGGAATGTATCTTTTCTACAAAAATATTACGAGAATAACGTACTTATACGGGTAGCGATATGGTGGATCCACATAGCCCGGCGGCTTTGTGCCGGCAGCTTCTCTCTCTCCTCTAGTGGCTTTGCTTATGGAACTATTATAATAATATTATATACCTACTGTTCAGGCCGCTGACAATGCCGCCGTTCTGTGTGGATGCACCATAAACAGGTACGTAGAGTATAGTACTACAAACTTATCTGAGGGTGGTATTCCACTTATCAAATACCTATTTGATCAAAGAAATTGGGGAAGGACGAATGCATTAATAGTTTCATTGATAAATTCTTTGATCAAAATATATAATATATTGGACAAAGATCTTTTATAAGTGGAATACCACCCTGACCCGCTACTATGCCGTTTACCCTACCCTGCAATAGATCCGATTACCAGTCTCGTTTTCACTACCTACTTATGTAACAAATGGACTACCTAAAAGTTACAAAGTTAAACTGTCGTGTGAAAATGGAAAAGTTTATTTTTGGAACACTTACTTGCAAAAACTCGAAATATTCTTAAAGTTGTGGTTGTTCCGGCAAAAATAGTGTAAGTACCTGGAAGAGATAAATAAAATTTGGTTAAAACTTTGCGATATCAAGCTATCCTAAAAGTAGCTCTCGCCGGTAGCCTTAAAAAAGCTACTGTTCACTTCCTTTATACTAAAAAAGTGGCTTCTTGCCTTCTCGTCAGGATGCTGAAGTATCTTTAAACTACCTACGCATCGGTTGTTGTTAGGACTTGTTCTAAGTCTGCCTAGCTAGTTACAACCATCTTATCTAAGTCTGACGCCATAACAACAATGTTTTCAGCATTCAGCCAGTTCCTCAGTGGTTGAGGGAGTTGAGGGAGAAGTGATTCTGGGAGTAGTGCGCTTCCATCATTATCTTCACTTACCGTATATAAAGGTGTGATGAAGGCTAAGTTCTACCTCGTTGTGCATAAAAAAGGATAATAGTATATTTTTTACCTATACAAGTGTAGCGACATCCCGCAATTTGGCCTGTGTGATTTTCCCATGAGAATGAGAAAAATGTCTTTGCTACAAAATTATTATCTGCGTAAATAAGCAAAAAAATAACTACCTAGGTATTTTGTTTACCATCAATTTAAAAAATGTTTTAGACAAACAACAAAATAACGTAATAATCTTTTATAATGAGACAAAGTAACACGGTAGAAGATACCTACTCGTAATATATAATATGGCACGTAACATATCCGGTCTTTAATGAAGGCGGAATCACCGGACACACGATGCAATTTCCGATTGTTCCCACGATTACTAGGAACTTGAGGTTATCTATCCGGGGTTTTATAACAACTTTGTTCCTTTGAACATTCAGGGTTGTCTCAAGTATGTTCTGAATATCGTAATGAATAGAAGATAGGTACTTCAAACTTCAAATAATAAAATCAGGAAAATGCATAACCTCCTATTGAGTAAAATATTTTGAAACCTAATCTTTTAATCATTAGTAACCCAAAGGAGGTTTAAATTAGTAGCTATTACCTCATAAAATCATCGCAAAACGTCGAAAACGACCTCGACCTTGCGCGAGGTTGCCAATGTAATAAAAAAGTCAACACTAGCAATAGAGTTATTTAACTAACTTAGGTCAGAACCACGTTACGATCTCAGCCAAAGAGATCTGAAACATTTTAAAGATCTGAAGATTCAGATAAAAATTGTAAAATCGTCTTAAATGTGCCAAAAGTCTAGTAAACTTTCAATGCTAACGATAACAGCAACATTACATGTGTTTATAGGAAAAATGTGATAGTAAAAACTTACAGAATTAGATTGTGAATGCATAAAAATAAATTTAAATCTCAATTACCTACGTTGGTATATTGGCCAAATTTCTCGAATGTCCGTCAGCTGACGCTATATCATGTCATGGTTTATTTAAAAGATATTTGCCAAAAACGAAAGCAGACAGAAAGCAAGGTAAAGAGAAGACGACCGCATCATCTTAGCAAATGTCACGGCGTCACGTTAATGGCACGAGATTTTGTGTCACAATTCAAAAACTAAAGAATTAGAGGACCAACACTCCCTTCCAGATTCATTAAAAGACGGTATTAGGTAGTATTAATACCTGAAAAGCAGCTTTCGCAATGGTCGGTCACGGGATGGGTGACCAAAAACTTTTCATCTCGAGCTCCTCTGTGCTTCGGAACGCACATTAAGCTGTTGGTTCCAGCTGTATTTGCTAAATACCCATCAATCAGCACTGGGCCCGCGTGGTAGGTCATGGCCCATTCTCCTTATCTATCCATAAGGAAGGCCAGTGCCTCAGCAGTGGGGACATTAAATGGCTGATGATGATGATGACCTAAAAAGTTAGTCGTATCAATTTCAGCAAAAATTTTGGTTGCTACTGACAAAAATATTTATGTGAAGGGCATTCGTGTTTGGTCCGTTACTTCATTTTATTTTCTTTTATAGTAAATAATTTCCTTTTATTGTAAACTAGCTGACCCAGCGCGACTTCGTTCCCGTGGCCCTACCCCCTACTCCACCCTACCCTACCCGTACTCTACCGCTACCATACCCTACCCCTACCACTTCTACTCTACCCCTCCTTCCCCTATTTTCTCACCGTCAAAACCTTCCTTGGACTTCCACGAACATTTCAAGACCAAAATTAGCCAAATCGGTCCAGCCGTTCACGCGTGATGTCGTGCGTGACCAAGGGAAATAGGGATTCATGTTTATATACAGGGCGTCCCAAAATTAACTCACATGGAGGGAAAGTACCTTAAATACTGAAGATATAAAATTTTACTGAAAGGAGACTTCATTTTTATTTTGAAAAGAAAACGAACTGCATTCAAAGAATTTTAAGTAATCAACTGTCTGAACTGGGAATCGAACCCGCCGAATAAAAAAAAAAAATCTCTAATTTAATTGTACCGATCGAAAGGCTCGATCATACCTTATCATTTTTTCTTAATAACATAGCATCTTAAATAAAAGGAAGACTACGAAATTTAACATTTAATGTTGAATAACAAGTTTGTGCAGCGTTATGGATAGCCTTTCCTGTGACTGTCGTGCTCAAAACTTTAACATTTCAATGTATTACTAATGAGTGAAGATTGGAGCAATTATCATAAAGTGTTTGATAAAGTTATAATGTGATAAGATAAGTAACACCAGCTCGATTGGTTTAAAAATGTTTGAATAGTTACTTTGGTGCGGTCTATTCCAACATATGGCATAGTCGTGGGACGCCCCCAGGGCTTCCAATGACTATGGGCGTTTGTGCACTACCACTGAATTTTACCGATCCGGAAAAAAACGGATGCTTGTAATTAATTAATTACTAATATAAATGATTAATTATTAAAATACAAGCATCCGTTTTTTTCCGGATCGGTAAAATTCAGTGGTAGTGCACAAACGCCCATTGTCACATGGTGGCATAGACCACACCAAATACTGTAGATAGAAAGTTTTATTGAAATAGGACTTTATTTTTATTTAAATAACAATAGAACTGCATTCAATTTTTTTTTAATAATAGCATGTCCAAACCGAGAATCGAACCCGCACGAAATTATTCAAACTTTTTAAAACCAATCGAGGTGGTGTTACTTATCACATTATCAAACACTTATGATAGGGAATTAGGTATAATTGCTCCAATCTTCACTCATTAGTAATACCTACATTGAAATGTTAAAGTCTGTATTGAGCACGACAGTCACAGGAAAGGCTATCCATAACGCTGCACAAACTTGTTATTCAACATTAAATGTTAAATTTCGTAGTCTTCCTTTTATTTAAGATGCTATGTTATTAAGAAAAAATGATAAGGTATGATCGAGCCTTTCGATCGGTACAATTAAATTAGAGAAATATTTTTTTTACATTTGGCTGGTTCGATTCCCAGTTCAGACAGTTGATTACTTAAATTTCTTTGAATGCAGTTCGTTTTCTTTTTAAAATAAAAATGAAGTCTCCTTTCAGTAAAATTTTATATCTTCAGTATTTAAGGTACTTTCCCTCCATGTGAGTTAATTTTGGGACGCCCTGTATACAGGGTGTTAGGGGCACCCTTGCAAAAACTTTAACCATGGCTTCAAGCCTTTATGCTGAACAACGCACAGCAAGATTTTTTGTCGGAAATGAAAAAAATATTTTGACTCTTCATACAAAATGTTCCGACAAGTTGCTAAATTTGTATGAAAAGTCCATTTTTTTTTAATTTCCGACAAAAAAATCTTGCTGTACGTTGTTCAGTATGATGGTCTGAAGCCACGGTTAAAGTTTTTGCAAGGGTGCCCCTAACACCCTGTATACATAATATATAGTAATAACTTCCTTTAGTAACAGTGAATAAGTAATCCATTTCTGGGTATCTCCAGGGAAAAATGGAAAAAGCAAAATCTATTAGGTACCCTTTGTGGCCACTTTAAGGATTTTTTGACATTTAAGCACTAAGTACAAAATGATCTTAGGTATTTAAGACACAAACTATATCTTAAATTATAGATAATTTATCTACATTTAAAGGTACATTTTTAAAATTTTAAAAAATTAAAATAGTTTTTTGTATATAACACAAAATGTGTGAGAAGTGCCAAATGTACCGGTTTTGGCCACTTATTGATTGTTAAACTTTTGTAAGTACCTACCTATAGCGAAAAATCAAAACCAAACCCAGGTTAAATCAATATATTCTAATGCGCTAGAAACCAATCAATTGCAAAACAACAATTTAATTGTAAAAAACAAAGGTTAGTATTTCATCCAAAACAATTATTTTAAAATTTTCATACAAAACATTTTTTAAAACAGAAAATGGAATTTATTGAATAAAATCGAATGGCTTATGGAATTCTAACGACTGTTATTATTACATTAAAATACCTTATTTTAATTGCCTTTAGCAAAAATGGCGAAAAGTTGTTTAGAAAACTTTTAGAGCAAAAAGTGGCCAAAACCGGTACAGTGGCCAAAACCGAGGCTTCTGCCCTAGGTACATAAAATAAGCTTCATGTAAGTACCTACTTATGTATTGTTTTTGATACTTAGTATTCTTCCTATTATTATCTTTTAAGTGATTGCGCAATTGAAGTCTAGAAAATATTAAAATTATAAGTTCCTTCATCGTAAGTGCTAAGTAGGTACCGTACCGTAAGAATAACTCCGCAATCGATATCATTGCTTTGCACAACAAACAATATGACTTTGACCTCCATTTTTGTCCGTGGCAGTAAATCAGTTAGCCTATTATCACCTACTTATCAAAAAGTAACAGTAATATTATTTCTGACTACGTGATGAGTGGACCGAAGTTCAAACGAGAATGTTCCAACTTCACTTGGGCTTACAATTTGTGCTCACATTAAGTATTCTTTTGCACGTTTTTGGATGTTTACTCAGTCGTCTTTTTGTAAAGAAAAGTTTAGAACTTGTTATTTTGTTTCAACACATTTTGTTGTTGAATAAGTCGTTTTGCAAAGAAAACCAACAGCATGAATATTTATAAGTCTAAAATCGCTTTCAATAAGCTTTCTGTAAGAAAAGTTAATTTGTTAATATCATGTTGAGCGTTTAACTCAAAACTTTGTTAAAATAATAAAAAAGCGCAACTCAAATATTTATATAAAGTCTTATTTTTCTTTCGTTATAAAAAACAACATATAAAAATAAACTGAGCATCGGTTCTTGGAAACGCTATTGAATAACGATTATTTAAAAACTGGAATGGTGTCAGCTCTTTGTGGAGAAAAGAGAATAGAGAATTCGCGCAAAAAATATCGTGTAATTTTCTCGAGGCAATTTAATGGCACGTGGCGCTTCAGAAATGCACTTTTTATAGTTTTTGTTTGCGTCTATTAAGTCATGAATGAGCTTCATAACGATGTTATAAATAGAAACTCGGAGACGATCAATAAAAGAAATACCTATAAACTTTATACCTACGAGTACTACAGATTGATGTCAAGTACAAATACAATACAATACTTACATACAATTGCCGTTACTAAGAAAGCTTAAATAAAAATACCTACATCTGAATTCCTATCATAATTCAGAGATATGCAGTTTCCAGTGCTATGAAATCAACGAAATTTAAGTTTAACCAAACTCAGTTCACAGTTCTCCAAATCACTCTAAACATAAGTTTCGCGGAATTATAAGACTTTATTTTTTAAATATCTTTATAGGGAGTGTGTGTTTGGGTAAATTAAACACTGAATTAGGTTTTTTTTATAACACCTATTAATTATTTTACAAAATACACTATGGATCTTAAAATGTAAAAAATATCCGTAAAAGGCTTTGTAATAGTCCTTAGTTCCGATGAACTGTGGACTTTTTTTTAAATTAATATATTGAAAATTAAACCGCCTTCAAAACAAAACTGCAAACAAAACTACAAACAAAAAACTCATTTTCCAAAAAACACGTAAAAGTGAAAAATAAATTGAATCAATCAATTCAAAGTACGAAAGTGCGGGACTTTTTCTAATTAATCTTGAACTTACTGATCTGATTGAAGTCGGTGTCAAGCCATATCATAATATGTATTTGATAGGTATCACTTCGCGCATGAGATATTGTGTATTATTGATTCACTATTTCTTGTTACTTTCGGCTTGACACCGACTTCAATCAGATCAGTAAGTTCAAGATTAATTAGAAAAAGTCCCGCACTTTCGTACTTTGAATTGATTGATTCAATTTATTTTTCACTTTTACGTGTTTTTTGGAAAATGAGTTTTTTGTTTGTAGTTTTGTTTGCAGTTTTGTTTTGAAGGCGGTTTAATTTTTTTGAAAAAATTTGTTTATTTTTCCGTTTTTAGTGTAAGAAATCTACCATAAGAAACCGCATAATGCGCAAGCGTAGCGCAATGTGCAACGACTGTAGCCCATCCGGCCTAGCATGAGCGGCTTATAACGCGCGATATGATATGGTACGGCAAGTTGTCTTGCTCACCCCACTAAGGTGTAAGCAAGACGGAATGCCGTACCATATCATATCACGTGCTATAAGCCGCTCATGCTAGGCCGGCTGATCTAAATTAGAATACTCAGACAAGCACCACCCTCCAACTCCCAACTGTAATGCAGTTTCCTTCCACCATCAGCTAACCTAAATTACTTGAAAGAATAAAACCTAAAGTTCTATTCGCGCTTGTGGTACTTAAAAACATACTTTAACTCCTAAGCGTTCAGGAGTTTTACCTTCCATCATCAGCTTACCTAAATAACCTTAAAGATAACAACTATAAATATTTACGCATCAACAATATATAAAGAATTATTCTCCAACTCCCAACCGTTGAGGAGTTGTACCTTCCATCACCAGCTCATCATCGTGAGATGATGACTACCAGACGCAAATACTTGGAAATTACTTATAAACCATATTAAAGAAATCGTATCGCGCCCGTAAAATTTAGTATTTTATTAATATTTCCGATAACCATCTATGGTCCTCATCATCAGTTTCACTACACTAAATGGTGCTTACCGAAAGCAAGTGCTCGAGTTATTTAAGAAAATTTAAAAATCGCTATAGGTTTGCCTATAAAATTTGAAGAGTTCCCTTGATTTCACCAGGATCCCATCATCAGATCCTGACCGTATGACAATGGGACCAATTTGTAACTATATGCTTTTGAACAAAAAAATAATTTCTAAAATCGGTTTACAATTGACAAAGTTATGAGGTAACAAACATTAAAAAAAAAAAAAAAAAAAAAAAAAATCAACCGAACTGAGAACCTCCTCCTTTTTTTGAAGTCGGTTAAAAATACATGATCGAAACAGTAATATCGACAAAATACAATAATTGAACATTGATTTATTGCGTAGTTTGAGTTAATATCATAAATATTTATCATTTGATTTGTGTGCGGTTTTACTTAGAAAGCAATAAGGAGTACATTTTAATGTGTTTCTGTATACGTAGTGAAGTTGTATGATTTAGAGGTTTCCGGCAATAATAAATATTCGTCTCATTAAACTTCTGTAAGAGCTCGTTAAAACTTCTCTGCAGTACCGAGTTAATGAACACCCAAAATGTAAGCGACAGGAGGGGTGTTCGACCTCCTTTGCTATATATTAAAAGTATCTTCATCATTATCCGCCATTTCACGGGAATATCTCAGAGATATCGGTATCCACAGCTCTAGCAAACACGAATTTGCAAGATGACACGACATTGCAACACGACACTATTCTGGGGGCCAAGTCTGCTAACGTTGAGTCACAATCGTGTCTCAATCGTGTTTCAATTGTTTTTTATTTATATTTTTTTTATTTAAGTACTAAATTTATTTATTGACCATAAAGTATTACAATGTTAACTTTACAATAAGCAGGCTTTTATAAAGGATTAGTCTTCAAGTTTACAATAATATTGACGTAATATTTGTTTTTTTACATACTAGTTACAAGAAGTGTGTAGGTACTTTTTTCACAATACTACTGATGGTCATACCACACACTACATTCACATCACATCATACTGTCATAATTCTTGTAACTAGTGTTTTAAAGAGCACTACAACTGAACTACAATTGAAACATGATTGAGACACGATTGTGACTTAACGTTAGCAGACTTGCCCCCCTGTTCTCTGTCTGTTGGAAAGGAGCTGATATTAACACTACCAAGTTGCAGTCATGCAGACTTCTGCTATAATTGTTATGATAATTCAATAGCGGGATCATAATAAAACGGGAACTTTTCTTAGCGATTCGAGTTGTCTGGATTGCATCTGGACTGGAATGTATAATGATAAAAACATAACTAGAGAAGTAATGTGAGTTGCCCTGTGTAATTAAAGTAAGAGGGATACGTAGTGATTTATTCTATAATTATTTAGATTTAGAAAAATCTTTTCAGTTATTATCTTAACCGCTATTTTTAAGGATTAGGTATAGGTAATGCATAGACCTGAATCCTGATCCACGGTTATAACACTCCGGTCCCAAAAATGCCCGCAATAATATTTGAGAAAACGCTTCGTCGTAGTAATTAACGAAGATTTCGTAAGTTGTTGTGTAAATGATCTTTATCGTATTAAATGAATTACTTGAAAGACATTGATGTCGCCATAATCAATACAATTTGTCAAGTATAGCCGGGAAGGGATTACGGCGCGCGGGTAGGCATATGATTGTATGCTAATCTGTATGGCTCTATTGGCGGAACACGCGTGGGACCGTATGTTAATATAATAACGACTAGTGGCAAATTGGTGGGCATATCTCTGATGAGTGCAAGGTTTAAGTCATTTGTCTTTATATTAACATGGACAGCTACTCGTAGCACTGTAACGATTTTCAGATCCTGACCTGCTGCACTAAAAGGACCATGGTTCTACTACTAATATTTTGCATGATTAAACTTTTTTCCCTAGCCATGGTTATTCGATCGATATGTATTCAGAGGGTTCGGATTGCCAAGCAAAGAGACTACACTAAAGGGTTTATATTAAGGCTCTTTTTATGTAAAATCAAAGTATATTTGAGTCAAGAGCCATCAACAACACGAGCAGCTTTTGATCCGAACGAGGCCACTTGTGTCGTGATAAATATTTAGTGAGTAGCTTTTACATTTTTGGTATGGACAACATCAATATTAATGATTTCAGACTCTTGAGATGCTTTTTTGTCAAACGAGGTTTAATAGAAATTTAGGAAAATAACTAAAATATGACGACACTGCTACTTTGTTTACGTTTAACACTTTTTAATACACATAGCTTAACTCCGGATCCCACTTTAGTCTTACTAAGGTCAATCAAGACGCAAAATTCGAATGGAGCCAGTCTCTCATCCTGCCACTGAGTAATTCCTTAATAATAATGAGAAGATAGAGATTTAAACCAATAAATTATGGCCAAGATGAAATTTCATTTGAAAATTCCCATACGATTGAGTGATAAAAAGGGTTCATGTTTGTTTTATTCACAAACCCAATCTTGCCATTCTGATAGCTTTCATTCTAACCTCCATTTTTAGTGGAAAGGCTTATATAAAAGGGTTCAAGGAGGAAAAGGCTAAGGAATTGGTGTTTATGTGTAAATATTTTAGACGTTTTTTACAGTTACACAAGTGAAAGGGTAGCATAATATTTTTTTTCTATCACAGGCTTCGATTAGAAGAGGATTGTCGTAAAAATGGAAAAATAGGAATTAATAATTTTCTTGAATTAAACAAAAAACAAACTAAGCGCTGATTTAGCTATACCTATATATATATTACCTACTCACGTCGTCGTTAGAGCAGTGATGCATCACATAAATTAAATTTAATACATAGAAATAAAACTTTTAAATGTTAAGAGTTCTCGCTATCCACCTCTTTATTTTATTGATAACTAGCTTTCCGCCCGCGGCTTCGCCCGCGTGGACTACACGACATTATCCCGCGGGAATTTGTTATTTTTCCGGGATAAAAAGTAGCCTATGTTCCTCTCCAGGCTACAAAGTATCTGTTTTCCAAATTTCAGCCAAATCCGTTCAGCCGTTTTGGCGTGATTGAGTAACAAACATCCAAACATCCAAACATCTAAACATCCAAACATCCAAACTTTCACATTTATAATATTAGTAGGATTTTCAATGGTCATGTTATTACAGTTATTTCGTGACCCGTGGTTCGTGGTTTTCTTGTCTAGGTCCCGCCGGAGCCGGCCGCATTACGGGAACTAAACTCAAAAATAATAAATTTACTAGCGGCCGCCGCGGTTTCACTCACGTGATTCTCGTTTCCGTGGGAGTATTGGAATAAAAAGGTTCCTTTTTGTTATTTCAGCCTATAGGTAATCTATCTCTTTTGCAAATTTCATCCAGCAGTTTTTGCGTGAAAGAGTAACAAATATCCTCACAATCTTTCGCATTTATAATATTAGTAGGATAGGTACTCTCTGTAGGTCTGTACATTAAACAATGTGCAAGCCGTAACGAAACTAATAATAAATTAATCTCCAATTAAGATGTGTCTTTTTTTATAAAAATGAAGAAAATTAACTTTGTAAAAAAAGTAAAAAAAACAAAGCACTATCGTTACCCAGTCTCATAATAGACTCGGTACAGTCAGCAGTACCATAACTTTTGGTTCCCAAAAAACAAAAAAAAAAACAAACCAGTAAAATACCGGTTGAGATTTATACGTGTGTGATGTCAACGTTTCATAAGCAATTTTAGCTACTAAATGTCGTGACGAACGTTTTTTGTGGCACCAACCACTTCACGATTGACAACGACTTAATACCTACCGGTGGTTGCTTCTGTGAGCATCGTTATGATATAATTGAGGTAATTGACCATTTAACCACTAGTAAAGATAATGATGCCGTATGATATCGAAAGCTGATCGCAATTTCTATTACGCTTTTATCTGTGAAATCTTATCATTCAAGAGATATTATCATTTTGTAAATCGGTAGAATATAAAAGACGTATCAATCAATTCAAGGATGAGAGTGGAATTTTTTACTCTGAAAAGTCTATAAAAAGACCTTATCGGAAATCTTCGTCTTTTCACGAAAAACAAAAAGAATCAAAACAAAACAAGATCTAAGTAGTTCTAATTAAATGATTGCCATGTTTATTTATTGTAGTTTAGTTTCTCATATTGTGTTTAATTATATTTAATTTGAATAATTAACAGATGAAGAGCTAAAAACACAAACTCATTTTCATATCATACAGCGCTATAACATAATTATAGGTAAGTAGGTATGTTTCGCAATTGAAAATAGGTAAAATGTTTATTCAGTCCATGTGATTCTCGAGGAAACTGTCGAGCGAAGCAGGATATAATAAATCTAGGGTGACAGAGGCTGGCTTGGTGCCAAAATACTTTGGACCTAATGCAACTGGAATGGCGTAAACAGTGGCGTGGGCAAGTTGTCAGTTTTTGGCTAGATTAGATAAGCATTTACTTGTTCGCAACTCAGATTTGACAAATTACCATTTGGCACTTTGCGTGGTTTGTGAGTTGTTATTTGTTTCTGTTTACTTATCTGTTTCTTTGCGCTGCAATTGTAAGGCTTGGTTAATTAGTTGCGTTATATAATGTAAGTTTATAATTAGTATATTATGATACAAGTGAGCTTAGGTTGCTCATTATACACGAGGCTGTGGGTTGCAGCCCGAGCCGCAGGCGAGGGCGTAAATCAGTCGAGTGTCTAGTGAGTAAGTTGCTCACGAGTTTCATACGCACTTTTTCAACACACTTGCGAGGTAAAACAAACATTTATTGCATACATATTGTATTAACCTAATATTAACTAAGGGAAAAAGCGCGCAAGTTTTTTTTTTGCACGCGCCAAATGTGAGGTGTTTGATTACATACAGCCATACAGCCTACTTCAAAATAATTAAGTATAATAATAGTGATAAAATGCAAATGTTTTATAACAAATTATTGTGAATTATAAATAATTTGATAATAATATACATAATTATGTTTTTTGTCTTAATTAGGGACACATTTATTTATTCTAAAAACGTAAATGGATTTTCAGCCGTATAAAACCTCTTTGTTGTTACAAAAAAAGAACTGTATCTATCCCGCTGAAATTGAAAATGCTCTGTTGACTCGCATATAAATTGCAGTTAGGTACTAACTTAACTTTGTAGGGATACTATATTACCCGGTTAAATTGAAAAGTCTCTGTTTGCTCGCATATAATTTGCAGTTAGGTACTTACTTAACTTTGTAGGGATAATTCTATTACGCAACTAGTACTGTAATATTATTATGCACGCGTGGGTTATAGTTCGGTTTATGGCCCTAAGATCGATGTAATAAGGCTCACTTTATGAGCAAGTGTTTTGAAAAATATATTGGATTATTTACTTATTTTGTCTGCTGATTCAGTCTATACAAACAAAAATATAATTATAAATATGTAAGTTTATGCTATGCATGAGGCAGGATTCAGCGCAAGGGTTAAATAATTTGACTCTTGTTTGATGCAAAATAAAGCTGAAATTCGAGTGAAATCAAAATTCATAAGTACCTACCGGTCTATACCTTACCTATGTTTATATGTTGTCAATTTGCTTTCCAATCGTATTTCAGCCCGTGTGTCAGTGGATCCCAATTAAAACTCGAACCCACGTGACTTTGAAATGAACTTCTGAGTCACGAGACTCAAACAAGGTCGGTACAGTTCATTACCCATTTCAAATATTGGTTCAGGTATCCTCGAATGTAGCTGCACGATTACGTACTTTGTCACACCAGCTGCACTGCTTGCAATCGTACTACATGAATGGACTGATTAGCTTGACATGGTAATATGGTGGTCTGTCACTTTTGAGGTAGTACTTACATAATATATAGTGCAAATTCAACAAGTTTGCAAAACATTAATGAAGTTGTGCTTATATAATTCTTTTGAGAAAAATTGGTTATTTTTCCATTTTTAGTGTAAGAAATCTAATGAGCAATCGTTGCACAATGTGCAACGTTTAAAACTGTAGCCCATATCTAAATTAGAACACTCAGACAAGCACCATTCTCCAACTTGTAACTGTTATGCAGTTTTTTAACCTTCCACCATCAGCTAACCTAAATTACTTAAAAGAAAACAACTAAACATCTATTCGTACATATGGTAGGTACTTAAAAACATGCTTTAACTCCCAAGCGTTAAGGAGTTTTAACTTCCATTATCAGCTCACCTAAATAACGTGAGAGAATACAACTAAAAATCTTTACGTATCAACGATATGTAAAGAATTATCCTCTAACTCCTAACCATTGAGGAGTTGTACCTTCCATCACCAACTTATCAGCATGAGATGATGACTACCAGATGCAAATACTTGAAAAACTTTAGAAAAACCATTCCTCGATTTCCCCTGGATCCCACCATCAGATCAGATCCTAACTTGGTAAACCATTTTCTTTCAGATAAAAAAAAATATTAAAATCGGTTAACAACTGGCGAAGTTATGGTACCTATAACATACATAAAAAGAAATACCGTCGACGTGAGAACCTTTTTTGAAGTCGGTTAAAAATAAATAAAAATCGTATTACCTTTTACAACAACAATGTTAACAGTAACCAGATAAACATATAGGAAAATCTATTACCCCGGCCACCTAGGTAATATTGATGTTAAGTTTGTTCTTTTAACTTTGACCCGGAACTTTTTATCAGGATGATCAGATATTAAAACTAATAGAACTGGTTTGCACAAAAGAAACATGGCTTTTTCGTGCATAGGTGAGTTCATAGGCAAAATTCGAGAACATTTTGAAGATACTCCTCCGAAAAGAGTGGAGCGTTTAAATTAAAGCAAACAAAAAGAAAAAAAAGGGAAAGCAGAAATGAAACTCCTTTCTAAGTTGCGAAAAAAAGTTCCTTTATTTATTCGTAATCATTGATATATTATACTCGATGTTCCTAATATAGCAAAAACACGAAGTATTGAGGTTCACTCACTAGTCATTGAATACAAAATGGCCTATCAATCAATATCATGCATGAAGTATCTACCTACATCAGATCAGAGCTACTACAGTATCTTGATTCTTGATACGCGCAGTTATCGTGTTCAGTTTCACAGTAACTCGATAGCCACTTCTGTAAACCAATCACACAAATCGCTATCAAGTGTCGTGAATTAGCCTTGATCCGTTAATTTGCACCGGGACCTGTTCCTCCGGCCTTGTTTTATGTACGATGATAGAGGGAGACAGTTGACCCAGTGACTGCTCGATAGAAACCGGCAGCTTTTCGCTTTTATAGCGATTGACTCTCGAATGTAGGCCAAAGCTGAACATCCGCTGACTTACGAGATGATTAAACATGCAACTAGTTTACTAGTGGATTTCGATGGAATTTATTGGAAAAGTTTTAATCTTTCTATCTACCTATCTAGAGTTTGCGCTTGATACCTTACAATCTTGCTCAAAGTACAAAAAGACCAAGACATCTACGATGAAGCGAGCTCACCAAGAAAAAGTTCGGGTTTTAACATACATTTAAATTATTATTAGAAATAACATTTCATTTCATTAATTATTATTATATATAATCATCGGATTCGATGTTTGGTCAAAACGTTAATAACTTTGTCGACTTTGGGATACGTATAAGATAGAAAGATAGATATGTACCTACCTATGTACCTATATCATTCAGATACCTATAGCATAACGATCCATACAGTAAATTTTTTATTATAAAATTCATTTATTTAAAATGTTAATGGTTAACAATTATTATTTAGCTGTTTGTTTTTGTGATAGTGTAAAAAATGTTTTTCATTTCAATAACTTTAATCGCGAGGAAGTATATTCATATAATCTGTATTCTATGTACTAGGTCGGAGTCAAGGTTGGTATAGTAATTAGATTTAGCTTTGTACCGAAACGAACGTATCATTAGGCGAAGGAAGTATAAATGTATACATGTGTTATGTCGACGAAATAATAAAATTTGTGTGTGTGTTTATTGCATGTTGATCCAGAATAATATCAGCTTGTGACAATTTGGCGCTCGCTATATTTATTTGACATAGATAGTCTTTGAATCACAACATTGAAAATTGATTGAGGGTGAAACAAGCTTTAATTAACTATTTTACCCATGATTTAACTAATTAGATCCCGTAATCTGGGATTCGGTAAGATCACGAAGACGAAGTTGAGAGCGTTCGCTAGCTAACTTTAGGTATTTGTAAATTTGAAAAAGTTTATTAATATTTATAGTAGTAATAATTATCATAGTTTATTTATTAATATTTAATGAATCTGCCTATGTGCAAACGGAAATATGCAAAGTACACGCGTTTGACTGCCAAGCAAAGTGTGCCATCAGCTAACCGCAAGTTTCCCTAGAAAGCTGGCCTCGTGTAGCAGGTGTTGCAGATCAGATGCTTTGCCGATTATCGGCAGCTTCGGCCTCCGTCGACGGTAAACTAATTTTGTAGTTGACCCCCGGCTATCGAACGCGTTGATTGGGTCAATGCCTTGGACGCTTGCTAGTGTTCTTTTAGATTTTTCTAGCGGCCATTCCACGTCATTTCGTTAATAAGATTGTGTTTCGAGGCAAAGGGTAGCCTATTGTAACATTTCCCAAAAGCTAATTGTTAAATACCCAAAAACAAGGTTCTTACTTTTACTTATTTTGTTATTCGTTACTTATTTTTTTTTCCAGAAACAAATATTTATCAAAGTTATTTAATAATAAATACGAAGAATGGCTTCAAAACATATTAGGTATCTCTCTCAAAATGATTCGTACTTTCGAGCTATTGAACTCTCGTCCTTACGTTCTTAACTGCATACAGTCATATATTTTGTCTTTTAGCATTTGAATACCAACACATTTTTGTGTCAGTCATCAAGTGAATTATTGTCAAAGGTATTTCATATTGTTAACGTACAATTACGTGCATTGCTCAACAATGACATGTCTTGAAAACTACTACAGTAGCATTGTTTAGCTGAACATCTACTTTCACGATTTCTTCCATTATGTAAATCAGTGTAAATACAGCGCTAGCTTATAAAGGCAACCGCGATCATGATTGGTTATTAATTCGGCAATGAATGTCCTTACTGTATGTGAAACTTAAAGTGATTGTGATAGATACGGATCAGTTAAATTTGATAAGGGCCAAGTGTTAAAGTTCTAAATAATGGTAGAATTGTTCTCGAGGGGTGGCAACGCTGTTGATGCCTCTCAGTCGTGTTGTAATTGAATTCCCGGGGGCCAATTATGTTTTCTCGCTTTCTTAGACAATGCCGTCTTGAGAGCGAAACGTTTCGAATGTACTTTTAATGAACAATACTTTGCATTTTTCTTCAGAACTGGAAATGACTGCAGGTTGTTAAACTGTGTAGTTGTTGCTCGCTACTTTTTAACGTCATTAAATTAGCAAGGGCTGTTTGAGAGAATAGAAAGTCAACGACATACCTACTTAACGATATTAAGTTTCGAGTTTTCTATTTTGCCTAAAGGGCTATATAAAACCCTTTAAGCAATTCTCTTGCTCCACAGATTTGGCTTCGTTAAAATATTAAATCGCCATAATAGCAGAGTACTTTAGTCAGTTAAATACATACTTTGCATGCCGCAAGCCTCTTTGTATTGAAATTAATTATAACTTTTGACAGTTGAAAACAAAAGTTAAGATTAAAATTTCAATAATCGAAACTGAGGAGCATTGACAAAATTAAGTTTATCAATTATTATGATGTTAATGGTAATTATTATCAGATTAAGTTTGTTTGTCACTTATTTCTAATGAATAATCAGTGTTTTAGCATAAATCAGTATCATCAGCTGTAATCGTCCATTGCTGGACATAAACCTCTCTATAATTTGCTCCTACGTATATATTATGAGCCCGGTCTTTAGCTTTTCGCATCATCAGTAGGTATCAGTGTAAACACATTATAATAACCTCCCTTGAAAAATAGGTATAACATATCTACCTATTTCAAAGTTCTTCTAATAACAACGCCGTAGTTAGATTTGTTTATCGATTGAGTATTTAAAGAGTAAACAAACGAAACTGAGGTTCAATGGATTGCGTGTCAAGGTTCATTGGTTATCGGGCTGATCTATAGCAGGTGTGCTTTCTACACCATCTAGGTACCATTTAAATAGAAATTTAGCCTTGATTTTATAGAGGCATTATAATAATTATGAAAGGGTTTCTATCTACTTTTTAACCGAAATGTAGCCTTGGTTTGATATTGTAGTTGTTACCTGTTGTTGTTGGTTCTATTGATTTTTTTATTTTTTTGTAAAAAGGAGATTTTTCAGTTTTGTATGGAGCCTCGGCTAGGACCTTGTACACTATACCATAGCAAGCAAAAGATAAATATAATAACTGACAACTAATTATATCGCAATAAGCTAACGCGTTTGATGGTACAAAAGCATTATCTAGTCTTAATAATTATGCAACCCCGATTCAATATGTCGGTAAAATGTCACACTAACATTAAAAAAAGGTTCACATTGACAGATTATCATCAGTCGTCAATGTCATCGTTTTTTCGTACAGAAACATCAAAGTTTCCGAACGTGATTTAAATATGGTTGCCAGTGTGACCATAGATGGCAAAGAATTTTTATTTCAAAGTTTATTTTTGTACCATTTATCCAGAAAGACAATGAGAATTTTAATATTTTATTTGACTTTACTATATTTTTTACTATTAGTACGAATAGTGTACAATGTCCTAGCCGAAAATGAAAAATGTCCTTTCATTTTTATGTCAAGCTTTTTTGCTAACTGTACTTTAATATTGTATTGTCATCTAAACCAAACCTGTACCCATACAAAATTTCAGCTCCATCGGACACTGGGATGTGGGTCAAATTAAGCTTGCAAGATTTGTCCCCCACTAACTAACAAACTAACTAACTAACATGGCAAGTTAATATAAAGCTTTTAACAAATCGATAGTGTTTCAATCGCATGATGAGTGACGTGTGCTTTCTACATCATCTTTCTTTTTAATCGAAGTTTAACCTTGATTTAAGTGATCAAGGTTAATTAAAATTCGATAAAAGTATATACTTACAGGCATTACCTACTAATATTGTGGATTCTAAAAAAACTAATCAGTTAATGTTTCGGACCTGTCATTGTGTCGACTACGAACTACTTCATTGTGCCAACAACAAACCTTTTGGTGAAAAATGTCTTTGTGAAAGTAAAGAGAAGTGTGACTGGATTTTTTCGTCGATTAATGGATTTGCTATGGAATTGCGTAAAGTCAATCGTATTCATTTGACTGTTCATATTGTATCATAATAAATGTCATTTCATACAAATTGCAGCCGATTGAATACAAAATGAATTGCCAAATTAATACGATTACCTTACGCAATTTTATTGCACCCTTGATCTATAGCAGAGGCCCTACTCTACTCTCTACTACCTACTCGATTCTGTCATGCCCGGAGAGTGAGAGGGACGGATCTAACGAAATTTCTTTTTTTGTTGAATTAGAGTAGGGCCGCAGGTGTGCTTTCTACAGGGTGCGTAATGAATGATATAATTTCATTTGGTATAATTTCATTTCAATAACGTTCATATGACATAATAAACGTTTGTCATAACAACACTTAACTAATTTCATTTTGCATAATGTTTATTTCATATAATCATCATCATTTTATATAATATCATTTGACATAACGCTCATTTTATATAAAAATATTTTATATAAAACACATTTGCTATAACGGTCATTTGATATAATTTTGTTTCATATACTTAATCATCATAATAATATGTAATAATTTCATTTGATATAATTTTGTTTTATAAAATCATCAATTAGTCAATTAAATGTATAGGGTAGGCAAAGGAGCAGGGGGCACGGGAGGCACAGTGCGCTCGAAAGGGGGACTCGGGAGGCGAAGCCCCCCGCAATAAAACGCCACAACGGTGACAAAACAATTGATAATAGGTTAGGTTAGGTTAGAACTGTGAACAAAACAGCGCAAGCCGAGCGAGTGAAGCGAGCGTGCCGCGGTAGCGGCCGGCGAAGCGCCAGAAATAGTTATTCGTTGATTATTATACTAAATGAACGTTATATGAAATGTTGTTATGTTACATAACCATTATGTGTTTTAAATATTATACAATGTAAGTGTTATAGTAAATGTTTATTATATGAAACGTTTTTATATCAAATGTTCATTATACGGTTTAAAATTATATATTTTGAATTTATATCATTCGTTGATTATACAAAATGAACGTTATATGAAATGATTTTATGTAATGTGTTGTTATATTTTGTGAGTATTATACAAAATGTTGTTATATCATATATTCAACACCCCTTTCTACAGCTCTACCATTTTAAACGCAATTAAACTTGTTCTTAAATAGGCTAGGCATTACAAAAATGGAGGGTTCCATTTACAAAACCCGTTAGTAGGTATTTCAATCAGTATTTTTAGACTTTCTATGGTGTTTGTTGACTAATGAATTACGACTTTTTTTGTCAACAATAACCTTTTTGGTGCGAAGTTATAATGTTAGATTTAGTAACACCTTACAATTAAAATGATATGAGCAATAATAATACATATAAGTACTTACCTAATAAATATGTCAAGTAATCAGTTACATATTATAATTATCAATAGAATATTGTCTGCTGGTTGAGTAGAAACTTAATTAAGTACTTTGTAAGAAAGTTAACACCACCATTTTCTGAACATCAGGCATCAGGCATGTCATGTGATATGGCGTAGGGAGTGCAATCTTGCAGCAAAATCGTCAATCTCGGTATTTGCAAGATTAAAGAGTTTCAATCTCGCAAGATCTCGGTATTTTGCGAGATCTCGCAGATAGCCTTCTTCTTCCTTTTACCTTTAAGTATTATAAGTTTTCTATTCAGATTTCCTAAAGTAAGTTGTTCTAAGGATGAATCAATAGAATATCTTCATAATAAAACGATGCTGAAACATTAATTTATTAAAATAAAACATAATTTTGAAAATAACTTTATGGAGGCACAACATATTTGAAGTGTCATATGCCAACAGGCTTCATTCATATGTTTGTTTAAAATGTAAAAATATACCTAGCAACACAAAAGGCCCTTTCTGCCTTTTGTGTTGCTGTTACACTTTTATATGCTTTCACTGCTCTACACTTGTTAGCACCACACCACTGATATTAATTTTTTGACACTTTTCTTGTCTAATAAGTTCATCAAATAATTAACCAGTTATGCTTGTGAAGGGTGTTCTTGTAGGCGAGCTTTCAAAATAATTGTTAATCATTCATCAAGAGAAAGAGGTGATTTTGCGGCTAATGGTCATGAAAAATGTTGCTGTGCAATCTTTCAAATCGCGCGAGATCGCGCACAATTTTGTGTGCAAGATCAATCTTGCTAAATTGGTGCAAGATCTCGGTATTTCGAGATCTCGGAATACCGAGATTGCACTCCCTAGTATGGCGCGTGACATATCAATTGCAGCCAGTGAGAATTCCTGAGTAAAGTCACAGGTAAAGTCTAGCGAAGCGAAGAAATGATTATACTGTGGTGGTAGGTAGGTATAGGTGTTATACCAGTATGGTTTTATGTAGGAAAATTATGTCCTGTCTCCATCCATACGAATGTTCCTTTCTTACACTTGATAAACAGGCATCTGATTGATTACAAATATCTGAAATAGTTCGAAATAGATATTTTTAGGGCCTTATCTGTTGTGTATTTTGTTACTTAGAACTAAATTCGATGTTGTATAATATAGGTCCTAAGACCTTGAGTCCACTACCTACGTCGCGTCGTAAGTAGACCTATTTCATTTAATATTTATCCCAGTTTGAGGTTGTATGATAAACAGCATCATTCTCCTGCCCTTATCTCATTTACTTAGGATTGGCGCAAAGACGTTTGCTTAATCACTTAACACTTCAGAAAATAACAGAATGAAAGAAATTACATACTTGTTAATATAACTTGTTATTACAACAACAATTTAAATTATTTGTTTATATGTAGGTAAGTAGTAATTTCTTGACCCAGTCCCAGATAGGGTCGAGTACTCGAGTCCTGATTGTGCTTATTTAGTTTTTTGCACTTGTGTATAAAGTTTAAGTTTGAAGATTTATCTTATCACGACAGTCAGTTGGTTTTGTTTATACCTACGAATGCAAGACGAACCTAAAAGGAACAGTACCTACAACACTATCAAATGTTATCGAAGGTCAACTTTGTGACGCAAAGCATCGAGGGCACGACTTTGCGCCCCCGCTATCTCTTCCTGTTGTCTCTATTAAGAATGCTAATTCTGTATTACTGTTGTGCTTGATTTAGTAATAAGAAATTTACCTATCCCTAAAGATTTATAAAGAAATGTGAATTCTATAAGGCAGATTTAATCCGTATGCCTCTGCTTTCTAACCTTGTTCAAACTCAGCACACGACGTAAGTATTGCTTGTGTTATTCCTTCACAGTTGCCTTCACTGTAAATTACTTTGTACCTAGTATCAACTTGAAACAATCTTTTTAATCAATGCAGTCGCTTCTATCACTCCGACTATCAATCTTAACTTATGTACAATCATATAATTACCTTTAGGAGATAATAAATAACCGTCAAGGCGAAAACAAAAGAATGGAGTCAAAAAATTCCGTCAGAAAGTATATTACGTTTTATTTATAGATGGGTGGACAAGGAAGATTTATTTAATTTTAATCCCCTTTTACCGAGGCTATTCATTTGCTGGCTAATCTCGGAAGACAAATATCTCTTCAATAAATTACTTAGGTACTTTCAGCAAGATGAAGCGTCTTCGAGTTGGTCAAATTTGCATTCGGTAACTTTAGCAATATAGATGTGAAATAAAATAAGGCTCTGTTTTGGAATACATTAAGAAGCTTATACATGCATGTACATTAGAAATGGCCTTTGAAGATGATATGGCTATAAAAATTGATGATATGTATGCACTTTATGTGTAATTAGATGAACAAAGAAAAAACGGTTTAACTTTTAAGTTGTAAAATTGATCTCTTAATCACATTTACGATCCAACATTGGATCAGTCATCTGAAAAGTCACGCACGCGCTCGATATCAATAGCTACTTTTACTTTTTGAACGAGATACCTAATAATATTTATCGGTGATATTTTCTCGCATTGTTGGGACATTTGGTCGATATAAAACGAAAGTCGAAGCCGCTCTTCTGTTAGATAACTTATTAAAAGTGCGTGTAACGCTGGGAAAGTTTCATTACGAACTAAATTTTACTTCATTTTGCAATCGGTGAAATTGGAACTTTCTATCGGACCTCTGTTTGTAAATGACAATGATAAAGTGTTATACAACTTATAATATTGAGACATAGACAAATAATAGGTCTTTACCTATGAAATAGCCGTTTTCTATGGGGAAATTGTAGGAAGTTGGAATCGGCATACAAAGATATTTGGGGGTTTCTTGGACATGTGAACTCCGAATTCAACGAAACTATCGAGATATGATCAGACAAAATTATTCTCACTAGTTATTGCCTATAATCACTTTGGACTGTCTTAGAATAAAAAAAAACTGTTCAAAGCTGTCAAATTGACGACAACCAAAGAGCGGTACTTTGAAGCGGTTATAAAAAATTTGGACGCGTGCTTAATTATTCTTTTCTTAGATGTTTAACATGACGACATACTCTATTTTCGAAACTGACTATTAATATTGATATATTGATATTAATTAAAAAATTAGAGACCAATAAACATGTGAGAAAAAGACGGCAATTTCATATGTAAAGACCTATTAATATGAATTATCTTTAAGTGCATAACATACTAAACTATAAATAAACGACAGGTTTGGTATAGCGAGAGAAAAATTTGAACTCTGAGAAGGACATCATTATGATATTTTATGATTACGATACCCATGGGACCTGAAACTCTGTAAGAAGTATTGCAAATACCTACCAGTAGGGCTAGCTTGCTCATTTATGAGAGCGCGTGAAAACGTCATTGAGCGCGTGCTGCTGTTTTAGTGAACGGGACAAATTCACGTTGACAGTCAGAAAAGAGTCGACCAAACTTGCGGTGCGCAAGCATATATATGGTTTGTTCCGGATGGCTTTCCTTTACTATGATGCCAGAAATCAAGTAAGTTAACACTTGAAAGACATCAATGCTTGAAAGTTTATCTTCATTTCCTAGCAGCGATTGAACCTATGAAAGTAGATTTCATAGTCAGAGTAGCTAAAGCAGCTTCTGTGTAAATTAATAAATTTATATAATAAGATTGTTATTCCATAAAGTTGACATTTCATCCGACCACCTTTTCATACTGAAATCAAAGGACAAAGTTTGTCCACATAGTTCTTTCAGTCACATTCCAAAAGTAACTTTAACAGTGAGGTATAGCGTATAAAATTGGATGCGAAAGTGAATTCACGTGGAATGGAGTACGCGTGTCGTATCAATATTTCACTCCAGCCAGTGACGGATGGTGGTGTGCAGTGCTCGGGAGCTAGGGTTGCCAAACGTACGTGATGACTGGTTAAGTAGGATGTTTTGGGAGTTTTTGGGACACTGGCACGTCGGAACAAGTAACGTCCTACAGATTGTTACTTTTAAGGAATGTTCAAATGTATGTAAAGTAAGAAACTCAGTCTTTTTGTTGTAACGCGCTACTTTTGAACTGCGTTCGGCATAAACAACTCCCTTTGCATTTTGGTAGTTTTATTTCCACGTCATCCCAAACAAATGCCATTAACAGTAACCCTAGGAAATAAGTAGGTACTTAATTAAAACTTGTTGCAGAAAACAGGCTGCCGATCAGCAGACGCGATTACAAAACAGATAGCAGCCCTTTTGAGATCTATGTGGCTGCTCTCATTCTATCCCCTAATACCCGACCTAATTAGTTTCGGTTATCCCTTATACGTGACACTTGAATTTGACTGTCAATTGTTTCGAACCACATAGTTGTGTTCGCCAATAGAAACATAAGACTCTTTGCTGAAAACTGCAGTCCCCTACAAACGCGATTACCAAACAGATGGCAGCCCTTGCACGAACCATTTGGCCGCTCTCATTCTGTCCCCTAATACCCGACCTACTTACGGCCCAATGCCAGTTAGATGAGTTGCCCAATAATACACGAATCAGCAGGCTTACCCCTAATAAGAACCATTTATTGCTCCGATAATGTTATGGCGAAAACAATTATTCCGTTACGATACTTCCCCTAATATCGCGAGGGAGTTCGAGGATGAGTTAATAAGAATGTTGACGGTAGTTGGGACACGAAGTATCGGCAGAAACGATATAAGATATATTTATTATAAGTTGACGAACTTGACTATATTATACACTACACAGGACAGGAATAAAATTTTCGTTCTTACAAAAATATCCCAATTGTTGACTAGCTAGGGTATAACAGTGACTTGACTGAAGATATCATAAAAATAGTCATTATGTTTAAAATAATTTCATGTCTTACAAATTGCTATTTTATTATACGTATCTACCTATAACTACTATAGTATCAATATTAGTGTTCACGCCGCGCGTGATTCATTCATTCACGTTGATTCGTGGGGTCGGCGCCAACCGCCGCCCGCGCGACATCGCGACCAGTTGGCCGTAAGCAGCCGTGAGGAGCGCCCGGTCCGGGTACGGACTTGTGACCCGTGTGTGTTCGCTTTGAAAAGCGCCGGGAAAGTTTTAGCTGCCTATTAGGGCACTGTGTAGTTATAAGGGTGTTAGCTGTAAGAGTTTCCCATCGGGGGTTGTGTGGAGATCGTTTAGCCAGGCGCGCCGGCGAGACAACGTTCAGCCCCCTACGGACACTATTTTCTAGTAAGGTACGACTAGCTTAATTTACTTAATTTTGCATGAGAAACCTTCGTTTCAATAAACTGTGGAACACAGTAGATGTGGTCATCACAATTGTGCGTGATCATATTTTTGGTAGCAGAGCGTACCTAGTTGATATAATTAGTTAATTTTCATATTAAAATTAACTAGGTACATAAAATTTCATAGTAAAAATAAAAAGCGTACCTAAAAAGCGTACCTAAAAATTATTTTTTTTTGTTGAAATCTCGAGGGTATGCCGAGACGATTGAAGTACTAAGAAATTGTTCTAGTAAATTCTCGAAGCGAATGTTTCTCACTTGGTGGATCCGATAATAGATAGACACTTATATAATTGTTGTCACATACTAGTGTTTTGATACGAGTTTACTCGCCTAGATGTGTATTTTTTTTTTTGTGTGTCCGGATTTATTTGACGAATAGTTCGTTCGAAAGTGTGTTTATTAGTACCACATACTAGTGATTTGATACGAGTTTACTCGCCTAGATGTGTATATTTTTTTTTGTGTGTCCGGATTTATTTGACGAATAGTTTCGTTCGAAAGTGTTGTTTATTAGTACCACATACTAGTGTTTGTTCCGAGTCCGCTTGCCTAGTTAAAAAAGTGGAACTAGTTTTAATTATTAGTAGTATTAAATTACGAGTATTATTATTAAAAATAGTTTTGTTTTCGTTTGTTGATAACGGTTTAGTAGTTGATTTGCGAGGTTGACTTGGCCGTGCCGTTATGCCATACCGTTAATCCTATACGTTTTGTTATACCGTTATATTGTTAGCCCTTGAAATTGGTAAGTTGCTAATAATTTATGAAAATAGTAGGGTCCGTGTATGTCGTCCGAATTTTAATTGTGTTTTATATTATCGTGACGCGACCTATTTCTATTGTTTTTTTTTTTTTTGTTGATGTTTGCCACTTTTATAATTCTTTGTTGCTTTGTTTATTAAACGGATTATAAATGGCTCCTACGAATCCGACCGCCGTATCCAGGGCTGGCATCCAAGGAGCTTTGCGTTGGCTTGCTTGTGCGGTCACATTAATAGACCGAGCCGACCGGGTAGGCGCGTTGCTAGCTCGGTATGGCGGGCTGGCAGCTCGGCTGCAAGACCTGGAGCGCCACGCCATGGAGTGTCGCGCGTATTACTTAGAGAACCCCCCAGCTGATGATGCCGTGTCGGAACAGCTGGAGCAGGATGTAGCCCAGGCCTATGAGCTGGCTGACCAGTTCACGGAGGCGGCTGAGAGGGCCCTGGCTGTTCGGAAGGGGGAGCCGGTTTTGAGCGGGGAGGTCAAACCTACCCCGACGGCGTTGCTAGGCCGATTGCCTACATTGGAGATTCCCACTTTTAATGGGGATCTGTCAGCCTGGATGGGCTTCATTAATTTGTTTGACAGTTTGGTGGATTCACGACGGGACTTATCCCCTAGCGAGAAGTTGGCCTATTTGCGCTCCTCCCTGCGAGGAGAGGCCAGCGCGGTAATCCAGCACCTGCTCATCAGCGACGACAACTACCAGGTGGCTCGCCAGCTTCTGGTTAGCAGGTACCAGAATGTCCGGTTACTGGCGGACACCCACGTGGCCACGATTTTGGCCCTCCCGCGAATCACGCGGGTACACCTGTTACGGAGGGAGTTGCTGAACCCGCTACTGTCAGCGGTCAACTCCCTAAGGCGATTGGACCTGCCGGTGGATCAGTGGTCCTTTGTACTGCTGCACATAGTCCTCGCCAAATTGCCCGCTGAAATGAAGGGGCGTTTCGAGCAGAGGTACGGAGGCGACAGCGCCTCGTATCTCCCGCCCTTCGCGGACCTCCTTCGTTTTTTGGAGGACGAATGTAGGGTGACGGACCACCTGGAGCCCGCCCCGGTTCCAGGTGTTGGTCGTATGGTGGCGGCGAGGGAACAGCCCCGTCGCCCGACCAATCGCTATGCTGCCTTCCAGCAGTCCCCTCCCCCCGCACCGAGTGAGCGGTGCAGGTATTGCAGGGGAGATAGGCACATGGTGCACGAATGTGCCAAATTTAGAGGCCTCCGCCCAGAGGGACGGAGGGCCGTTGCGAAACAGCGCCAATGGTGCTATAGGTGTTTGGGGGGACACATGCAGTCGGCGTGTCCCCAGACCGAGGATTGTCGTCTTTGCGGAGGGAGGCATCACCCCCTCCTTTGTTTGGACCGCAAGGACGCCGGGAGCGACCGGGGTTCGAATTCCTCGCGCACGGGCGGGGGCCCGGCAGCCCGGAACCGGTCCCCTAGAGATTCGGCGGGGCTTAGCCCCCCCGTTCAGTCCCCCCCGGAGAGGGGGAACTATAGGAGAGACGCCCCCGCCACGGGCGGGGGTAGGGGGGTACCACAAGAGTACGCCACGGTGGCGATGGGCACGGGCCCTATTTGCTACTCCCCCCCCCTAATGGAGAGGCCTCGATTGGGGTACTATGTACCGAGGCACGCCCCACACGGGTATTACCCTGCACCTAGGAGTGCTGTTGGTCGGGGCCAGTATGTACCCGATTGGGACCCGCTCGCCCGGTACGAGCGTCCCACATTTGGCGCGCCGACTCAGGCGCGAGGGGGACAAGTACCCCCTCAAAATTTTTAATGGCGCCCCTGTCGGACCCAACCACCCCTCCGGAGCTTGTGCTGTTGCCAACAGCCTCCGTGAATGTTTGGGGACCTAAGGGCAATGTTGTAACTGTGCGTGCCCTTTTGGACTCAGGTGCCCAGGGGTGCATAATGTCCAGGTGGCTTGTCCGACAGCTGGGTCTTTTGCTTGTGCCGCATCACGAAGCGGTACGGGGGGTGGGAGACTCGCGGATCCCTGATCCGATTGGTCGAGTTGAGTTCTCCTTCTCCCCCCACTTCACGCCAAGGCCGAAGATCGGTGCTTCGGCGATAGTATTTGATAAGGTGGTTGGACCACTCCCGCAAGTGCGAGTGCCGCCATCCACGATTGAGCTGACGTCTGGACTGGCTTTGGCTGATCCTTCCTTCCACCGACCGGGCCCAATACACTTGTTGATTGGTGCGGATGTCCTCGGTCGTGTACTGTGTGGAAGCAAGCGAGTTTTGCAGACAGCCGATCTTGTCGCCTTGTCCTCGTCGCTGGGTCATGTGGTGATGGGAAAGTTACCACAGACACCAGAGACCCCGTCGGTAGACCGCCAGACCATTGTCGGTTCTACTTTGTCCGACGTTCTCCAAAAGTTTTGGGAGGTGGAGGAACCTCCCACTGCCAAGCGGTTGGATCCGTTAGCGGAGGAGTGCGAATTGTTCTACCAGAACAACACTGGGCGCCTCCTCTCGGGTCGCTTGATTACCCGCTTGCCCTTCTTGGCGGCTCGCCCTCCTTTAGGGAGCTCCCGGCCGATGGCCGAGAAGAGATTGTTGTCCATGGAGCGTAGGATGGCCAGGGATCCCGCATTCAAGGAGAAGTATATAGACTTCATGCGGGAGTATTTGGACCTTGGGCACATGTCCATCTCGCAGTTGGACTGGCGTAATGTGGAACATTACTTCCTGCCACACCACGCTGTTTTGAAGACTTCCAATGGGAAGATCCGCGTGGTCTTTGATGGTTCAGCGCCCACGTCAACCGGAGTGTCGTTGAATCAGTGTCTGCATGCGGGGACAAAGTTGCATCACGATGTCTGTGATGTTTTGACCAATTTCCGCCGGCACGCTGTCGTCTTTGTGGCCGATATCCGCATGATGTTCAGACAGACCGTGATTCACCCGGAGGATAGACGATACCAGCTCATCCTTTGGCGTGAGGATCCCCAGGATCCGATGTTGGCTTACGAGCTGAACACCAACACTTATGGTTTGCGGTCGAGCCCCTTTGTGGCGATCCGTTCGCTTTTGGAGCTCGCAGAGCGCGAACGGCTACGCTATCCCCGGGCATCTGCTCTTATTGAGGGGGGGGCCTTATTTGTCGACGATATCTGCACGGGGGCCTCGAGCTTAGATGAGGCTCTCGTCTTACGTGATGAGCTGATTGCGCTCTTGAGGGCTGGTGGCTATGAGTTGCGGAAGTGGCTGTCTAACTCACCGGACCTATTGGCAGATTTGCCTAAGGACCACCAGCAAGAGCCGCTCCTCTTTGAAAATCCGGAGACTCCAGACATGCTGTCTGTTTTGGGAGTCCAGTATCGACCAGTCCGGGATTTGTTCACATATAGATTGGAACTGCCAGACCCAAAGGTCTGGACTAAACGCACGGTGCTGTCTACTGTAGCCCGTACCTTTGATCCGAACGGTTGGCTCAGCCCTGTAGTGTTTTCGATGAAGTGCTTCCTACAGGAGCTCTGGGCTGCGGAATTGTCATGGGATGAGCCCCTCTCTGGTAGCCTCCTACGAGAGTGGGTGAGGTTCGTGTCGTCCCTACCCGACGTCAATCGGGTTTGTATACCGAGGCAAATGCTGCCTTCGGGAAAGTTTAAAGCCTCCCTGCACGGCTTTTGTGACGCGTCCGAAAGCGGATACGCGGCAGCCGTTTACATCCGAACGGTGGATGCAGCAGGCGTTGTCGCCGTACACTTAGTTACGGCCAAGAGTAAGGTCGCCCCCCTTCGGACTAGGCTAACCATTCCGAAGTTGGAGTTGTCCGGCGCCACTCTCTTAGTACGGCTACTCAATCATGTTGCCGACACCTTGGGAAACGGTGTCGACCTGGAGTCGATATTTGCGTGGTCTGACAGCCAGGTCGTCCTTTGTTGGCTGAAGAGTTCAGTCCACACCCTTGAGGTTTTTGTGGCCAACCGGGTCTCACAAATTCAGACTTCAAAGGCCCCGTTGATTTGGCGCCACGTACCGGGCGAATTGAACCCCGCAGATTGTGCCTCCCGCGGCTGCGAGGCGCCTGAGTTAGTGGACCACCACCTATGGTGGAGTCCATCATGGTTGTTACGGCCTGAGCGCTCATGGCCTGCCACCCCGGCTGTGGCCAGAGTCCCAGACCTAGGCATGCGTGTTCACGCCGTGGAGACGGTGGCGGCTCCGCAGATGGAGTTTTTGTTAGACCGCTACAGTTCTCTTGATAAGTTGCTCGGCGTGACTGCTTGGATGAGGCGCTTTGTGCGAAATTGTCGCCAGCCTCAGGAGAAATCGTTGTCTCCGGTCCTCGCCCCACAAGAGCGGCAAGACGCTCTGTTGCATTGGTTGCGAGTGACGCAACAGCGAGAGTTTGAACCGGAGCTGAAAGCCCTGCGCTCAAGTAAGTCCAAGTTGAAGGGACCCTTGGTGCGGTTGAATCCCTTCTTGGACAGTACCGGATTGCTGCGTGTCGGAGGTAGGCTCAGACATGCCAACCTGCCGTACGGATCACGCCACCCTTTGTTGCTCCCCAAGGATGGACCGTTAGTTAGACTGTTGATTACGGACCGACATGTAAAGAATGCTCATGCCGGTTGTAATGCTTTGACCGCGCTCCTCCAACGAGAGTTCTGGATTTTGTCAGCGCGGAGAATAATCCGATCCGTTATTTTTCGTTGTCTCCCGTGTTATCGTTTGCGCGCCGATACGATGCAGCCCCAGATGGGTGATTTGCCTGCCGATCGAGTGAACGAATCGATGCCCTTCTCAGGAGTTGGAACGGATTTTGCGGGGCCATTTACCGTTAAGACATCGCGGCTTCGTAATGCTAGAACGGAAAAGGCTTACTTGTGTGTATTTGTTTGTTTGGCCACTAAAGCGGTCCACCTGGAGGTGGTTAGTGCCCTCACCACAGAAGCCTTTGTAGCCACGTTGAATCGTTTTGTGTCTCGCCGCGGAATGCCGTCGTTAATCAGGTCCGATTGTGGAACCAATTTCAAGGGCACCGATAGGTATTTAAAGGAAGTTTGTGAATTTTTGGATAGGAATAATTTTGAGATCGGATCCACACTCTCTCGCAGAGGGGTACGATGGCAGTACTCCCCGCCATCCTGCCCCCACTGGGGAGGGATTTTTGAAGCAACTGTAAAGGCCGCTAAAACTCACCTTCGTCGCGTTATTGGGGAGACGGTCCTCACGTTTGAGGAACTCGCGACCGTATTTTGTAAGGTTGAGGCGGTCCTCAACTCGCGTCCGTTGTGTCCGTTGTCTTCGGACGCGAATGATTTAGAGGCCCTTACGCCGGGCCATTTTTTGATTGGCAGACCGCTTAACGCCTTGCCGGAATATCCTTATTCCGAAGTGCCCTCCGGACGGCTCTCGCGATTTGAATTGCTCCAGCAGCTTACGCAGAGTTTTTGGCGCCGTTGGCATCTGGAGTATTTGCACATTTTGCAGCAACGCGTTAAGTGGTCGGATAGGACGACCCCACCCAAGACTGGAGACCTCGTGTTGGTAAAGGATCCAAACCTGCCGCCCCTCCGCTGGCGTTTAGGACGCATTGTTCAGCTTCATCCGGGGTCGGATGGTGTGCCCAGGTTTGCCGAGGTCCTGGTGGGGGACTCTGTTTTGAAGCGAGCGATCGCTACCCTCTCTCGCGTGCCCTTAGATTGAGTTGGCGGACAGTTTGCTACTGTCCGGGGCGGGGGGATGTTCACGCCGCGCGTGATTCATTCATTCACGTTGATTCGTGGGGTCGGCGCCAACCGCCGCCCGCGCGACATCGCGACCAGTTGGCCGTAAGCAGCCGTGAGGAGCGCCCGGTCCGGGTACGGACTTGTGACCCGTGTGTGTTCGCTTTGAAAAGCGCCGGGAAAGTTTTAGCTGCCTATTAGGGCACTGTGTAGTTATAAGGGTGTTAGCTGTAAGAGTTTCCCATCGGGGGTTGTGTGGAGATCGTTTAGCCAGGCGCGCCGGCGAGACAACGTTCAGCCCCCTACGGACACTATTTTCTAGTAAGGTACGACTAGCTTAATTTACTTAATTTTGCATGAGAAACCTTCGTTTCAATAAACTGTGGAACACAGTAGATGTGGTCATCACAATTGTGCGTGATCAATTAGTTACATGAAAGTTGAGAGTTTGTCATACTCAATTTCTTATGTAAATTCGTAAAAGTCCGCTCCTCATTTGCATTGGCCCGATGCTCTTGCCTGCACACATGTGTTGTGGGAACTATAGATCTTCATTAACATTGATTACTCTTGTGAGTGAGCCTGTGAGCCTTGGAGGTCTTTCTAATCACTCGTTTTTGCATCCAGCGTTCGTTCCGATTTTTCCTATTTTCGAGCGCCGCCGCGCCGCCCCGCCGCCGGAGGCGATTGATACTAGCATGCAACGTCCATATTGTACTATGTCATCCTTAAGTATTATAAATCGGAAAGTTTGAATGGATGTCTGTTACTCAATCACTCCTAAAACCTTCACTAAAACTGACAAAAATACGAAAAATTTGTTTCAAGCTATCGATTGCAATTGTAGCCACATGTGACTATTAAGTATGCTATTTCAGACGAGTGATTCAAATACGGGGCAGAATCAGATCGAAACAAGTAGCGGTACATAAACAAGTTCAGCCCCCGGTCGCATGACTAGCGCAATAAAATACAATAGGGTTTGACAGTAAAGTATCGATAAATCGTTGTATCATTTCATGTCGCGTTGGTAATAATACTAAGGCGGCTCGAACTCAAATGACGTTATCGTATCGAGTTATTGCGACTTTCATTCGAGTTGTATTTGCTCTCAAATCTTTGTTTGCCTGCAGTTAATGAATTCGCATTTCCCACTCATTTAATTTTATATTATTACAGTAGCAAATAGTCTAGGTTATGTTGGACTAAATAATGAACATACCTACATACAGAGGAAATTAGTCTTAACTCCTCCAAAACCCTAAAAAACATTGACCAAAAGTCATAATCTAAAATTCAAAGTCCTGACTGACTGACTGACTGACTGAGATATCAACGCACAGCCCAAACCGCTAAACCTAGAGACTTCAAATTTTGCACATAGATACGTTATACAGTGTAGGCATCCACTAAGAAAGGATTTTTGGAAATTCCACCCCTGAGGGGGTGAAATAGGGGATAAATGTTTGTATGAAAGTCCGTCAGTTTTGAAGTTAGGATCTTCAAATTTTGTACTTAGGCTGACAATTGAAAATTAATATTTACCTGTGTCAGCGCTTTTGACAATTCCACCCCCGAAGGGGTGAAAAGAGGGATAAAATTTGTATCTGGAAAGTCCTTCATTAAATTTATTATTTAGGCTTATGGTCTGAAAGTAAAACAAATAAACAAACACATATTTCGTATTTTTTTTAAATCAACCCCTTAGAGGTTAAATGGGATAAATAAACCTAAAAATCGATATGGATGTCGTTATTGAGGTTTTATGGGATGACGATTGCAAAAATGGCATTTATTTTGATGTTTAACACGCTGAACATGATTCAACCCCTAAAAGGTTGAAATAGGGGTGAAATTTCGAATGAAAAATCAGGGGGTAAAAAAGACATTTCAACTTGAAACTTTGTAGGCTTACTTCTTAAAACAAATAGGCAACCCATTTCGTTATTTTCCGAAAATCAAACCCAGGGGGTAAAGGTCCTATCTCACCAGTGAGCAGCCTCGTGCGAGGCTCGCCGCACGTGGCAAACGTTCTGCCTCGCGCGAGGCTGCTCGCTTGGTGAGGGAGGACCCGCCTAATCACGTAAAAACGACTGATCGGATTTTTATTAAATTAAAACATAGAATACTTTTTATCCTGGTTATTGGTCCCCTAAGTATTTTCTCGAATGTCCACGCGGACGAAGTCGCGGGCGGAAGCTAGTAATATTATAATTTTTATTCAAACTGTTAACTTAAAGCTTTTGAGATGCCTTTGGAAGTGTCAAAATGCCGTACAATATAATTTCGCAACAAAAATTTAGGTATTTATTTGACTTAACTTTTGTAAGAGTGTAACAACGAAAGCTTTTACCGGTGCGATTCTCGCTTGATTGAGCACTACGCAATAGAACAAATTCTCTATCCCAACATAATAGATGAAAACAATAGACGGCTTATGTAATTTCCCCTCAATAGAATCATACAATGCTCCAATCGACATTGTCAACGGTGTTCAGCGCTCACAATCAATTTGAATAGAAGTTTTAACACGAAAACTTGAGCAATGCTCTGCTGTTTATTTTTCAACTCGCTGTTTGGGTGTTATGGGGTTTTTTTTGGCGTTTTTTCATCTGGTCGGTGAATTCCGACTTAAATTTCTAACTTGATAGCGTTAAGTCACATTAACGGATACCAATAGTTATGATATTAAAAATGTAAGCGTTATTAATTGTTGTTAGCTTTGGGAGCTAAATAAGTTTTTTAAGTTAAGTTAAATCACAACAAAATTAACCAGGTAGCTTATTATGTATTAATTTCTTAATTTGGTTCGTGAGTAACAAACAAACCACAAAGAACTAAAATATGAAGTCAGCCGCTTGGGTTGGAGTAATTTTTCAATTTTAGCTCCAAGAAGTGATGTCATGAGGATAAAAATAAAGTCTTATATTGATGAACACATTGAAAACATTGTATTTTTTGGCAAATAAGGCTATGTCGGTGACCCCTGTTCTTGTTTAGCTTGAAGTCCTTGATTTTTTAAACAAAATATTGTAAGCTAACATAATTAAGCAGGAACAAATAGCAACAAGTGATTTGGATTGGACAACGAGGCGTATAATATGGAAGCAAAATAATAATATTGGAATTTAAAATGATAGATGCTCAGCTGATGGATCTGAAAACAACTGATTGTCACAGACAGTATGCTATTTAAAACGCAGAATTAACTATAACTTTTTTATAATAATAGGTTAGGTATACCCATTTAAATATATAGAAAATTATCGATTTGTAAGTACCTATTTATTCAATTGAAACGATAAAGAATAATGAACATGACATGAGCCAGATTATAACTCAAAACTCATAGTTACGGAAAAAGTAAACTGTTATGACGAAGTGGATTTAAATGAATTTAGGTACCTTTAATGAGGTTTTATTCCTTCCAATATTCATGGAACTCTAAAAGTTAAATTAGTAGAATACGTAAGGTGACAGGAAACTATTTTTGCCTGTTACAAATAGCACATGTCTGTCGCACATGTTAGCTATGAGTATGATTTTTTGTCATCCGCTTTTATGGCGGCTGGCAGGTGTGGGAGGAACAGACGAACAGATGATCGGTGTGTCACAAACATGTGACGTCACAATTTTGGATAAGTATAACTAGGTACTGACTGTACAGACTGTAGTTTTTATTGGTATAATGCTCTTCAAAATTTTGGTTTTTATTCTGTTTCAAAATTATAATTAAATCGTAGATAGCAAACGAATTTGACAAACGCATTGAAGAGACACTTCATCACTATCAAAATTTATATGTATAAACAGCTTTCCAAAAGAACACTACATATAAGAAGCGTAATGTCTTGTGTAAATCTCCATAATGATACTTAAATTTGATTAAACTATCTTGATTGGTAGCAGGTGTTATAGTGATAAGGTTAAACGACTTTTTAGTACCAAAATATGGTAATCTAGATTTCTGGTTTTAGTTTCTAATATTTGTGAAAAAGAGCAACAGAGGCCTACTTGAAAATCATCTTCGCTTTCACCGATGAATTATGCTGCATTGCTATTATTATAGCAACTTAATGATTTCACATACACTTGTCAAGCCAATTAGTGGCTTTTCAAATGAGCTAGAAACTTTCCCATACTCCATAAACGCATCTGTAGGGGATGCAAGCTGCGTTCCCACACCCCCACAGATGGGCACAAACCGGTATTACGAGACCTCCCCTAACAAGCGAATGCTTTAGTTAAAGTTACCAGGGAAAGTTATTCTTTGATCTGTGAGGGGTCTTTCAAGCCTGGCTCGTATCTGTGTGAACTTTCCACCCATGCGGTCGCACGAACATTGTTTAGGTCACACACTAGCCTAGCGTTTGGTAGATTACAATAAAATATCGTAAATTTGTAGGTGCTAGATATTTTTTTATCCACAACGTAGCACATAGCCTTCATCACACCTGACCCGATGTTAAGTGAAGATAAGGTTGAAGGTGGAAGCGCTCCCGGAATCCTCAACTACTGAGGAACTGGCTTTCTAATCTTTAACTGCCGGAACATAACAATGCTGAAAACATCGTTGTTATGGCGTCAGACTTATAAAAGATGGTGGTAGACGGGCTTAGGACAACTCCTACCATCAACCAAAATGTTTTTGGAGGGCTAAATAAACTTTTTAGTATAAGAGAGAGCACATTATGAACATTTACGTCCACGTTAATTAAAATCCAATCGCTTTGACAAAACTTTGGCTTTTGGTACGCGTAACAAACATTAACTACGGCAGTGAGTTATTTAAAAATACTCTTTTAACAAGAATAAATAGAAAATGTAAGCCATTTGCATGATTTATGGTGCGTATAATTAAACAAATATATTCTTTTCTTAAATTTCGAAAGTGTATTGTGGTGTAAGTACCTACTATTTTAGTTGTGTAAGGTGTTAATTATTACCAGCGCCTTAAGTTTAATTAACATTGATCTTGCTTATTAAGCTTAAATTATTCGTTTCCAAGATTTATTATCGATATCTTCATTATCCTTTTTACATATAGTTACCTAATTTATAAAGTAAACATTATTATACAGGGTGAAAAAAATTATAAACTTTTTAAATATAAAAGAATGTTCCCTTTTAGTAAATCGAGCTAAATAAAGGATTAAATGCAGTTTTCATCCAGGGCCTATAATTTTTTTCCACCCTGTATAATAGTCATATTATAACCGATTGATTACTTGTTGGTTGACACAAGAGCATATTAAATTGTTCTTGGTTGATTAAATATGATGTCATACTATACAAAGCCATAGTATTTTTAAGAGTAAGATTATTGTTAGCCGTTCTTACCACCATTGTGTAGTATATCGTTCGCTTATTATATAATCTCGGTAGGCAGCTATAACTACCATTTATGGGGTTTCTTGGTCTAGTAGAGCGAAATATGGGTCAATTTTCACACTAGTTTTTGCTCTCGGAGTTAAAGACTAAGTGGTAGTGTACACGCACGAACGCTTCAGAGACTACCGTGACCGGTAGCATGTTAGCTTTGGGTTTTTGGTTAGGTATACCTACCTATCTTCATCGACTCTCGCTTTAAAAAAAGGTTAGCAGATGCCCGCAACTTGGTCCGCGTGTAAAGTTTGATAATCGGCTTTATTTTTGCCGAAACTGGGTTGCCTAAAAAAGTTTTTCATCCAAAGATTTTCATACTTTGGGATCTCAAAGATGGGAAACTATCTGTATCTCTGCGATATTTTTAGATAAACGAGGAGGTCAATTAAAATTTAAAACAATAATGAAGAAATTTAACTGGCAATACGATTAACAAAACTTTCACTAACATGAAAATTTTAAACTATTATAAGTAAAGCTGAATTACTGCAATAGAACATTTGTGAAATTTATTTTTGAGCTAATAAAAAAAAACTTTTTTACTCCAAGAGCAGGAATGTAAATATCAAACGCAATCACCAACCCTTCACCAACAAATCTAAATCGATTTGACGATCGGCTCAAACTTTGAATGTCTTTACATTTCTCTGATCGATTCACTTCGACAACCTTCGTAATTAAACTGATCAAATTCATGACTTGAATATAAAATTTTACGAGAAAGAAGTACTGAACCCTAAGTTACAGTTCTCGTAAAATAAAATGTTGAGTTTTCACAACGATGCGATTCTCACTGAAGTATACAGCAAATTACGCTGAGTGAATAAAAAGTATAAATGAATATTTATAGGTACACTTCCGGCTGAATAAATTATTATAAGAACGCGAATGTTAAACGTGGAAAATTATACTTTGTAGTTGAGTAATCATAAAGGAAAGAAAAATTAATTCATCATAACATGAATGAACATGGATGCTAACAAACAGTTACAAATTAGCGTTCTTGAGTTTGATTTGTTACTTACTACCTATCAAATTTAGGATTTTTTTTGTGAGATAACGACGTTATAAATAAGTGAAAATACATACCGCTCAACTTTCTCGTATAGATAATCTGAAAATAAAAAACAAACAATTAATATTCATGTCATAGCCATAAAGAGACTACATAATTATAGCCATATAGCCGCAAAGAATACGATTGCAAAGTCGCCATCTGGCGCGGTGTCTGTTTCATGTTCCACGCTGTAAATAAATCACTAACTGAGAAATAGGAATGATCGATGGCATTGTTGAAAACACATTGCGGTTAATAGCAGACTAGAATAGCCTCCGAGAAAGTGTTACTGTTGAAGGGAGTAAACAAAGTCGAGATGAGCGTGGAATTTAAAATGTTGTTCTCATAATATGAGGTAATTTATGTAGTTTTAAGAGTACCTATGTTGTTGTTTTTAGAATTTTATAGTGAATGTTGTGTACACTTTTAAGTAGCGAGCATATAATGTTTGATATTACCTAAGTACCTTAGGATTTTTTTATGAGTGTATGATATGTATTGCTGTAAGTTTGCCTACTTTTAATAAATAAATAAATGAAGTAAGTATTAGAAAAAATCGATACTTCATGTTGTTCTTGAACATCTTAAGTTTTCACGCGTGTAGCTCGTTCTTACATTACAAATCTAACAATCGACTAGTATCTGACGACAGCCGCTGAAATCTGTCATTAGCATTAAATTTTACAGGTCGGATACTGGTAGCTTAGTGTGCTCGTCACTATACAAATGTATGGGAGATACGCCTCGGCGTCTTATCTCCGCGACTGTAGTCGGATACTAGTCTTCTATCGTAACGTAATGTAAGAACGGGCGTACAGAACCACTAGCATGAAAAACTATCGTTATAGTAATGGTTAACGTGATCGTATATTTTTGTATGAAAACCAAGAAATGAGTATGTTGTTGTAGTCAATTCCATGATTTCTATGATGAAAACAGAGCACTTCTTTCGGTCGTATAAAGAATTAAAATTCAATATATTTTTGACAACAGCACTTTGACAGCTTTTGAAGGAAAGTGTAGTTTACTATTCGATGGAGGGATACGGCCCTCCGAATCAGAAGGTCTATATGGGAAAATGTCATTGTTTGCAGAACGTCCACATGTTAAAACGTCTGTTAGGTGAGAGAAAGAAAATTCTAATCTCATACAAATAAAAGTATCACCGTCATAAATTATGTATCAGCACGCACAAAATATTTTTTGTATTTCAATTAAAATTCCTTACTTATCTAAATAGCGGAATCAAGACCCTTTGTTCTCTTCCCTTTCATTTTCAATGCCATCTTCAAGGTATCGTCCATCAAATTAAGGCTCTTAAAATGTAAGCCATCTATATTTGAGTACGAATAGAGCATCGAATCTTAAAAGGTTTGTAATTTAGATTAGAACTGTAGGTATTACACAAATTATCTACACTAAAGAGATTTTTTTTTATTGCCGCCATATCCTTTCTCTAGGTAGGTACATCCTTTCCGGTTGACCGGTAGACAATGCCTAAAGGCATTAAGTCCGCCATTTGTATGTATCTTATTATGTGCAATAAAGAATCAATAAATAGGTAAAGTTTCTTTGGATTTATTGAGGAATCTCTGGAATTACTGAACTGCGATCTTGAAAATTCTTTCGCCAGTAGAAAGCTTTATTACTCCCGAGTGACATAGGCTATACACCCACGGGAACGGGTACCAAGTAAGTAAAACTGCGGAGAGTAGCTAGAATGGATCTCTAGTCTCTTTCATATAAAGTAGAAATCAATCTGATAACGCAGAATACAACGAACAAAGTCATACCACAACGAATGGATAAGACCAAATAGTTATAATCAAACTTTTGCAGGTTTCCATAGGTTTTCAATTTATAATTTCTGTAAGTAAGTAGGTATTTCTTGAACGATTTTAGTTCAAAAGTCGTTAAAACATTTTTATTGCAAATTAAAAAATAAAGCGTTCCTCTTTGACTTGGAAAAGAATAAATCTACCTTATCGTAGTTCGTTTATGCTGGTATTGTACGTGTAGTGTTATCCACCTTTTTTCCCTAAAATATGCATATCCCATTCTTGCAACACGAGAAGCATGGCTTTTGTATTCTTACTTTGCATATTGTTACTCAATAACGGTGAGACATACGAACATTTACTGAGTTGAAACGTAGGACACTTCCTTTCTATAGCTCAGTTTCAGTATAATAACATTAATAGCCATCATCAGCTTTAGAAAGAAAGATAGAAATAAAATTTATTTGACAAAAAGAAACACAAAACACAGTAAAAATATCAAACACTAGCGGCCGCCCGCGGTTTCACCCGCGTGGTACCCGTTCCCGTGGGAATATCGGGATAAAATCGGCCTATGTCACTTGGGAAGACTGTAGCTTTCTAACGATGAAAGAATTTTCTAAATTGGTCCAGTACTTTTTGAGTTTATTCGTTACATACAAAATTACAAATCTTTCCTCTTTATAATATTAGTATAGATTTAGCAGAAATGGCATCAAACTCGGCTTTTGCCACAGCAAGTGTTACGCTGATTTTCAGGTAAGGCACAAAATGTGGAGATAGCACTCTCCAGCCAGACACGGTAAATCACGGTATACAAGAAACAAAAGTAAAATAGAACATGATACAAATGAAAATTTAAGTCCAGTTATTTTTGCTATATAACCAATATAACCTTATGACATTTTTTGAGTCGGCGCGTCCCTTTCCCCCTCATCCACTTTTATCACGTGCCATTTCTTCATATAATCGTATCTCATTGATATTATTTCCCGTTTCAGTTTAAAAACCATTGGTAGAATAAAACTTCGACATGAAAAACCATAAAAAAATTAAAAAGACAAGTCTAGATAAAACATCTCAACTCAAGATCACCGTAAAATAACATTTTCATTAAAATAACGACAGTCAATGACAAACTTTCTAATTTTCACCTTTAAATGAAATATTCATGCTTTTGTTTAAATCGTTTCATGGTCTTAGTGTTCATAATCTAACTTTCTGTTCACAATCATGGAACAGATTGATTCATTGTTACAACCTATTGTATTTAAATACCGACTGGATTTGACAAGCATTGCTGACTTTAAAAAAAGTTGTAGTTTTTGGTTCATTTCTAAGGATGTTTAAATTTATTTTGCGAATATATTATGAACTATTATTTACAAATTTGATTTTTAAGACTTTTTGACTATTTAAGACTCTTTTTTGTTAAGATGTCGTAAAACTATTCCATCGCTAAATTGATCAGTGATTGAGGATTCCGAGTAGTGCGCTTCCACCTTCAGCCTTATCACCACTTAACATCAAGTGTAATGAAGGCTAAATGTTAACCCCAAGGGGATAAAAATAAAATTACTTTAATAATCTAGAGATATTGCAATAGCACTGATATAACAGTCCATAATGGATCAACGTCCATAGATATTATCATTCGGCGCATCTGGTTGCACTGTAGTATACAAGGCAACATGAGCTCATATACGAGAGGCTACAGTAACTCTTTGTTCGTCCCATCTTGTTGTTATTAAGTAACCAAAGCTATTTAAATAAGCTCGTATGCTCTTTATTGTTCTGTATTACGAAACGTCCCTAGTTCTAGTTCTGGTTGAAAGGTTTCACGATCTCGATTCATTAGGTTATTTATTACAGCTCCCCTTACTATCTTTCATTCTTTGTTTTAGTCATTTCTATGTGTATTTTCGAGTCAAAGTCAATAATAATAATAATAATTATTAATAATAATTGAACCGACTTTAATGATGATATAGTCATCATTAAAGTCGGTTCAATTATTACGGCGTGAAAAGATAATATATCACGTATTTGTACTCGTGATATAAGCAACAAGAGGGACTAAATAATTTTCAATATCGGACAGCAAACTGTCATAATAGTGACATAATAGTGACAAGTAAATTTTTTTTACCTTAACGCATTGCGAATGTCAAACAACATTTGAACGAAATGTTTAGTGAATTGAATTCCTTGACTGTGCTAAAGTTAACTTTTTAATTAACTATTAATCTCAATAGTGGTATAAAAATTATCTCCATTATCTATAATTTAATAATTACATAGGTAACGTTATAACTGCAATGAACAGCAGTCTATTTTCATAATATGAGAGGCGTCTAGAATTAGATAAAGTTTAATGAGTTTCAATATCAGAATTTACGCGTCAATAAATCCAGTGGATCCTAACCCTTTGATATCGTTCTGTTTCGTTAACTAGATCAATCAGGAATGGGACAAGACTAACGGGCGTGTAGTTTGATTATAACTTGTTTGAGATATACGTTTTACTACTATTACTTATTACCAGGTTTTACGGGTTGACTTGGCAAATTATATAAGCGAACAGATTCTAGGATCTAGAATGTTCTAGGAACAAATTGAAGAATACATAACACCCCTGTACCAATAATACTGATACTCCATTACTTGTTTCTAGTACAATTAATTATATTCATGACAATCTCACAAATCGAACTTTTATAACACTAATTAAAGTTTCTGACGTTCAGCAACTTCTGAAAGGGTATGAAAGTTCATACTCATAATTTTTTTACACCCAATCCGATTAAAAGATTTAGAACTTGTAGTTAGTGAGAAATTGTAGTGTTATGTTTTCTTTTCTCAATTGTACCTACCCATTTATTTTGAGTAGGTAATGTACCTGTCATGTCAATTACCTAGAGAAGAAATTTTTTTTTATGCTTTCTTTCTGTCTTGTTGTGCTCTTTCCATGAAATTGATTTATATTTGTGTGCAATAAAGTGTTTATATTATTATTAAAAAATATCGGGCGAAAATGCATATGTGCACGAATCATTATGGTTTCTCACTTTCTCACATACGTTTTACAGTGTACAGACCAAAGCACACATATTATACAGGGTGTTAGGGGCACCGTTGCAAAAATTTCAACCATGGCTTCAGGCCATCATGCTGAACAACGCAGTCCCGATTAGTTGCAAAATTTGTATGAAAAGTCGTTTTTTTACATTTCCGACAAAAAATCTTGCTGTACGTTGTTCAGCATGTTGGTCTGAAGCCATGGTTAAAGTTTTTGCAACGGTGCCCCTAACACCCTGTATACACATTTATAGAGTCCAACTGTTGGAAAATAGCACTACCACCCATTTAGCCATCGAATTGGAAAGCGACGATGACGCCAGACAAAGAATTTCATCTTTAAAAATCGTTACTTTTGAGATACAATGGTTTCTGTAGGAACGCGAAATGGGTGTTTTTCCATACTAGCTACGTGAACTGTCCTTTAATGTGCTATCGGCTATCGACAATATATTAACATCTGAACAAATCCTATATTTAATTCTCTTAAAATCTCTGATTCATTTGGTACCTATTTACTATCGAGTTTATTGTCATTCTTAAGAAGATAAACAAGGGCTAAGTATAATTTGTGTGTGTGTAAACTGTGTTTAATCTACATGTTTAACGTAAATTAACAAACAGTCTGTTAGCCTAACTAAACAAGATGTAAGTACCTACTACACTACATAGGTACTGTAAGTATTATTCTCTAATGTTCTCTGACGGTATGGTTGGTAGGTTATTAAGTTTACCGATGCGGTAACATTATACGTTTTCATTATCTAATTATAAACTGTTTTTACTTAACTTTTTCCTTTGACTACAAAGGAAATAAGCAGCTACAACTTGAGGAAAAAGTTTAACGTTACGCGTAGTAAGTACGTATGTAAGTATTAGGTCTTTTCCTATGAAAATGTAGGTATATAAATAAATTTTCGACATTTCATATAAAATGTCCGAACAGCGGATCGAGTTTTGTATGAAATGACAATAATTTATTTTGTGTTTTTTGAAAAGTTGTAGAACAAATGTTGTTGTTTATGATGTTAGTTATCTAGACCTGCGAGGTTGTTGATGTTTTACAAGTGACCCTGTATATATTTTATATGAACAGGGTGTTTATTTAAAGATGGGACATACTTCAGGGGGTGAGAGTAACCATCGTTACAAACAACTTTTAATATGGGACACACATTCGGTATTGCACTTTTGTAAGAAACAGCTAATTTTTTTTTCGCGATATCGCACTTGGTCCTGTAGTAAAAGTTGTTTGTATTTATGGGTGTTGTTATGTGTTGTTATCCATTTTTAAACAAACATCCTGTATAAATAAGTAAATAATGTTAGTATGGAAAACGCAATTTCATCGAAATTCTTCCAACACTAACAAAAGCCATAGCTTAAAAGTTGAATGCAAATAGAAATATTGTACCTACTCTACTTATATGTAATACTATGACATAACTACACACAATAAATTATTTTGTTCTTTAGTAAAATCAATTCATTGGAAATTAGAGATTTCATATCGGACATGGGAATTGCTGGATAAAATATTCAGGAAATCTCATTAACGTGCACTTTATTTGAGTGACTTAAGAATTTATAGATTTTATTAATAATCCAGTAGTAGATATCTCTTATATTTATCATTCGCCCGCACAACTACCAGTTAAAAGCTTTTTATGATCTACAGACTATTAAACTTTATATTCAATTAGGCTTCATTTAAGATTCAACGAATCTCTTTGACAAGAGCCCCTAATATATGCTACGGACGAAAGGGATGCCCTTTATACGAAAGAAAGAGAGTACAAATTCTTGCGTAAGTATGGAATTGTGGAACAATAGGATGTGGGCATTGCGCTATTGGAGGATGTCGGTAATTTTAGAATTTAAGACTTCGCAGACCCATAATATAATATACTAATGGTCGGATATAAAGCTATAAAAGAAACCCACATGGCCAATGGACTTCAAACAGTGGTCAGATTTGATTGTAGTTTAGTGTCTGGATAAATTTAGAACCTTTAGAACAGACAAGACGTTCGGTTGATGGTCTCACGTCGTTGGGATTTGGGATATAGTATGGGCTTTGGTTTTCCTTTGTTTGTTTATATGAAAAGTTTTAAGGTCTTTTCTTTAATATTGATATTTTATAGAGCTATTAGTTGCTTGATATAATATCGAGTTGATATCAAAACAATCAGTTAAAATTTAGTTATAGAAATGTATAATGTTTTCAAATGTAAAGTATAAGCTACTAAGTCCTTCGAGAATCATTACTCATAAGACAATTTTAATGGCTGAAAAGAGGATGCCTCTAGTACCTACTTGTACATGGTAAGTACAAGATTTCAAATAAAAACAATAAATGACTACCTACCTAATAAAAATAATAATACTACGAGTATTATTGCCCATTAGTATGAATTAAGTAAATGATTATGATTCTTTTTACGACCAGACGTTTGCTGTAAATAATAGCAATTAGTGTTGCCGAACTATCGATAGTTTTACTATCGATAAATAAAAAATAAATCTTAGTACAATACTATCGGTAAGCAGCAATACTATCGATAGTGTTGCTATCTAATATTGCAAAAACTAGCGATACTATGGATAGGTACTGTTCACGCCGCGCGTGATTCATTCATTCACGTGCATTCGTGGGTTCGCCGCCAAGCGCCGTCCGCGCAACACGGCACTCAGTTGGCCGTAAGCAGCCGTGAGACAAGTTCGTGTGTTTCTGTAGCGACGTGCCGCGCAAGTTACCTACCCATATTGGGACCGAGATTTCGTTTTGCACCTACTAGGGCTCCGGTCGGGGTACGGACTTGTAACCCGTGTGTGTTCGCTTTGAAAAGCGCCGGGAAGTTTTAGCAGCCTATTAGGGCATTGTGTAGTATAAGAGTGTTAGCTGTAAGAGTATCCCATCGGGGGTTGTGTGGAGATCGTTTTGCCCGCGCGCGCGCCGGCGAGACAACGTTCAGCCCCCCTGGATTACGGACAGTATCCCTTACCATAAGGTAGGACTAGTTTTAATTTACTTAATTTTGCATGAGAAACCTTCGATTCAATAAACTGTGGAACACAGTAGATGTGGTCATCACAATTGTGCGTGATCATATTTTTGGTAGCAGAGCTTAGTTGATATAATTAATTTTCATATTAAAATTAACTACATAAAATTTCATAGTAAAAATAAAAAGCGTACCTAAAAAGCGTACCTAAAAATTATTATTTTTTTGTTGAAATCTCGAGGGTATTTGAAGATCCCGAGACGATTTGAAGTACTAAGAAATTGTTCTAGTAAATTCTCGAAGCGAATGTTTCTCACTTGGTGGATCCGATAATAGATAGACACTTATATAATTGTTGTCACATACTAGTGTTTTGATACGAGTTTACTCGCCTAGATGTGTATATTTTTTTTTTGTGTGTCCGGATTTATTTGACGAATAGTTCGTTCGAAAGTGTGTTTATTAGTATCACATACTAGTGATTTGATACGAGTTTACTCGCCTAGATGTGTATATTTTTTTTTTTTGTTTGTCGGGATTTATTTGACGAATAGTTTCGTTCGAAAGTGTTGTTTATTAGTACCACATACTAGTGTTTGTTCCGAGTCCGCTTGCCTAGTTAAAAAAGTGGAACTAGTTTTAATTATTAGTAGTATTAAATTACGAGTATTATTATTAAAAATAGTTTTGTTTTTGTTTGTTGATAACGGTTTAGTAGTTGATTTGCGAGGTTGACTTGGCCGTGCCGTGTATGTCATACCGTTAATCCTATACGTTTTGTTTATACCGTTATATTGTTAGCCCTTGAAATTGGTAAGTTGCTAATAATTTATGAAAATAGTAGGGTCCGTGTATGTCGTCCGAATTTTAATTGTGTTTTATATTATCGTGACGCGACCTATTTCTATTGTTTTTTTTTGTTGATGTTTGCCACTTTTATATTTCTTTGTTTGCTTTGTTTATTAAACGGATTATAAATGGCTCCTACGAACCCGACCGCCGTATCCAGGGCTGGCATCCAAGGAGCTTTGCGTTGGCTTGCTTGTGCGGTCACATTAATAGACCGAGCCGACCGGGTAGGCGCGTTGCTAGCTCGGTATGGCGGGCTGGCAGCTCGGCTGCAAGACCTGGAGCGCCACGCCATGGAGTGTCGCGCGTATTATTTAGAGAACCCCCCAGCTGATGATGCCGTGTCGGAACAGCTGGAGCAGGATGTAGCCCAGGCCTATGAGCTGGCTGACCAGTTCACGGAGGCGGCTGAGAGGGCCCTGGCTGTTCGGAAGGGGGAGCCGGTTTTGAGCGGGGAGGTCAAACCTACCCCGACGGCGTTGCTAGGCCGATTGCCTACCTTGGAGATTCCCACTTTTAATGGGGATCTGTCAGCCTGGATGGGCTTCATTAATTTGTTTGACAGTTTGGTGGATTCACGACGGGACTTATCCCCTAGCGAGAAGTTGGCCTATTTGCGCTCCTCCCTGCGAGGAGAGGCCAGCGCGGTAATCCAGCACCTGCTCATCAGTGACGACAACTACCAGGTGGCTCGCCAGCTTCTGGTTAGCAGGTACCAGAATGTCCGGTTACTGGCGGACACCCACGTGGCCACGATTTTGGCCCTCCCGCGAATCACGCGGGTACACCTGTTACGGAGGGAGTTGCTGAACCCGCTACTGTCAGCGGTCAACTCCCTAAGGCGATTGGACCTGCCGGTGGATCAGTGGTCCTTTATACTGCTGCACATAGTCCTCGCCAAATTGCCCGCTGAAATGAAGGGGCGTTTCGAGCAGAGGTACGGAGGCGACAGCGCCTCGTATCTCCCGCCCCTCGCGGACCTCCTTCGTTTTTTGGAGGACGAATGTAGGGTGACGGACCACCTGGAGCCCGCCCCGGTTCCAGGTGTTGGTCGTATGGTGGCGGCGAGGGAACAGCCCCGTCGCCCGACCAATCGCTATGCTGCCTTCCAGCAGTCCCCTCCCCCCGCACCGAGTGAGCGGTGCAGGTATTGCAGGGGAGATAGGCACATGGTGCACGAATGTGCCAAATTTAGAGGCCTCCGCCCAGAGGGACGGAGGGCCGTTGCTAGACAGCGCCAATGGTGCTATAGGTGTTTGGGGGGACACATGCAGTCGGCGTGTCCCCAGACCGAGGATTGTCGTCTTTGCGGAGGGAGGCATCACCCCCTCCTTTGTTTGGACCGCAAGGACGCCGGGAGCGACCGGGGTTCGAATTCCTCGCGCACGGGCGGGGGCCCGGCAGCCCGGAACCGGTCCCCTAGAGATTCGGCGGGGCTTAGCCCCCCCGTTCAGTCCCCCCCGGAGAGGGGGAACTATAGGAGAGACGCCCCCGCCACGGGCGGGGGTAGGGGGGTACCACAAGAGTACGCCACGGTGGCGATGGGCACGGGCCCTATTTGCTACTCCCCCCCCCTAATGGAGAGGCCTCGATTGGGGTACTATGTACCGAGGCACGCCCCACACGGGTATTACCCTGCACCTAGGAGTGCTGTTGGTCGGGGCCAGTATGTACCCGATTGGGACCCGCTCGCCCGGTACGAGCGTCCCACATTTGGCGCGCCGAATCAGGCGCGAGGGGGACAAGTACCCCCCCAAAATTTTTAATGGCGCCCCTGTCGGACCCAACCATCCCTCCGGAGCTTGTGCTGTTGCCAACAGCCTCCGTGAATGTTTGGGGACCTAAGGGCAATGTTGTAACGGTGCGTGCCCTTTTGGACTCAGGTGCCCAGGGGTGCATAATGTCCAGGTGGCTTGTCCGACAGCTGGGTCTTTTGCTTGTGCCGCATCACGAAGCGGTACGGGGGGTGGGAGACTCGCGGATCCCTGATCCGATTGGTCGAGTTGAGTTCTCCTTCTCCCCCCACTTCACGCCAAGGCCGAAGATCGGTGCTTCGGCGATAGTATTTGATAAGGTGGTTGGACCACTCCCGCAAGTGCGAGTGCCGCCATCCACGATTGAGCTGACGTCTGGACTGGCTTTGGCTGATCCTTCCTTCCACCGACCGGGCCCAATACACTTGTTGATTGGTGCGGATGTCCTCGGTCGTGTACTGTGTGGAAGCAAGCGAGTTTTGCAGACAGCCGATCTTGTCGCCTTGTCCTCGTCGCTGGGTCATGTGGTGATGGGAAAGGTACCACAGACACCAGAGACCCCGTCGGTAGACCGCCAGACCATTGTCGGTTCTACTTTGTCCGACGTTCTCCAAAAGTTTTGGGAGGTGGAGGAACCTCCCACTGCCAAGCGGTTGGATCCGTTAGCCGAGGAGTGCGAATTGTTCTACCAGAACAACACTGGGCGCCTCCTCTCGGGTCGCTTGATTACCCGCTTGCCCTTCTTGGCGGTTCGCCCTCCTTTAGGGAGCTCCCGACCGATGGCCGAGAAGAGATTGTTGTCCATGGAGCGTAGGATGGCCAGGGATCCCGCATTCAAGGAGAAGTATATAGACTTCATGCGGGAGTATTTGGACCTTGGGCACATGTCCATCTCGCAGTTGGACTGGCGTAATGTGGAACATTACTTCCTGCCACACCACGCTGTTTTGAAGACTTCCAATGGGAAGATCCGCGTGGTCTTTGATGGTTCAGCGCCCACGTCAACCGGAGTGTCGTTGAATCAGTGTCTGCATGCGGGGCCGAAGTTGCATCACGATGTCTGTGATGTTTTGACCAACTTCCGCCGGCACGCTGTCGTCTTTGTGGCCGATATCCGCATGATGTTCAGACAGACCGTGATTCACCCGGAGGATAGACGATACCAGCTCATCCTTTGGCGTGAGGATTCCCAGGATCCGATGTTGGCTTACGAGCTGAACACCAACACTTATGGTTTGCGGTCGAGCCCCTTTGTGGCGATCCGTTCGCTTTTGGAGCTCGCAGAGCGTGAACGGCTACGCTATCCCCGGGCATCTGCTCTTATTGAGGGGGGGGCCTTATTTGTCGACGATATCTGCACGGGGGCCTCGAGCTTAGATGAGGCTCTCGTCTTACGTGATGAGCTGATTGCGCTCTTGAGGGCTGGTGGCTATGAGTTGCGGAAGTGGCTGTCTAACTCACCGGACCTATTGGCAGATTTGCCTAAGGACCACCAGCAAGAGCCGCTCCTCTTTGAAAATCCGGAGACTCCAGACATGCTGTCTGTTTTGGGAGTCCAGTATCGACCAGTCCCGGATTTGTTCACATATAGATTGGAACTGCCAGACCCAAAGGTCTGGACTAAACGCACGGTGCTGTCTACTGTAGCCCGTACCTTTGATCCGAACGGTTGGCTCAGCCCTGTAGTGTTTTCGATGAAGTGCTTCCTACAGGAGCTCTGGGCTGCGGAATTGTCATGGGATGAGCCCCTCTCTGGTAGCCTCCTACGAGAGTGGGTGAGGTTCGTGTCATCCCTACCCGACGTCAATCGGGTTTGTATACCGAGGCAAATGCTGCCTTCGGGAAAGTTTAAAGCCTCCCTGCACGGCTTTTGTGACGCGTCCGAAAGCGGATACGCGGCAGCCGTTTACATCCGAACGGTGGATGCAGCAGGCGTTGTCGCCGTACACTTAGTTACGGCCAAGAGTAAGGTCGCCCCCCTTCGGACTAGGCTAACCATTCCGAAGTTGGAGTTGTCCGGCGCCACTCTCTTAGTACGGCTACTCAATCATGTTGCCGACACCTTGGGAAACGGTGTCGACTTGGAGTCGATATTTGCGTGGTCTGACAGCCAGGTCGTCCTTTGTTGGCTGAAGAGTTCAGTCACACCCTTGAGGTTTTTGTGGCCAACCGGGTCTCACAAATTCAGACTTCAAAGGCCCCGTTGATTTGGCGCCACGTACCGGGCGAACTGAACCCCGCAGATTGTGCCTCCCGCGGCTGCGAGGCGCCTGAGTTAGTGGACCACCACCTCTGGTGGAGTCCATCATGGTTGTTACGGCCTGAGCGCTCATGGCCTGCCACCCCGGCTGTGGCCAGAGTCCCAGACCTAGGCATGCGTGTTCACGCCGTGGAGACGGTGGCGGCTCCGCAGATGGAGTTTTTGTTAGACCGCTACAGTTCTTTGGATAAGTTGCTCGGCGTGACTGCTTGGATGAGGCGCTTTGTGCGAAATTGTCGCCAGCCTCAGGAGAAATTGTTGTCTCCGGTCCTCGCCCCACAAGAGCGGCAAGACGCTCTGTTGCATTGGTTGCGAGTGACGCAACAGCGAGAGTTTGAACCGGAGCTGAAAGCCCTGCGCTCAAGTAAGCCCAAGCTGAAGGGACCCTTGGTGCGGTTGAATCCCTTCTTGGACAGTACCGGATTGCTGCGTGTCGGAGGTAGGCTCAGGCATGCCAACCTGCCGTACGGATCACGCCACCCTTTGTTGCTCCCCAAGGATGGACCGTTAGTTAGACTGTTGATTACAGACCGACATGTAAAGAATGCTCATGCCGGTTGTAATGCTTTGACCGCGCTCCTCCAACGAGAGTTCTGGATTTTGTCAGCGCGGAGAATAATCCGATCCGTTATTTTTCGTTGTCTCCCGTGTTATCGTTTGCGCGCCGATACGATGCAGCCCCAGATGGGTGATTTGCCTGCCGATCGAGTGAACGAATCGATGCCCTTCTCAGGAGTTGGAACGGATTTTGCGGGGCCATTTACCGTTAAGACATCGCGGCTTCGTAATGCTAGAACGGAAAAGGCTTACTTGTGTGTATTTGTTTGTTTGGCCACTAAAGCGGTCCACCTGGAGGTGGTTAGTGCCCTCACCACAGAAGCCTTTGTAGCCACGTTGAATCGTTTTGTGTCTCGCCGCGGAATGCCGTCGTTAATAAGGTCCGATTGTGGAACCAATTTCAAGGGCACCGATAGGTATTTAAAGGAAGTTTGTGAATTTTTGGATAGGAATAATTTTGAGATCGGATCCACACTCTCTCGCAGAGGGGTACGATGGCAGTACTCCCCGCCATCCTGCCCCCACTGGGGAGGGATTTTTGAAGCAACTGTAAAGGCCGCTAAAACTCACCTTCGTCGCGTTATTGGGGAGACGGTCCTCACGTTTGAGGAACTCGCGACCGTATTTTGTAAGGTTGAGGCGGTCCTCAACTCGCGTCCGTTGTGTCCGTTGTCTTCGGACGCGAATGATTTAGAGGCCCTTACGCCGGGCCATTTTTTGATTGGCAGACCGCTTAACGCCTTGCCGGAATATCCTTATTCCGAAGTGCCCTCCGGACGGCTCTCGCGATTTGAATTGCTCCAGCAGCTTACGCAGAGTTTTTGGCGCCGTTGGCATCTGGAGTATTTGCACATTTTGCAGCAACGCGTTAAGTGGTCGGATAGGACGACCCCACCCAAGACCGGAGACCTCGTGTTGGTAAAGGATCCAAACCTGCCGCCCCTCCGCTGGCGTTTAGGACGCATTGTTCAGCTTCATCCGGGGTCGGATGGTGTGCCCAGGTTTGCCGAGGTCCTGGTGGGGGACTCTGTTTTGAAGCGAGCGATCGCTACCCTCTCTCGCCTGCCCTTAGATTGAGTTGGCGGACAGTTTGCTACTGTCCGGGACGGGGGGATGTTCGCGCCGCGCTGCGAGCGGTGCGTTGTCATTGTCAAGGTCACGAGACAATGCGCTCGGCCGGCCGGGTAGGATCGCCAGTTGGCCGTAAGCAGCCGTGAGACAAGTTCGTGTGTTTCTGTAGCGACGTGCCGCGCAAGTTACCTACCCATATTGGGACCGAGATTTCGTTTTGCACCTACTAGGGCTCCGGTCGGGGTACGGACTTGTAACCCGTGTGTGTTCGCTTTGAAAAGCGCCGGGAAGTTTTAGCAGCCTATTAGGGCATTGTGTAGTATAAGAGTGTTAGCTGTAAGAGTATCCCATCGGGGGTTGTGTGGAGATCGTTTTGCCCGCGCGCGCGCCGGCGAGACAACGTTCAGCCCCCCTGGATTACGGACAGTATCCCTTACCATAAGGTAGGACTAGTTTTAATTTACTTAATTTTGCATGAGAAACCTTCGATTCAATAAACTGTGGAACACAGTAGATGTGGTCATCACAATTGTGCGTGATCATAATTTTTGGTAGCAGAGCTTAGTTGATATAATTAATTTTCATATTAAAATTAACTACATAAAATTTCATAGTAAAAATAAAAAGCGTACCTAAAAAGCGTACCTAAAAATTATTTTTTTTTGTTGAAATCTCGAGGGTATTTGAAGATCCTGGGCTACATCCTGCTCCAGCTGTTCCGACACGGCATCATCAGCTGGGGGGTTCTCCAAATAATGCGCGCGACACTCCATGGCGTGGCGCTCCAGGTCTTGCAGCCGAGCTGCCAGCCCGCCATACCGAGCTAGCAACGCGCCTACCCGGTCGGCTCGGTCTATTAATGTGACCGCACAAGCAAGCCAACGCAAAACTCCTTGGATGCCGGCCCTGGATACGGCGAGCGGATTCGTAGGAGCCATTTATAATCCGTTTTATAAACAAAGCAAACAAAGAAATATAAAAGTGGTAAACATCAACAAAAAAAAACAATAGAAATAGGTCGCGTCACGATAATATAAAACACAATTAAAATTCGGACGACATACACGGACCCTACTATTTTCATAAATTATTAACAACTTACCAATTTCAAGGGCTAACAATATAACGGTATAAACAAAACGTATAGGATTAACGGTATGGCATACCTCGCAAATCAACTACTAAACCGTTATCAACAAACGAAAACAAAACTATTTTTAATAATAATACTCGTAATTTAATACTACTAATAATTAAAACTAGTTCCACTTTTTTAACTAGGCAAGCGGACTCGGAACAAACACTAGTATGTGGTACTAATAAACAACACTTTCGAACGAAACTATTCGTCAAATAAATCCGGACACACAAAAAAAATATACACATCTAGGCGAGTAAACTCGTATCAAATCACTAGTATGTGACAACAATTATATAAGTGTCTATCTATTATCGGATCCACCAAGTGAGAAACATTCGCTTCGAGAATTTACTAGAACAATTTCTTAGTACTTCTCGTCTCGGATCGGATCGGATCGGGAATCGGATCGGATCGGGAATCGGATCGGAAATACCCTTTTTAACAAAAAAAAATAATTTTATTTTTACTATGAAATTTTATGTACCTAGTTAATTTTAATATGAAAATTAACTAATTATATCAACTAACTACGCTCTGCTACCAAAAATATGATCACGCACAATTGTGATGACCACATCTACTGTGTTCCACAGTTTATTGAATCGAAGGTTTCTCATGCAAAATTAAGTAAATTAAAACTAGTCCTACCTTATGGTAAGGGATACTGTCCGTAATCCAGGGGGGCTGAACGTTGTCTCGCCGGCGCGCGCGCGGGCAAAACGATCTCCACACAACCCCCGATGGGATACTCTTACAGCTAACACTCTTATACTACACAATGCCCTAATAGGCTGCTAAAACTTCCCGGCGCTTTTCAAAGCGAACACACACGGGTTACAAGTCCGTACCCCGACCGGAGCCCTAGTAGGTGCAAAACGAAATCTCGGTCCCAATATGGGTAGGTAACTTGCGCGGCACGTCGCTACAGAAACACACGAACTTGTCTCACGGCTGCTTACGGCCAACTGGCGATCCTACACCGGCCGGCCGAGCGCATTGTCTCGTGACCTTGACAATGACAACGCACCGCTCGCAGCGCGGCGCGAACATCCCCCCGTCCCGGACAGTAGCAAACTGTCCGCCAACTCAATCTAAGGGCAGGCGAGAGAGGGTAGCGATCGCTCGCTTCAAAACAGAGTCCCCCACCAGGACCTCGGCAAACCTGGGCACACCATCCGACCCCGGATGAAGCTGAACAATGCGTCCTAAACGCCAGCGGAGGGGCGGCAGGTTTGGATCCTTTACCAACACGAGGTCTCCGGTCTTGGGTGGGGTCGTCCTATCCGACCACTTAACGCGTTGCTGCAAAATGTGCAAATACTCCAGATGCCAACGGCGCCAAAAACTCTGCGTAAGCTGCTGGAGCAATTCAAATCGCGAGAGCCGTCCGGAGGGCACTTCGGAATAAGGATATTCCGGCAAGGCGTTAAGCGGTCTGCCAATCAAAAAATGCCCCGGCGTAAGGGCCTCTAAATCAGTCGCGTCCGAAGACAACGGACATAACGGACGCGAGTTGAGGACCGCCTCAACCTTACAAAATACGGTCGCGAGTTCCTCAAACGTGAGGACCGTCTCCCCAATAACGCGACGAAGGTGAGTTTTAGCGGCCTTTACAGTTGCTTCAAAAATCCCTCCCCAGTGGGGGCAGGATGGCGGGGAGCACCGCCATCGTACCCCTCTGCGAGAGAGTGTGGATCCGATCTCAAAATTATTCCTATCCAAAATTCACAAACTTCCTTTAAATACCTATCGGTGCCCTTGAAATTGGTTCTGGCCTGCCACCCCGGCTGTGGCCAGAGTCCCAGACCTAGGCATGCGTGTTCACGCCGTGGAGACGGTGGCGGCTCCGCAGATGGAGTTTTTGTTAGACCGCTACAGTTCTCTTGATAAGTTGCTCGGCGTGACTGCTTGGATTAGGCGCTTTGTGCGAAATTGTCGCCAGCCTCAGGAGAAATCGTTGTCTCCGGTCCTCGCCCCACAAGAGCGGCAAGACGCTCTGTTGCATTGGTTGCGAGTGACGCAACAGCGAGAGTTTGAACCGGAGCTGAAAGCCCTGCGCTCAAGTAAGTCCAAGTTGAAGGGACCCTTGGTGCGGTTGAATCCCTTCTTGGACAGTACCGGATTGCTGCGTGTCGGAGGTAGGCTCAGACATGCCAACCTGCCGTACGGATCACGCCACCCTTTGTTGCTCCCCAAGGATGGACCGTTAGTTAGACTGTTGATTACAGACCGCCATGTAAAGAATGCTCATGCCGGTTGTAATGCTTTGACCGCGCTCCTCCAACGAGAGTTCTGGATTTTGTCAGCGCGGAGAATAATCCGATCCGTTATTTTTCGTTGTCTCCCGTGTTATCGTTTGCGCGCCGATACGATGCAGCCCCAGATGGGTGATTTGCCTGCCGATCGAGTGAACGAATCGATGCCCTTCTCAGGAGTTGGAACGGATTTTGCGGGGCCATTTACCGTTAAGACATCGCGGCTTCGTAATGCTAGAACGGAAAAGGCTTACTTGTGTGTATTTGTTTGTTTGGCTACTAAAGCGGTCCACCTGGAGGTGGTTAGTGCCCTCACCACAGAAGCCTTTGTAGCCACGTTGAATCGTTTTGTGTCTCGCCGCGGAATGCCGTCGTTAATCAGGTCCGATTGTGGAACCAATTTCAAGGGCACCGATAGGTATTTAAAGGAAGTTTGTGAATTTTTGGATAGGAATAATTTTGAGATCGGATCCACACTCTCTCGCAGAGGGGTACGATGGCAGTACTCCCCGCCATCCTGCCCCCACTGGGGAGGGATTTTTGAAGCAACTGTAAAGGCCGCTAAAACTCACCTTCGTCGCGTTATTGGGGAGACGGTCCTCACGTTTGAGGAACTCGCGACCGTATTTTGTAAGGTTGAGGCGGTCCTCAACTCGCGTCCGTTGTGTCCGTTGTCTTCGGACGCGAATGATTTAGAGGCCCTTACGCCGGGCCATTTTTTGATTGGCAGACCGCTTAACGCCTTGCCGGAATATCCTTATTCCGAAGTGGCCTCCGGACGGCTCTCGCGATTTGAATTGCTCCAGCAGCTTACGCAGAGTTTTTGGCGCCGTTGGCATCTGGAGTATTTGCACATTTTGCAGCAACGCGTTAAGTGGTCGGATAGGACGACCCCACCCAAGACTGGAGACCTCGTGTTGGTAAAGGATCCAAACCTGCCGCCCCTCCGCTGGCGTTTAGGACGCATTGTTCAGCTTCATCCGGGGTCGGATGGTGTGCCCAGGTTTGCCGAGGTCCTGGTGGGGGACTCTGTTTTGAAGCGAGCGATCGCTACCCTCTCTCGCCTGCCCTTAGATTGAGTTGGCGGACAGTTTGCTACTGTCCGGGGCGGGGGGATGTTCACGCCGCGCGTGATTCATTCATTCACGTGCATTCGTGGGTTCGCCGCCAAGCGCCGTCCGCGCAACACGGCACTCAGTTGGCCGTAAGCAGCCGTGAGACAAGTTCGTGTGTTTCTGTAGCGACGTGCCGCGCAAGTTACCTACCCATATTGGGACCGAGATTTCGTTTTGCACCTACTAGGGCTCCGGTCGGGGTACGGACTTGTAACCCGTGTGTGTTCGCTTTGAAAAGCGCCGGGAAGTTTTAGCAGCCTATTAGGGCATTGTGTAGTATAAGAGTGTTAGCTGTAAGAGTATCCCATCGGGGGTTGTGTGGAGATCGTTTTGCCCGCGCGCGCGCCGGCGAGACAACGTTCAGCCCCCCTGGATTACGGACAGTATCCCTTACCATAAGGTAGGACTAGTTTTAATTTACTTAATTTTGCATGAGAAACCTTCGATTCAATAAACTGTGGAACACAGTAGATGTGGTCATCACAATTGTGCGTGATCAGGTACTATCGATAGTATTGTTCCCGAAAGTTGCGAAATCTATCGATAACTATCGATAGTGGACTATAGAGCGGCAACACTTAGCAATTACGAACAGGTCAATAGCACGAAGCAGCAAATAGAATGAATATTTACGACTCATAATAATTTTAATTATGGAAAATGTAGTTGTCAGCGTTTCCAGTCCATCCGGCCTAGCATGAGCGGCTTTTATCGCGCGATATGATATGGTACGGCAAGTTGTCTTGCTTACCCCACTAAGTTGGGGTGAGTGTGAGTTGAGCTTTAGTCTGCTTCAAGATTGATTTACGTGACAAAAGGAAAGTCTATACTTTCCTCAAGGTACAATTCTCATCAGTCTCCATATTGGAATACAAATTCGACCGAGTGGTTCCAGAGCTCAGCTCAATACCAAACTACTCGTAACTAACTCTGCGGCAGCTTTGGCAGTCCTTTTGACATTTGTTGTAAATTAATCATAGGTACTTTGAGATTTTGTAAATCATTTGAATAAGATGTACTTAAATATTTCTTTGCACATAATTATAACCATAAATTTTTAATAAGTATGAGCTTGTGTAGTAGCGAAGAAAAATACATATTATAGTTTATTTAGTAAAAAGATTTTAAATAGGTGATGATTGTGTCCATCAATATGAACTACTTTTACTATGGGGACAGCCACAGAATGGTGAAAAAAACACAGCTGTTCCATACATTTTAGTCGTGTCGATGTTGTATTCTTCTGGATTTGTTTCTATGGAACATCCTGTTTCTTTTTTCGTGGCCGAGAACCGTATTCGGGAGCCTCTTCACTTCTTCTTTCATCAAATTTCGTTGTTATTAGTAAATTGCTGTTATTGGTTCCATCTTTTTAATTTTTTTTTGCTCAAAAAGTACTTAAAAGCTACCAAACAGCGTATTGTTGATAGTAAGAGCGGATGCCATTGGCGCATTTTGTCACTCATAAATGGGTTACTACCACTTGCCACATTATTACACTATATCACGTTCGTAATTAGATCACTCAATGGCCACGTTTAACAATGAGGCATTCATCGGAGACCAAGCATCGGAACGATGACGTAGACAACTTTTATAAGAGGTACCTTTAAACTCTATTACCACAGCACAAGGTTTAAAATTTGAACAGTTTTATTGAATGCGTCCATAACATTAGCTCTGTGGGAAGTGAAAGCTATGATGTAGTAAATATAGTTAGAGTAATTCACAGGTCCGCATCGTAATGCAATTTACAGAACAGGAGATTTATTATCTTATATTTTAATAGCCGACAAGTGTTTTACGAACAGTTGTGAGAATTGATATGAGATAAGGTAAGCTTTGTCGTTTTTACTTTCACAATTAGTATGCTAAATGAGATATTTATGATCAATTTTTTTTGTTATCTTATTACCTACTTTCTCGTATTAGTACTAAACACATTTTGTGAAAATATTCACAAAATGTGTTTAGTACTAATACGAGTAACCCCTATACGATAAGGGCATATTTTAATTAATAATAATTAAAGTATGCCCTTTTCCCATAAGGTCGGCGCAGTAGGCACTTGCTTTTTTATTCCTTTCATCTCTTGTGAATTCTGCAGTCTTTTAAAGGATTATTATAACTTAATTTTTTTGAAACGATTTCAATCGCTATTTATAATACAAAAAGTATCCGACTTATAGCTTTTTGTGCATAAGAGCCCTTAGTCGCTCATCGTGTCGTGCGCACGCGCCTACAGTTCCGGCCCTCGTGAAGCAGGAAGTACCGTGATACCATCTAATAGTAATAGCTTGTACAGTAGTCAAAAACATTTCTAAAATAAGGTAGGTACTCCTTTCATAATAGTTGTCTAGTACGATCATCGTTGAAATATTGCTTGGCTTTTTATTTTACCTTACAGCTATATAGATATTAGATGTCAATAAAATGAAAAAAATTAAACGGGCAGATTTTTTGCTTAAAATAAAAAACATTAGTTAATATTTATTTCCACACTTCTAAGTAGTTACACATTATGTATAATACTTATTGCTGAAACAGACAGATTGATAAATATCGAATTTCAAAGCGGATATCTGGAATTGATAGGTATCTCATAATTTACATTCGACTTTGCCTAATTTCCTAAGCATTTATAAATATTTAATTTGGAAAATGCTTTTCAGTGAACAAACATTGATTTAACTTTACCTGGGAACAGAATGAATTCAGGCTTAAATCTATTTCTGATGTTACAAATCACAGGACCCTGGTTCTTTCTATATTAAAAACAGAAACATTATTTGGTGAGTGAATTCCTGTTACACATTGTTTAATTAAGTGCGTTTGTTAATTTGTACAATTTTGAATCTGTTCTCGGTATTTCTGTATTAAGTTCTATGATTTACAAGTTGAAAATGATTTACTGAAACAAACCTTTTTTTACAGATTACCCTGGTCTTCTGCACAGGATTGAGCTAGGAGAATCTGGACTTCTTGGCGGCCTTAGAGGCTAATACTATATTAACCTCTTCGGTCGTAGTGACCTTAGTTGCCAGGAGAAATTCCCTTTAGCTTAAATATGTAATAATAATAACTTACGTAAATACGGTTTAAATTGAAACAAATCGAATAGCGGCGTTCCTGATTATGTTACTCGGTATGATTATTGGAGCGTCCGTTCCTTCCATTGTTAAGGAAATGTTCCGTTTTATTTCCTTTACGAAAATAAATGGAAGATAGGATTCCAAACATTCTCTTTACTGCCTCCAAATAATGTTCAATATCGCATATGACAAAAGGAGCCAATGTTTATTAATTCGACGCTGGATTTGTTGATCGAAAATCGACAATCGTGTCTGGGTTTCAAGGCTTCCAAGCTTGCGTGTTGGGTTTACTGTTAAAAGTTATTATTACGTTGCTTTAAATGTGGCAAATCCCTGTTGCGTGCCACGTTAAATTTCGCCATAATATTTCGGGAAAGTTTTTAATTTCAACTTCTATTTTGCAACAAACTGGTTAAATATTCATGAGAAAGGAACATATAAGGAATTCGGCATTTTTTGTAGCGTGGTAGGCGGCGGGCGGTCTCTTTTTTTATACGACATTTTACAAAATGCCTAAAAAGCACTAATGCCGGTTTATATGAAGCACTAACATACATACAGGTAATCTGTGACATGAAGCCTCCAGTCACTGGACCCATGTGAATCAACAATATGGCTGAATAACATGACACATTGTGTCGAGTGACTAGACAGTCGCTGAGAGCTGGCTTCGTTTACAAACATTTTGAGATGTTTATCCAGCGCTGGCATATGGAGTAACACTAACTACTTACTGGGTCCGAATTTAAGCGCCTAAATTTGAATCCGGTAAGTAACATTAGGTACTGCCTTTATGTAAACCGGCCATTACATACGTTCTTGATAAAAGCGACCTTTTAGATCCAGAGTAGGTACTGTAAGGTTGTAATTGTATGTAACGGACAACAAATGAGTTTAATTAACAAAGCGAGATCGATGGCGTACAGTCGAGGTCATTGCATTATCCCAAAAATAGACTGTAAGAGACGGAAGACGTGATCGTCCTGCCGTAGACTACGTCCAATCTACTATAGTCCTTAAAGTCACAATAATAAGGAAGGAAGTCGTCCACACCGAATGAGAGATGTACAAAAATCGTTCATGACGTAACCCTATCTGAAAGCGAAATATATCTTGCGTATCTTGATTGATGTTAGAGACAAGCTCATCGAAGGCATAAATTAATGAGAGACTTAGAACTATCTTTCAACAGAATTACATCACAAAAGAGCTAAGACTACATACATCATAGGTTTAGTGATGTTCAATAATTAAAAAAAAATATCTTTAAGATCAAAACTGCTTTAGTTAAAGTACAATTTGGTCGTACCAACAATACTTAAGACGTCTTTTAACTGGACAAGAAGAATAAACACTAACAATTGTAACAAAAGAAACCGAGTTCGATAAGGTTTGTTCTAGATAAATTTACGAAGATTTTTCTCCGATCCACTTTTATCTCAGAGTCAGACACATATCAAAGATTTGAAGTTATATTTCCTCTGCACCGTAATTTGCTGACAGCGATCAACCATTTCAATGGCTGTGAACATAAAAAGATTTTGAGTACGTTTCTCGGAAGGTATAGCGTTCTCAAACTGTTCCATAAAAATATTCCTTGGCTGTTGCAGGTCGGAAATATCTGCTTAAGCATTCCGTGAGGACCTCTCGCGAGTGTTTATTGGAGTCGGCGAGTAACTTGACTCGAGGGCTAAGGGCTGAAGAATACTCAACTTTTGCCATTCAGGCCGGAGATTCGGGATCGATGCGGAGGTAATAAGGAAAAGGAAGTACTTAAATGAATATATTCGGTGCAGGGATAGTGTTATTTATTACTGAATCTGAATCCGATTACTTTTATGATTTGCCAATTAACATCTCTTGTGGTATTCTTGTGAGATTCACGGAATGTCATTGTTACCATGATAGCTTTTGACGAAATACTGTTAGAAAAATTAAAAAATATCAAATTAAACTGAGCAAAACTATCTACATCATTGGCAGGAATAAATGGTGCTATGTTAGCTAGCACAACTACAAACTGTTTCTTTTATTTATCAACATCATAAGCCATTTCTAATGTCATTTTAAGACAGTATCTCTTCAGTTTATGTTGTCAAATTATAAAGTTCAGTTTGTGTTTCAGTTTGAAACTGACACCCAAACCACGAAACAAATTCACCAATCAAATTCATACGAAAGCCTTTAACTTCAAATGGTAACCCAAGCCCGTTCTATAATTTCGAATCGAAATCATGTATCGAATAGCTTTCTATCACTTGTAACTGTCGTCTATGTCAAGACAGGATAGAAATAAAAGGCATCAAAGACGGGCTTTATTGCTTTCGTGTAGAAATTGCCCTTTTACGAGTTATGTCCAATAGGGAAACCATTACCTCGGAATATAAAGTGCTCAAAGGACGATCGCCTTTTGTCATGATTGTTGTACAAGATTTTAAATTATATTAGCGATCCTTTTTTGTTTCACCGTAAAAGCTATTATGAAAGCAAATTAAGGGTTTAGCTATCGAAGTAGGTAGGTACTTATATTAAACTCTCAATACATATTTTAAGAGATTCTTTAACGTCCAGTACAGTCACGATCAATAATAAATGTAAACAAAATAGGACTTTGTCATATTACAATATTAAACGTTCTATTGGGCAAGCAAGATAGATGGCAAAAGACGAGCTGTAAGACGAAAAAAGACATGGGAAACATAAGCGAGTGGACTGGTATCGCCAAAGCCGAAGAACTGTTTCGCTTGGCGAAAAACATAGATAGATTTGCGGAGCTGACGGCCAACCAAGTAATGGGGAGGCACTGATAGAAGAAGAAGAATATTAAACGACTTTTGTGTCAGATTTGTTTCGGAATGCTTCAATATGACAAAGTTCTATGTTGTTGACATATTATTGCTTGTGACTGTACGTTTGTTGTTGACGTCGGACCATCGTGACCGTGAGACATATTTAAGTCATAAGCTATGCCTTGAAACACATACGTAGGTGATAAACTGACCCACAAATAGTGAGCGAGGTAACCATTATCCCTTCAAATGGTTTCAATCCCCGCTGGGGTCAGTGTGATCCGTTTTGAAATCAGTTTCGCTTGTAAGTTTAACCATAGACATTGTTGAATTGAATACCATTTGGTTGAATTTAAGAACATAAGAAAGACTGACTTCTTTTTCTGATACATCGTTTCTTCTTTGTAATGAATATTAGTTAAAAGCCTTTTATTTCATTAGATACAAAGTTTTAAATCTCTCTCTTTTAATATCAAGCCTAGGTAGACTAGACTAGTAGCCTGGAGTCCCATATATAATACAACAACATACATACATACATACATATACTCACGTCTATTTCCCACGGGGGTGAGCAGATTCTATGGATCGCCAATACAACAACAACAACATAATTTGAATAAAACCAAACTTACAACTATTACCTACGACTTAGTAATCTCTCTCTGAATTTGGTTATTTCTATTAATAATTTAGCAAATAGTAGGACAAATAAACATAAGTATGCTTTGTTATTTCAAAAAGTTCGTTGAACTCAATAGTTTATTGAAAACAATTACAATGTTTTGGTTCGTTGCAATTTTAGGGCATGAGGCACATAAACGCTTAGAGTGATTTCATCGGTGAATTAACAAAATTGAACAACGGTATACTGACGGTGAAGCACAATCAAAATGTGCATAATGACACTAAATTGTTCTAGAAGCAATAAACTCCCTGTAACCGTTTATTTCTTTTTTTATCTGCGTTTTCCGTCTAACGAACACATTATCTATAAAGAAAAATAAGTAATATTTTTTACGGTAATATTCTGTATAGTAATAGCATTAACTCTAAAAGGAATCTCCATTGCTGTGGTTGTGTAATAAAAGTACCTAATCCAATGATTTATGGTGTCTAAGCGTGATAAAAAAAAAAACAACCCACTACTACAATCTATATTTACCTCTGCGGTTTATTTATTTATTATTAATAATATCTATCTAATTTGTTATTTGGTTTACTCATTTAAGTTTTTGAAGGTTTTGTTTATTCCGAATGTTTGTTTTTCACCATTCATTTCGTTTGCCAAATAAACCACAATCACGCGCCATTTAAATAATGCGATCATTATTATAAATGTATTGCGTTTCTATGACTTCTGTGAGTAATAATAGTTGTATAATGAGTGTAAGAGTCTATTAGGCGGTGCGCACGCGCCTCTCGATTCCGTAACAGTCTATTACAAGAGGAATGCCTCGAAGAACGCAATACCGCCATTATGCGATACCACGGTAAAATAGCGTGGGTAATGCTTCCTTATTACCCCACTGTGAAATGGCAATTTGATTAAGGATGGGAATTGCTGGCATTACAGAACGAAGAAAAATATGCGATAAGGTCTTTATCCGTACAAATTATGTAATTAATCAGATTAACCTGATCTGTGCCTTTCGTGATATTGCTTAAATATCTTATTTTACTAAATGGGTAGGCAAACGTAACCGATATGAAATGAACTTTAGGAAAAATAGCACTTGCTTTGAACCTTTTAACAAAATTATAAGTAAGTATGTAAATCTAACAATTTGCGACTGCGCATAAATTTTGTATTTTGATATTTTTGTTATGTAACGTAGTGATTGTAACTCATAGGTACTCAATGTTGTAACTAGTACATTGTTTTTAAATCTATCAAAATATAAAAAAGTAAGGCTAAAGATAAAAGGATTCGATCCTTAGCAAACCCTTTTACAGATTTCTCATTGTTTATTCAGTAGAGTGATTTTTAGTAAGTATTGGCGTATTACAAAACGCAGAATGTTTTATTCCTCAGAAACAGCAGAGACTTAGGTACAGTGATTTTTAGGAAACTCATCAAATCATCAAATTGGACCCATAAATATAATTATTTTATAATATACTTATTTGACGACCGATTTGGCGCAGGGGTAAGGCTACCCACCTTCTGCGCCAGTGGTCTCGGGTTCGATTCCCGAACAAGACAAATATTTGTGTGCATGAACATGTCTATTTGTCTTGGGTGTTTACTATGTATATTAAGTATGTATTTAGAAACAAAAAGTATTTAAGTATTTATTTATCCGTTATCAAGTTTTCCATGATACAGTTTCGTAATGAAATTAAAATGGGCTTAGATAATTGGTGTGAATGTAAGAAGTTTTTTATTTATTATTATTTTAATACTCTTCGCAATGTTTTATTCATTTTCGTAATATGATAGGATAGCTGAACTAGCGATAAGATATAATACTTCCACACAATTTGGGCTGTGGGTGGTCCCACATTCAACAAGACATTGCAACGAAATAAATGTCATTGATTATAAAGAAGATGTAAATTCTAAAGACATATATTCCATAAGGTACCTAAACTTGAAGTGATTAGCTTGAACTTCGAAATGGGTCAGAAACATTCGGTGTAAACTCGATTTCCTGTATTTGACAAGAAAAAAAAGAAAGAGACTAACGTAACTTCGGACGTTATTTACAATGGAAAAATGCAACATGCCGTGTCCATTCTTCTTTTGTTTTTGGTAGTCTAATTGCAAATACTGACTACTGACAGTTATGGTGGTTATGGTTGTTATTGCTTTAAATGAGCGGTTTTCCTTTGACAGATAATACGTCAAAATAAGTTCCAAATCTTTTAATAGATGTCACTATTTCGAGTCAGCTGTCAAACCATTATAAATATTTTATGGTCGTTGGTAGCACAGTTTATATTAGCATTTAAATTTACTGTGTTGGTAGTATATAAGTAGTCTGTGGTTCTATCAATAAGACAAATAAATTTTATTACATAATTAATAAAGATTGAGATTGCAGTTTAACATAAAAAAGCATACAAACAACATAGATAACTAAATAAAAACTATGAACCTTTGCACAAGAATAGCTTTTTTTCCCCGTACTTAAGCTTCGCATTTCTTTTCTTCAGCTCTGCTTTCAAAGCAGCCAGTGACCACGATCCGTAGGCCTTGTCCATGATGCACGACACGGCCAATCCCGTTCAAACGTCTTGTCCAAATCGCAAAGGCAAACTCAAAGTTCGTAGAATACACCAAGGGTTAAAGCGGGCGCGCACGGGTGACTTTTGTCTCCGCAACTATTTTGTCACTCGCATCAAGTCTACAGGTTAGTATGAAAGTGCGCGCACGTAGCGACGCGACACCTGGGCACAGAATAATGACCCGGGAGACTTTCTTGTCCGCGGGTTCGAAGACAAGCCCGCGTCGCAACTGTCTCCTTCTCTATTGGTTTCAATGCAAGTGCGCGCACGGCGACAAATAAGTTGCCGGTCGGCCAGTAGCTACTCAACCGTCGCCCGGGGTGATAGCGGTGGTAGTGTGTAGTAACGGAAAATCTACATACGCTTCCTACTATCGATCTAAAATATAGTTAACTAGTTTTCCGCCCGCGACATCGCCCGCCAGGACTACACGACGTTATCCCGCGGGAATGTGATATTTTTTCGGGATAAAAAGTAGCCTATGCTCCTCTCCAGGCTACAAAGTATCTGTACCCCAAACTTCAGCCAAATGCATTCAGCCATTTTGGCGTGATTGAGTAACAAACATCCAAACATCTAAACTTTCACATTGATAATATTAGTAGGATATCCTTAATATTATTAAAATACTTTTTAAAATGCCAGTAGTAGAAGAAGATATTGATATGATAACTGTTATACAATAAAAATTTAAAAAAATATTCAGATGTTCATGCTAAATCTTAAGCTTAGGGAGAAGTTTGCCAGCAGCTCAGGTGCCATTCCAGGTTTCCAGGTTTTTGCAAGTGTCAGTCTATCACTCCATAATGGATGCACCCCTTATTGCTTTTAATTTCGTTGTCGTCTTCGGCTTCTTTAGACAAGTGCACAGACCACAACCGCCTCTTCGAAATCCATGTTGATGACTGCGAGCAAAAATTACAAAAAAGTTGTGTCGCTGTCGCTCTCGTGTGCGCATCTTTTCGCGGCGAAGAGACGGCCGGCGACAGTGACAATTAAATTTCCGCGTAACTAAGTCACCCGTGCGCGCTAGCCCTTATCTTATCATGCATAGAAGAGTCGACAGGACAGGCACCAGTAGGAAAAGCCAAAGTCGTCGGTTATAATAATCTACGGAAAATACAAACGAAAACAACGAACCACAAACAGAAGCGAACAAAACACACTGACTATAGTTTTTTTTTACCCTGTGACACTGACGAGACAAACAAAGACAAAATCACAGACAGAAAGCATAGATTATCTTTGCTTGAGCGAGTGAGCAATGTTTATGGCCTATAACATTACCCTGTATACAATTTTTGACAGCTGAGTATAAAATGCGACATCTATTGATGAAAAAACGTACTAAAATCTCTACCTGTCAGAAAAACGCTCATTAACGCCTAATAGCCGTGTTGTTTTGTCATGTTTTCTATTGTCAGATATATTGGGGCTTAGAACATTGTCACAAGCCAGTAAGTATTAATTAAAGTTTAAAGTAAATTAAGTTGTGTTATATTTTTATAACAAAAAAGTGTATAGTTGCATAAAGGTTTTTGAAGTAGAAGCTAAAAGAACTCTAGAACCATACAGATGTCGTTCAAGAAATAAGTCTCTGCCTTTTTTTATTCTCTCCACATTTTTATTCAGATACTAGCGGCCGCCCGCGGTTTCACCCGCGTGGTTCCCGTTCCCGTGGGAATATCGGGATAAAAAGTACATATAAACCTTCCTCTTGAATCACTCAATCTATTTAAAAAAACCGCATCAAAATCCGTTGCGTAGTTTCAAAGATTTAAGCATACAAAGGGACATAGGGACAGAGAAAGCGACTTTGTTTTATACTATGTAGTGATAAGAGGCAAGAGGAAGGCCTATATTCCATTCGGGTTTCAGGTGGAGTAACTCCTAATTACGACGCTCTGAATGGAGGTAGATTCTAGTACTGAATACATTTACGGTAGTATTTGCGTAACCGTAACGAGGTTTACGAAAGAATTTTTGCGACCTCTCTTGAGACGTCTAGGAAGATTAATGATGGCGGATTGTTGGTGGTAAAGCAATAAATAAGTAGAAACAGTATAGCGTTGTGTAAGTGGGATCGTTATGGTGTTTCCTTTTGTCGTGGTGTACCAATGACTAAAGTTAGGTCTTATTGTTTGTGTTTACTGCTTAGAGTTACAATTTTTAGTCTTGTATTGAGGGTTGTAAGTTTGTGTTTGATGGTTGTTAAAAAAAAGTCGGGGTCGTTAACGAATTTAACTAAAAAAATCTGTGACTTCCGAGAATCTCATGAACTAATACAACAAGATAATCCACCGTTTCCAAGACCCAACGTAACATTTTATTGAAAGTTCGAGAACAGGAGAAACACATTTGTAAAACCTGTTACCTGTATTAGCCATCTAATATGCTAGTGACGATATGTATATCGTTATTTCTCTTCATAACATTCCTAAAATACTTTATAAAAAACGACCTATCCAATTCGTTCTAAATAACCTATAGATACACGCTATGTGAGTCAGCCACAATTTGAGGCGTCGACTTTGATTGATATTCTATCAAATATGGCGTGTATAGTGTTGACACCACGTACATATACACAGTGTTGACACCAGCGTGTGCATTACCGATGATGATGGAGCGCTCCAGTTTATGGGCACCATCGTGGGAACGGTTGGCCAGTCACGGCTTGACCATGAGCGCCTAAAATAGTTTTAGTTTACGGAGTTTGGTCAATTTTATTTTCTATGAACAGAAATAGTGCATAATGTAGAAAAATGGAAAATAAAGTATTTAGAAAAAATCGACCCGACTCACAACCAGCTCCGATGGATGGTTGTGAGTCGGGTCGATTTTTTCTAAATACTTTATTTTCCATTTTTCTATGATAAAAATTGCATTGTGAATGCAAAAAAGTAAAAATTTAAATAACAGTGCATAATGTAGTTTTTTAAAACAGAATCGTAAGAATAAGAATAAGAATAAGAATAAGTTTATTGTCGTTAACAATTTGGTTACATTTTATGTGAAGTGATTGAAGTCACCTGGTAAGCGAATGAATGCCTGTAACAGGTGACTCCGCTCTTCCATATTAATATTACAATATATTATCTTAAACTATTAAACTTACATTTAAATAAATCTTATTCATTTTTTTCTAATTTAAAAGCATAGCTAAACAATTACTATGATTACAATGATTATAATGATATTTAATAAAAGTTATTTTACTGTTGTGTGTTTTGTGTATTTGTGTAATAAAATGTAGTGTGATGTATAGTGTAGTGTGTTGTGATAATGTTGTGTAGTCCTAATTTAATAATTTTTCGGTTTCTTCGTAATTTAGTGGTATAAGGTAACTAAATATGAGTTTTTTACATTCGTGAATATTTTTATCGTGGAATTTTATTTGTTCATTTATTTTATTATAAAGATAAGCCGACCGACTGATATATTGCTTAGAAGCAAATGCCGTTTTAATGCCAGGAATTGTACATATTTTATTTTTCCTTCTCTTGAATACTGTAGGGTTAAGGTAAGGTGTTGCTTTGTGTTTGCATAATAGAGTCATCATTATGTACAGTTTTCTGACGGTCAGAACTTTGCTGGTTTTATAAAGACTGTCAGTTGGAAAACGCCTTTCTTTAAAGTGCATGACCTTTAGTAATCCGCGTTGTGCTCGTTCCAGCTCTAGCATTTTGGTCTTACACGCACCACCCCAAACCGGGATGCAGTAAGTGAGAATCGACTGTACAAGAGCAGCATAGATCTCTTTAATAATATTTCTTGAGGAGTCCTTACCAACCGCCACCCGCTCCCCCGGCACCACATGTCGTAGGGTCTTGAATATCCAGACCAGCTTCCTTAGTCTACTGGTGACTTGATCAATATGCGGATGCCAGGATAAGCGCTGATCAATAATGACTCCCAAGTATTTTGTTCTGTCAACTTTGTCTATGGAAGGGCAAGAACAAGCACAGTCAAGCGAGTTTTTGTACTGGTCGCAGTTGTGTACCTTAATTTTGTAATCCAGGTCAGGCTGTGCATTATTTTGGATACTAAAGCAAACGAAGAAAGGGTAAAGTGACTTTTGCTTATTTTTTATGTCAACATGGTTAATCAAAAGCTGATTTGGAAACTAAAAACTGGTAAGGATCTTGTTATGTACACTTGGCTGTACTATAATAGTCCTTTAATATTACAATACTTAGAATACTGCACGCACGCACAAATTGATATTGCTAAGATTAGAATTGTGCTCACCGGCCTAGAATAGATCTACCTACCCCCTTTAATCCTGTGGGTGTCGCTAATAGCAACTTATGTAAGTATCAGAAAACGGGCAACAATTTCTAAAATCTTAGCGACTGCGATCGTAAACTAGAATAGCTACTAATAATTCGTTAATAGGCATACCTTCCCTTATGAAAGAAATCTATTAACAACTACAACGATTGAAATGACTTCCTTCTTAAACCTATAAGGGACAATGGTTAATAGTCAACAACTATGTTATGAGGGTATAGTCATTGACTATACCCTCATAACATAGTTGTTGAAACTCATACCAACATGCAAGGTGAACTATGCAATGTTATAAACTGCACACCCAAATATTGTATAGTAGAACAGTCCACCCAAATATAAACGTACGAAGATAGTACACACGTCTGTGGAAACGCAATTTCGTTTAGTCATAAACTACAGTGTGGACAAAGTACTCGACGATGTAGAAGTAGGCCACTCCACTCCATGTATAATATAATATGCTTAGGTTGGTGTATATTGTTGTTTTATGGCACGTTTTGCAACTAGTCTGCAATTGTAGAATGGCCCTGTAGTTGTCGTAGCTATTGTTAGCAGTAGTAGTCTTATTAACATCTAATATTTGACAGTCGCCGGCTGTCGCCGGCGTAGGTAAGTGATGATGACCAGTACCTATGATGATGATGCTAGTGACTCTGTTAGTTAAGACATCTAATACTTAGGGCCTGTTTCACAATGTCTAAGTAAGTTCTGATTAGCTGTTACTTGACAGATAGGCCATACAAAACTGTCATTCTTTCACCAGTTGAAAGCTACATATTCCCGAGTAACATAGGCTATATTTTATCTATATATTCCCATGGGGACGGGTACCAAGTGGGTAAAACCGCGAAGAGCTACTACTACTTTATAACTTGGTAAGTAACCTTTAGTTAGATAAACATCTGTATAGAAATTTTCTGTTGATCCAATTTTGATAACGATTTATTTTGCTAGAACAAATATTATAATTATCATATAATTGATTTGATAAAAGCGTAACCTGCATTACAATATATTTATACAAGTGCCGTTGTTTTGCAATATCTCGCTAGTAAGAATACCAGGAATTTCTCAATATTACGGTACGTTTACACATGACGATGTTCCCAAATAGAAAATTCTTACTTCGTGACTACGTCTTGATTCGTGTCGTGTTGGCGTGAAATTATAAATAACTACCCTAACAGTGTCGGATTTAGCTGCTTCAATGTCACTAGCGTCGTTAAAGATGTATTTTTACCACCTTCCTAATCAAAGTAAACAAATATTTTGAATTGTTTATACATTACACGGGAATCAAAATAAACTTGTAGTGAAGAAGCTTCTCCGTGTGAATGAGCTTCGGTGATTTTTGGTAAATATTTGGGATAGACAGTTTATTTATCCGGATTTAGATATATTCATAACTTATAATCGAGGTACAGTGTGTTTTGTATCAAATTTCTGGGAAATACCGATATTTAAAGAAACATTTATCTACCCATCCATCGTAACAGAAGGCATAAAAAGGTTAAAGATTAATTATTATTAAATTTATTATAAAAAAAGCTATTTTAAATATACTGGTTTATATTCCCTACTTTACTTAACTATCTGAATCATCATGAAAATTGATGTGTTATACGAAAACATTAAATATTTTTTTAAACATCTCGGAATTATGCCCATACCAATATGACCGGGACTATTCAACATCACACTTATGAATGGGGTTCCATTAGCAGCGGTATTAGCCCGCGACCGCGCCACTTGGGCACGATCCGCCTGTTTCATTTCAGAGGCATCGTTTAAGACAATACCGTGGAGAGAAACTTTACATATCAGATCAATAACCCTTGTTAAAACGCCGGCCGATGACACATGAATGGAGAATCAAGAGCCATTTTCCCTCATAAATTGCTATTGTGTACCGTCGATGGGAAAAAGTTCGTTGCTGAGGTCATTCGGTGTTTACTTAAGACTGAAGGTGAAATTAATTAGTGTGGAAACGAGGCCGTGGATTATCGTATTCGACAGTTTATATACTTTATGTTATGTGTTGTGCAACTACCTATTTACTAATTAAACGTTTCGCTTATTCAATGACAAAGTTTTCTTTGTGGAAAATCCTTATCGATTTTTGTTTAAGCTTGGAGTTGGATAAATGTAGGACTACTAATATTTATCTGTCATTAATAAAAAGCTAACTGTACTGGTATGGTATGAGCGACTCAATGGATAATTTGATTGCGAAATTTCGTGGCGTAACAACACGAAAGTACGTAAAATGAATACCATTAAGATAACATTGTAAAATCTCATTCATTTAACAACATGATACGGTAATACGAGTATGGCCCAAACAACATTACATTAAAATAAACGGTTTAAAGAGAGCGTGTTATCTACTTAAGCCCAGAATCATGGAACTCGTGACTTTAAAGTAATGTAATTTTATATTGGAACCACCCACTAGAAAGTACGAGTGTATGAGCACTGCGCGTGAGTTCAGGAATTTTAATGGTCACACCAATTATTTCATGGATGCTTCAAGTGACATAAAGGACAAATTTCTCGGCGGTCGCGGCAACCCAAAACATTGTGTTTTGAAATCCTTTTACCGTGCGGTTATGTTCTTTAGAAATTAAGAGACAGAATTTGTGAGAAAATGGGCACAGTTTGTAGACATCCTTTTACGTTTGTGTAAGTAATGACTCATGAGTGTTTTTTAGATACGTTTTTGAAGATAAGTAGAGAAATATGTTAATAGGTTTTCGTGTTTCTAAGTGTCTTTAAGATTAAAGTACAAAATTTTTATACGAAGTAAGATCAAGTTATATTGCTAAAAAGTACATAAGTAAGTAGACATTATATTTTCGTCTTGCTTTAGGTAATGAGTAAAATATCAAATCATTGTTTGTGGAAGCATATAAAAATGTTATATTAACTTGACACCAGTAATATTCTATTTAATAAAAATAAATAATTATATATCTAATTTCTTAAATAGATTATTTATAACTTACTGGTGTCAAGTTTTGTTTAGACTTCCTACTTGATTAAATACCATCGTTTGATAAATACATTTAATAAAATATTGTTATATCATATTTTATATTTCCAGTAACTGCTTTGGTTACTCTAAGAATCTTTACTACTATTTACGGCGTCTAAATATCGCCATCAGTATTGAATATCGTTTTTCGAAGAAAAACAAAGTATAAAAACCGTATCGAATTGGAATGAGTCAACTGTGAATTCAATAACAATAAATGTTATGAGATGTTATGTAAAATGAGAATGAGAGACAATTTGCAAATAAATGCATTCACTGAACCTCGGGTGGAACGGTAGGCACTTTGCATTTTTTTAACCATTACCATTTTAGTGTTGTGGTCCGAGCAAAGTCTTTCGTTCAATAAGTAGTAAGTATGGTTTTTTAAATTCGCGACGATTCGAAACGTTTTCAGGGGTTAAGATTAGGGCTTCGGAATTGATAGTAAAATTAAATTAAAAAAATAATAGATCTGTAATTAAATTAACGGACGACCGAGATACCGCTGGCAAGATCGTGTGCTGGCTGACCTGCGAGAACTTGGCGCAGAGAACTGGCTTGAAACAGCGCAATACAGAAGAAGCGATCTCTTGTGTTGGTGGCCAAAACTCACCTGGGTTGATATAGGAGTAAGTAAGTGAGTAAATTTCTTTGCTTTATAAATCTCACGAGATGATTGCAATATAATCACAGCTCATACATCCTACATTGTATTTAGTATCCTTCAAGAAAACATGGATTACAGATAAGTACAGTCCTGAGGTACAGGATTTAAATTGGACTTAGTAGTTGGTTTTGATCCTCAAAAATTACAAAATGAGATCTGAACACGCTAACGAACGGGTTGCGTGCAAGTTTGAATCTAATTTAAGCTCTGTACTCACTGTAGAGCTCCAACTGTAAGTACTTTTTGATCCAGAAACCTTATGGAAACAGTATTCCACATAGACTCTCTATTGTTCTGTGTTTTTATAGCGAATTGTCTAAGCATGAGTATCTAGCAATTTAGTGGTAATTTGGTGTAAAGCTTGCACGCTATGTTTAGCAATACCTGAAATCTGTAGTCTTTCAAAGCTGCATTCTATTAATGGAAGTCTGATTGCTTACTGTAGTCATCAAATTAAAAATCATTCTTTCAGTCTAGCTAGGCTGTTAAAAACACTAGTGAACGTAAAAGAAGCTACGCCATCGCTTGAAAACTATTTGGACATCTATTTCTTGAATCAACCGTGCTCACTTTAATTTTTGGTAGCGAAGCGGTTACGGTTCCAACTAATGAGTACCAAGCTTTACAGTTCATCGGTTCATTTTACAGGTCTCACTGGTCTCAGTGAATAGATGTTGATGGCACAGTCTGGTCGCGTCCCACACGGGTGGTACGTGACTGTCGGTGTCGGGTACACTCTGAATATTTATTACTGGCGACACCGATGCACTGACTTTTGAGTCCTCGAGACTTGATTTGGTAGTAATTGCTTTGGTCTAGTTAAGTTGCTTATTGGAGATGTGATACACGGTAACTAATACTGTTAATTTAGATTTTCTTTCGAATTAATTTGTCATTACACCTGATGTTCAGTGATGATTAGTCTGCGGGTGGAATCGCGCTATTTCCGGAATCCTCAAGAACTTAGGTACTATCTATCTTATCTCTAAATCCCGGTTCACAACAATACTGAAAAAAATATTGTAGAAAATTGTGTAGCTTTTGTTATTTTTTTAGTTTAGCTATAATATTTTGTGAACGTTGAAATATGCAACGCTATAATAACAAGTAACTTCATCATTAAATTATTCATAGTTAACTACGAACCAACACTTCTCTGGCAGTCTAGTTAAAATTGTTGTTGCACAAAAGGTTTGCATTCTGATGAGTCATCATATACCACGTCACATAAAACAAAAGAGAGCTTTCTTTTAAAACTTCATCAAATTGTATATTTAAAAATGCGTAGGAAGAGTTAGAAGAGTGAATGAACTCTGGCCCACGCGGTATCAACTTTTAAAATAATTACGATTCAGAAACATTGCTGTACGTGACAGGCAGCCATACGAATAAGGAAACCCATCATCTTAAAAAGGACACTCATTAATTGACCAGCTCATAGATATAATTTGACTTAAGGTTAAAAACACACAGAAGGTGGGTCTAGTACAGGTCGGGTCAGGAGTACGGCATGTCTTTGGGCCTATGGTGTACCACTAAATATCGTGGTGGAGATACTTAGGGAAGGCCTATGCCACAGTGTGGGCGTGATATGGCTGTCAATGATATAAACTATTACTACATCAAACGCAAAGCACCCGACTGGTGCACGACGCACCAGGCACCGTAGGTACTCTGAAACACAAAATCCGAAATAAGCTGGATAAATAAATAGGCTGGATGTAGGGATCGTTCAGAGCATTCTGAGCAACCCTGAATCTGAGGTCGTTTTGGGCTTGTGTGGGTTAGTGGCCTATTGCCAGTAGCCTACAGCAGGACAGAGCTTTGTATATTAATAAATATAGATTTATATAGATTATAAGACTCATATTGTAATTTTGTCTCGATGGAGCTGGCATGTCATGAGACAATAAAATAAATAAATATTAAATAAGAATATCTAAGTATTTACTTTTTATATAAAATTTCAAGGTTATGTAGGAATTACAATTTAAAATACTATAAATAAAATATCGGTTCTCCTCGCACTTATTGTGTGCTTATAGCTTTATTTTCTTGAAAAGGACTCTCATTAATTTGCCAGCTCATCGATATAATTCGGCCCACCGAGCGAGACATATCGGATGGCAATTATCCGTCTTGCATCACCATATCGGCTAATTGGATTGGTAGATCAAATTAGAATATATTACTATCATTAGACATTTTAGTTCGATGAGTAATTCTATTATGGTCTGTTCGATGGCTTGGAACATTACCTTTATCACATTAAAAGAAAGAAAGAAAGAAAAAAAGCCTTTATTTCAGTTTCACACGACACCAACAATACAACATAATTAGCACAAAAATATAGATAACATTCAGGTCCATTAAATCAGGTATATCAGGTAGACAACATAGGTCTATTGGCATGCCCACGTATTCATCCAACGGCTAACCTCAAGCATAACGCGATTACTTAATAAGTATCGTTACTGAAATGTTTTCCCCTTTCTATTTGTTTGCTCCAGATATTTCACAATTTACCGGAGGACTTGTAACACGAATGTAAGCTGCGTCCTATCCGATTTCACCGAAATATATAACGTGATGATAAACTACGATGTCTCCATATAAATTTTGTAACTTTCGCTTATCTATGATGAGTAAGATAAGCTATAAATCTACTCAGATGAAAGTCACAGTTCCTTAGAATGTTTCGAAAAATAACTTCGCCTACGCAGGTAATAAAGATGGTGAATTCTTGATTTTTCATGAGATAGACTTGTCATAAAAGAATGATAGATACTAACCTGATGTGAATTTAGATGTCTGTGTGTGACGCAATCAATTTCTATAGTTGCCGAAAACAAAAAAATATGGCACGGTGTTATGACCGGTTGACTAATTACTCAAATAGAAACATTAATGAAAGTTGACTGTGTATTCAATCTTGGCGTCGATGTAGAGAAGGTGCATAAATAAATAAATTCATTTATTCGCATAAACATGTGGTAAAACAAAGGTCTTAAAATTAAGAAGTACCCTAACATGTTTACCACGTAAGTGGTGAAGGAAAATTGTTATTGCTTCTGGGCTTGTTAACTAGTGTAGTGGGATGTCCTTATTGAGGGATATTTTTATACGCTTGTAAAAGTAGGTAGCTACAGCGTGCATAACATCTCTTGCAATGCTAGTATAGAAGGTATACGATACGAATCACTGTTTCTGAACAGCAAAAAATATAAAAAACTAAATTCTTTAAAAAAAATTTTTACCATAGTTATTTCAGAACCTCTAAACACAAAAGTGTTCAAAAGCCGACCGGTTAAAAAGTTAAATTTATTTAAATTGTTTCCATTCATGAGAATCGTGAATGCCTGTGACATTACAGTAATAGAGTAATATGGCCTCTTTTAAGTGGCCATAGCATAGGCCTCTTAACCAATGGGAGAAAGCTCACAATTTGTTGAACAGTTGCAAAACAACACAGGTTTTAACACCCGCGGGCCTGAATCAGACAATGAGTTACATAAGAACCGTAATAGTTCGACGTTAACAACAGCACTGTGTACGGTATTGAGATGGTTACGACAATCAATAGTGCTGTGGTTTCTAATCGATTAGATGTAAGGTTCTATTTAGTTGTGTAAAAAGAATGGCAGTATAATAGCGGTGAAACAACCATTGGCGGTTCAACAGTCAACGCCACAAGTTTGGCACACTATATGACCATTGTAAGTAACATAGTCAAGTAAGTAAAACGGACTTTTGAATGTTATAATCAGGTTCATAAAAAGTACAATAGCGACAAAGAAGGTATCGTGTTGGTTGTAATTGTAGGTAAGTATACTCTAACTTGGAAATCACATTAAACTTAAATATATTCAGGGTTGGAAAAAAAATGATGATTTAAATTTTATAAAACAAACAGGTCAAATTGTTTTAACAAGCCTTTATTTTGATCGTTTTAGTTTAGGGCATTATTTCAATGTAATGTTTTATTTTAAGATAAGAGCTTTTCAAATTAGCCATAGAAAATTAAATATTTCCAAAAAACGAATAATGGATAAAAAAAATATTTTATGTTGCGTATCTCTAATCAATACTGAACGGATACAATACATTTACCCTATATGTTCTAACTAATGTTGATTTTTAAAATGGGTAACATAGGGACTTTCTTATCGGGACTATACCGGCGGGGAATTACCTATCAACTATGAATTCTATTCTATGAAACACCAATATCTGGGGTAATAAATGTGTAATAAAAACACGGTTTAAATTCAAACTGTTTTAAACACGTGTGTTTAAAACTATTTGTTTTATCATGCCAAGCCAATCCTGAAGACATTAGTGTTAACTGAATTTATAAAGTAAACAGGTTTTAGGGGGTCAAATACATGACAAATGAAGAACGCCCTATGTATGTCAATAAATGAAAACATTTCGGTCGTATTGAGTTTTACATGGTTTTACTTTCCATAAATAGGTACTTTGTATGGAACTACCTAGTTCACATCTATCTAGTATACATCAACAACAGAAGTCTTACGTCGAAAGCCGTTGTAATTTCTTCGGTGACATTCTCAATGCCATATGAACGTTAACCTTTGACATGATCTAGACTGCTAATGTCTTTTGAATGTTAGCGTATGAATAAGTAATTGGATTATCATATAGTTAGCATAATAAGAAGAATTTGCATGATGAGCCGTGCCGTGATACCCATCCTTCAAGGATTTTATTTGTTTTTTATTTCTTTTCAATTATGATTCATGAGATTTAGTTCTAGCTTGCACAAATAATGCAAAATAGGATTCCCATTTATATAAATTTCTCATCTAATGGTCCTTCGAATCGAAACTATAAGTCAAAATAGTTTTGCTTTTATTGTGTGATGTCTGTAGTTTGCTTTAGCTTAGTATTGTGAAAATTCATCTCATTCATCATATATCTTTAAAATAGGCTACAAGTTAGTACAATAATTAGGCACTAACACCTACATCTCAACTTGAAAGGTGTCACTCAAACATTTGCCCTCCCTACTCAAATGGGACGGGCTGGAGTGAGAACTATTTCGCAGCTATGTGTCAACTCACTGAATAATTTGTAACCCTAATATCTGGGGAGTCATTCATTATAATGGTCGTTTTAACTTTGGCCTAGTTTAGTGATTATCTCGGTTTTACGAGAAATCGTAAATCTGATCCAACTTGTATTCAAGTTCTGTCATCGAGGAATTAAGGCAGGAAGCTTTTAGAAAGGGTAGAAACAATTTCGACTTTCCTGATAATAATAACAAAAATCGAAGTAATTTGGAAAATCTAAAAGCGCACGACTCATAATCATAACGCTCATTCAAAAAAAAGCCAGTGTTTTATAGGGTTTGAGCATTTTATCAATTATAATTAAACAACACTCAATTAAATAGTAATTTGGAATAGGAAACATTCCCGTGACGTGATAAATCTATTTTTAAAAAGGTACCTACTACCTACCTAGGTACATTAAGTGTTTCGCAAACGTCCACGCACAACTTTTTTTATACTTTGTGCTTGACAAATATTTTTTAAGTAATAAATCCTACTTAATATTAGAAATGTCAAAGTTTAGATGTTTGGATGTTTGTATGTTTGTTACTCAATCACGCCAAAACGGCTGAACGGATTTGGCTGAAATTTGGGACACAAATACTTTGTAGCCTGGAGAGGAACATAGGCCACTTTTTATCCCGGAAAATATCACATTCCCGAAGGATAACGTCGTGAAGTCCACGCGGGCGAAGCCGCGGGCAGAAAGCTAGTGTATTTATAAAAGGGTTGATATTCACATCTCTTTACCCGCTTGGTACTCGTTCCCGTGGGAATATCGGGATAAAATATAGCCTATGTCACTCGAGAAGAATGTAGCTTTCTAATGGTCAAAGAATTTTCTAAATCGGTCCAGTAGTTCTGAGATTAGCGCGTTCAAGCAAACAAACAAACAAACAAACTTCAGCTTTTAATAGTACCTATAGAATAGATAAGTGCAATATGAATATGATGGAGATAGTTAAAGTCCTGAAAAATGCTCGACTCTGACATCTCTCGGCTCTATGAGGCGTGCAATAACGTAAAGTATAGTGGCCCCGATCGCGGTAATTCTATGACGCATTAGTCAAGTGTACGTACAGTTGAAGTGCAGTTGACGTGCAAAACCGTTTTTGTTTCGTGAATGTTTTCTGTTCCGGTGATAATCTTTGGAAATTAAAAAAGTTTTCATACGACAGTCTATTTTGACAGCTAATTTCGTATGAGAGATTTTCTGCCAGCAAATTAAAAAAAAAAGTTTATTTATTAGCTCGGTAGATGGTGCTGACCTGACATGTATCTCATCTGATCTGACCTACACTTGTATTTCAAAGTTGTGCAAGAAGGTGCAAGGCCAAAAAAAAGATGACGTTGACGGAAGAAAAGAAATGTCAAATAATTCTATTCCTCTTGTTTTGCGTTGCAATACCATACCGACCATACCGCGAGTTGTAGATAAGCCTTTTCTGTCCTGTAAATGTTTTTTTCCTTCTGCAAGTGTTTTTTTATAACATTGACCGTCTTAACGTACTCCTTGCCAGCAAATTAAAAAAAAGCAAACCCATGTCTGATGAACGCCATCTGTTAAGTTTTTTGGAACTACCTTTTTTCTTTTTTAATCATCTGTCAGAAAATCCCTCATTGCAAGTGGTTCCTCTGTCACGGATGTCACCGGATCAGACAGGTTATTGGATTGAATTAATAAGTGAAAACTCATGAAAAAGCAATTAAATCATATACTTAAAGCCATTGAAAGTTTCTTAATGGCAAAATAAATAAAATAAACCAAACAAATTTTATCAACAGCTTCTTTGACAAGCAATTTACTTTGGTATCTAACTTATTTGGTATTAATGCTAAATGTGTCATTTCATTTGGCATCGGAGTAAATGTTGTTGGGCGTGGGTTGCTGGTTCAAGCGCGTGGGAAAACGGGACAATTATGGCCTGCTTTGCATACATTCAATGGGACAATTAACAAAACGCTCATATTTCTCTATTAAGTAATAACGTGTAAGAGCTATTAAGTAGTTGACATAGAAATAAATGGAGCTCGAAATAATAGTTAATAAATAAGTTGTTTAGCAATCCTGCATTTGTTGAATTTATGGGAACGCGTTCAATCTACAATTAAAACAGTCCAAGATGAACAAGTGTGACAAGACAAGGTACAATTCGTACAAGAAAATGAACATCTAAAAAACTAAAAGTCTTTGTACACGAAAATTGTGGTGAGATCCATCACCATTAATTAAGTAATTTAGGCGAGAGTAATAAAGTAACAAAACAATGGTATACATAAAACAAAACATTTTAATGTTAATTAGTTGGAAGTAAGCCACTGCTTTAGGTCAAATTATATTTAGCCGCTAAAATGTAGGCTATTTCGCCCAGATTATATGAAAAGATAAGCTCCACCTCAGATTTACTGCGAAATTAACGAGTTTAATACGGAAAATCGTTTCTGAGATCTATTTTAACTGATAAAATGTCATGTAAATTAAAGAATGTTAGTTTCTTGTAGGTATATTAGCTATGAAAGACGATAAGTATACAAGAGGGTTGATGAATCATATGGGCTGGCATCCTCAACCACAAAATATTTCTTTGGAATTTCAATGGGATGAATAAGGATTATGGTATTAATAGGGAGTTCATTTCAAAAGTATTTGTTTGGTTCCGCTTGGTGTTTTTTTATGTTTTTGTTAACCCACGAAACTACGTATGAAATGGAACCTTAACTAACCTTGACCTAAAATCTGGTAGATATAATATAGTTGAATCACATTAAATTTTGCTACCCACATTCAAATCAACAATCTTTAATGAGATTCTCACTGCCAATATCGAGGATGATAAGGAAGAAAGAAAATTTGCAAAGTCATTAGTTACGCTTTTATCGAACGGTTTCTGTTTAAAGTTCCTATAGCTGATTTATTAAAGACTTGTATTCTATTAAATGTTAACAGAAATGTCTCTTCACTTGAGAGTATGTTACTTACTAGAAAGTGTTTGAAGTGGTGAGCGTAAAAACAAAACAATAGAGCATCGTTGCAAGTCTTTACTGAGCGTAGACTCTCGAAGATATTAATTGCTTGACTGGGAAGAGAGGTAATTGCATCGCCGTTATCGATTGCACATCGGAATACTTTCTTTTCACTTGATGTATTGACGGGCGAGTTATTTATATCTTTGCTTTATTTGTGTAGTTGAGAGTCTATTTTTTATGTCTTGCAATTATTGGGGATTCAAAAGCGGTTTATATTGCAGATGGGCCTTGTGTGCGATGGCCAGGTGGAAGAACTGGTTGCGTCCAGTTGCGGCAAGGTGCGAATATACGGGTGACTTTACTTGTACGAGATTTATTCAATGCAATATTTTGCATTGCATTAGCAGGAAACAGCTGAGTTGTTGCACGTATTTCATTGAATAGTCTTGTTCTTAAGTCTTCATGTATTTAGGCATTACTTGATATATTTATTCAATTTGTTTTAGTGGCAGAATATGTCTTAAGATTTTCTTCTTATTATTTGAGCATTATTATTAGGATTACTGCTTTTAAGATATTTTTACGTTTCCTTGCTGGTGTAAGTAAATCTTTTTTTAAAGACAGATATGAGTAATGTAGTGCATTTAAACCATGAGCTTCATTCACAAAAACAGGTAGGTATATATTTAATGGTATCAGATGGAGAAATAATTTAATTGGCGTAGTTTGGCTCTACCTGCGTTTCGTCCTATACGCCCTCTCCATTGTTGCATTTGTAACCGAAGCTCGAGCGCAAGGCCGAGCAGGTAGCTATACTTACTTAACCTCCTTTGAACTCCTCTATTATGAGTCTAACGTATAATAACGGCAAGCCGAAATGCAAAACCTTTTATCACAGCAGCGTAAGACCCAATACTTAAAGATTGTTGAAGTGTAGAACATACATTCACGAGGTAGTATTAAAAATACGCAAAAACAATAGACTGTTGTGATTATGCGGGTATTCATTGTATCTAGCCTTGTATTCTACGAGTGAGCGGCTCCACTCACAATCGAAACAGTCGTGTGATTATGGTGTTTGATTGGAATATACATTGGCTGGTCCTTATAATATCTTGTTTACGGAATTATCTATTGGTTTTGCCACTCACGATTCTCAAGTGGGTCTCCCATAAATCTATGGTGTGGCACGTTTTTGCGGTACTTCTTCGAACTGCCTGTTTGTGCTTCTCTTTCAAGACGTGACATATGTTATGTGTCATCGCTCACAATGATACTTTCGCTTTGTTTATAGCTGCTCTTGACTTCGGGACAATTTGCGACGGTCAGAGTTGGCAGTTAGCCTAGAATGCCAGGATTACATTGGTTGACCCTCTGATCGTAATGGCAAAAAACTTGTTCTACAGGTCAGGCGGTTTTGAGTGGATGTTGTATTTAGATGATTAACGTTGTGGTTGATACAAAGCATACAAATGTTCTTAGCACTTCTTTAATTTTATATAGAGGTTCCTGCAACTTGTTGGTTTTGATAACTATAATTTATAGTCTTCCTCTTGGGTTGTAAATTGTCTTCTTGATATCGAATATTGCTTTGCTTTCACAATCATTTCTGTTAATGTTTTGCTCTATCTTGAAAGAACATGTGTGATATTATTTTGAGCGCTTTTGTAACATTTTTCAATGTAAGTTAATCTTATCAGTCATTCTTATCATCAAATTAAGAAATGGATATGTTATACCTCCCAATTGCGAGTTGGTATTGGCATGATGTTGTATAATAAACAAACATGTGAAATGAATAACATGCACACAAGGCACAGGTGCACTATATAACTCACCGTGATTGAATGACAATTTCGAGAGATCCCAGTGCACATCCAATCAATATGCAACGGAGTTATAAACCGCACAGCTACAGCACTTGACTGCTTCCAACTGGGCATCCACTTCGCTATCGATTTGCATATTATTTTCTTTACTAACAATCACTTGCGCGTCCACCGTTCGATAACAACTTCAAACTGTCCTGGATGAATGATGCGATAAAGAGTTTCACTTGTCAATAACCCACCTCTTCTGCAAGTACCAACCTATGTATAGATAACACTTTATTGTCACAGATCGCAGTTAACTGCTAGTAAATATAACTTAGGCTTCACATAGGCCGTAACTGCCTATTGATTATGATCGTATAGAATTAAACAATGGCTTTTTAATGAAAACAATGAAACGCGAGGCGCGCACCGCACGTGCCGCCCCGCCCGCGGCCGTCTCCAGACTGAACCGAAGCGAAGCGGTGACGATCGACTCGGTAAAGATCGTACTCGGGTGCATTCGCGCGATGTTCTGTGCGTTCGGCGATCCGTTCGCTACACCCACCGAGCTGTGGAGTTGTGGACTGGTGGACAATGTTTTTATTTTGATACCATAGTAGGTATGTCAGTCGTACGCCTGTACGTATAGTTACAGCATTTTGCCACCTGCTGCCTACATTGGCTTAGTATTCTGTGGTAGCGAAGCGAATGTCATTTTTGTGCTAGAATGTTGTCAGGATAAGCATGCTGTTGACAGTACTATGCATGTTTCTGTAGATTTGCATTCGTAGGTACAATGCTCTAGATTAGAGTATTTATACCTGTATTGCCTGTAAGTAACGAGGTTTACAGATACGGCAATGCTAGCATAGCGTTTCGGCATTTCCCCGAGATTTTTCCTTTGAATATTTTACTATCTACATTCAGAAGATTACTGTTACACTTTTTGTTGCTGCAATTTACATTCTATTTTAGAAAGACCTATTTGAAATGGTATGATTAAGAGAAGTTGTATATGTTGGTATTACTTGATACTTGTTGTCTTCCTCCTTTTGACCTTTGTTGGGCAGATATTTTATCAATATAGTAATAAATCATTAACAAACTTTGTAGGTACACTTATATTAAAAGTTACAATCGAAATGTAAATTAATATATTTTCGATACTCGCCTGAAAAATACCGTGACTGAATTAAGTACAGGGCCAGACGATCGTCTTTTGTTTATTCACCAACTCTTAATATTGTCGGAGTTTTTCAGCGATAAATTGCGCTGAATAAACAGGGCTTTTAATGTAAGCTTCGGGCAAGCTTGTAAAATGTATGTCTTATTTTGGGTGTTGTGTTTTTACTTCTTCATAGACATTGTACTGTGGCGAAAATGAACGAGTGAATTAATCCTAAATACTACATTTAAGATAAATATCTAACTTTACTAGCAAACGTTCTACTTACTTACATAATAGTTTTTCTTGTTATGAAAATTTAAGGAGGTGTGGTAAACGTTGGATTTTTCTTTCACAATCCTATTGAATAATTCGGGATACTACTACTACTACTACTACTACTACTACTAGGCATAAACGACAACTTGCCTTTACATTGCTTAGATTAGACGACGTAGGTACGAGAATCGTACGCTAAAAATTTTGTTGGTTGATTGTCTTGAAGACGATATCACCTTTTTTATACTTATGGGTTTCTATCAAGTAATACCAACATTTACAACTTCTCTTAATCATACCTTTGAGTAAGATAACTACTTCACTGGCAAAATGTCTAGGATTTAAAACGGTTCCAGTCAAATTCACCGAAAAAAAACTCACCGAAAAAAACTCACCGAAAACCAAACTCACCGAAAAGTTTTCTCACCGAAAAAAACTCACCGAAAAAATCTCACCGAAAACCAAACTCACCGAAAACTTTTCTCACCGAAAAAATCTCACCGAAAAAAACTCACCGAAAAATACTCACCGAAAACTTTTCTCACCGAAAAAAACTCACCGAAATAAAACTCACCGAAAAAAGCTCACCGAAAACTTCTTGATTTACGACAATCTGAATCATATAAATCGACGTATCGGGTAGATTTCTGCCGGCCTAGCATGAGCGGCTTATAACGCGCGATATGATATGGTACGGCATGCCGTCTTGCTTACACCTTAGTGGGGTAAGCAAGACAACTTGCCGTACCATATCATATCGCGCGTTATAAGCCGGTCATGCTAGGCCGGCTGCTCATATTAATGTAAGTACTTAAATAAATAAATAATCAAAAATTAGGAATTAGGTAATATAAAAAAAGTATTGAAAATGAAAATAACGACTCCGTAGCTCAGTGGTAGGAGCATTCGCCCGAACAATAAAAGGTCGTCGGTTCGAGTCACATCGAACGACTCCGCAGCTCAGTGGTTAGAGCATTCGCCTGGACAGTGAAAGGTCGTGGGTTCGAGTCCCATCGAATGACCCCGTAGCTCAGTGGTTAGAGCATATTTTTTATTTATTTATTTATGTCACCGGGAAATTAATAAAAACCGTAAATTTATAAATTTCCTAAAAAAAATAACTACGAAATTTAAGGCAATCGCTTCGCTGCGCTTCGCGATCGCCTTAAATTTCTAACCTATCACGTGTTCTACAGGACTTCCGTAAAATTTATAAACTTGCGGTTCTTATTGTTGTTTTCCGGTGACATTTACATTAATATGAGCAGAAATCTACCCGACCCGATACGTAGATGATTCAAATTGTTGTAAATCAAGAAGTTTTCGGTGAGCTTTGAGCTATCGGTGAGCTTTTTCGGTGAGTTTTTTTCGGTGAGTTTTTTCGGTGAGTTTGGTTTTCGGTGAGTTTTTTCGGTGAGATTTTTTCGGTGAGAAAAGTTTTCGGTGAGTTTGGTTTTCGGTGAGATTTTTTCGGTGAGTTTTTTTCGGTGAGAAAACTTTTCGGTGAGTTTGGTTTTCGGTGAGTTATTTTCGGTGAGTTTTTTTTCGGTGAGTTCGGCCGACACCATTTTAAACATTGTTTAATGTTAAATGTTTCACCATACTGGAAACTATAAAAAATCTGTTTTTAAGTGAAACATCATTGGTTCACACTAAAATTGCCAAATTTTTGTTATCCCTAAATATTCATATTGTTTTGACCATAAAATAAAACTAAATTTGTCGGGTAGTGTTGGGCCAAAAATAGCACTGCCCCTTTTATCCCGTGGGTATCGTAAAGGGATGAAGGGACAGTCATCACTTTGCGGGTTGCCAAGCTACTGTTTCGGAAACTTGGCTAAGTCACAGATTAACTAATAGTTCAGTCCCTTCTAAGTTGCGATTCTTGCTTGAACTGCTCTTTGTCCTCATAGAGGAATTCTGTAGCCATAATCACAACTTTGGCAATGATGGCACTTCCATATCAATAAAAAAGATCGACGTTGTACAAGCAAAAACTCAATTTAAAAAACGCGGATGGACATGCTGATGGTGACGAAACTAAAAAAAATATACAGGGTTATTTGTAAAACACAAACAACATCGCAGGAGAATATTACCTACCAACATCATAAAGAACAACGTTTGTTCTATGAATTTCAGATAAAGTCAAGAAGTGAAGAAAGATCGATTTTCGTACAAAATTCGATCCGGATCAGATATTTGGTATGGATAGTCAACTTTTTTTGTCAAACGGATAGTAAACACCAACACCCACGCAGGAGTAGTACCAGTACTACAGGGTGGTTGTTGTGTTGGTGTTTCATTTTATTTTATTATTGGGGCTTACAGCCATAATAAATAGTTTCTAATAAGCTAATTAATAACATAAACTTACGCATATATGTATGTATATATTACAAATAGCCCTGTATATATAAATGGCCACAGTGTTTCCAATAATTGTTAAGTTTTGGCTAAGGGATGTGTTTTTTAATTATATGACTAAATGCGCAGATATTGCGTCTGAATTAACGTTATTGTATTGTATTGTATCGTACCACTCCCACTTTTTAAAGATGCCTTTTCATCATTACCTTACCTACGCGAGTAAGCAAGACAACAAATGCACGTGGAAGGGTCATCGCCTTATCAGCAGTTAAGTCTTTCTTATCTTAGGGACTATTTTAAAACGTTAGTGTACAGTCAAGAACAGCTCATGCTTTATAAAACTGCCATATTTCATATTCCATTTCAAACCCTACAGCTAACTTTTTAATGTTGAAAGTCATGCCACTAGTACCTTTTCTATTGTCTGGGGAAATACAGAAGCTCGTTGTTTGTAGTACCTAGCTATAATGGCGGCGATACGCTGCTGTGTTATCTCTCGCCGTCTCGCCACCGTCTCGTCATCGCCACGCCATCGTCTCGTCGCGACTGATCTTCTATCTGTACGAAGACCGACGTGCCTTTTATAACATCTTAGGTATAAAAGGGACAGATTATCTTTGAAGTGTACACATTTGGATGGTTTAAAGCTCGAACCATCCGAATTTTGATTTGAATTGGTGTTTTAGAAGTACTTACGCATAAATTAAATCTGTATAAAGTTTTGGTAAATTCACGAGAACATCAGAATTATTTACAACCAAAACTGTCCACTAGTTAAAATATCGAAGGGGAAAAGTTCGTAATGTTTCACTACTTATTAGACTAGGTGGAGCGACGATTTTTGTAAGGTGGCTGGCAAGAGCTGGATGAGAGCAGCCGCGGATCGTGTTCGATGCTTAGAACTTGGAAAAGCCCATGTCAAGCAGTGGTCGTTAATAGGAAGACGATGAATGATAATGATAATTTGACTGCCATAAATGGCCGATGGAGCACAGTTGCTCTACACGTATTGATGCGTGATCAAGGAGAATATGTATCTACCTAAATCCAGAAACAGAATACTCCTAGGGGGCTACCGGCTAAAAAATTTAGACAAGGACATGGGCTTCATTTGACATTTGAAGTCCATAGTATGCCCATGTTAGTGATGTTATATAGCCTAAAGTCTTCCTCGATAAATGGACGTAAAACGGGGCTACTTTGCACATCGTTTTGGCAGTTTATTGGATGTAACTTTTTTTGGACTCCCTAGATTTATGGTTTTTTGGCTCCAACCGAACAATATGTCCTTGGCTATCAAACTCATACGAATATAAATCCCCACAGGACCCCCACATTTTTTTTAATGTGTCATCGGTACCCCGAAGTGGGGTTTCATTGACAAGGCTTTAAAATGCAATTTACGTCAAAGATTTAAAATGTAAAGGTTATTTTAACATCTTTTTGATAAAAAATTTCAATATTTTATGCATTATACAGGAAAATTAATTAAAAACAACAAGTTTTCGAGATCAATCAGTCATTTTTATTATCACTTAAGTTACAAAATTATACTAATCTTGTAATTATCTTAGGAATCACTATTAACATTAGAATCATTATTAACATTAGAATTACTACAATCAACTTTAACAAAAACTTAACTTTGAATAACAATAGAAAAAGCTAATATTTTTTTTCTTAATCTGTAAGTATCCTCGCACACCATACCTACATTTATAGGACAGATTGACATTATAGGACAAATCCAATTTTTGCAAGTGATGCAACAGTTCCAGTTGCTGACTGATTTTTGTGTGATGGTGGTAGAACTCCAGTTCTACCAAATGTGACTTCCAAGTCACATTTGCAAATGTAACAAAGGTTGTTCTTCTTCTTGGCCTTTTTTTGCCCTTCTCTTTACTCTTCTGCTTGCCCCTTAATCCCCTTTTGAAGAAGTCTGGCCTGTCATAGGCGGCATATAAGAAGTTAAGGAAATAGGTTCGAAGGTCGGGTCATCCACAATAGCTGAGGGAGTTATAAAAACTGAGTCATTGTTTTCCATTTCGGGGACACGATTGTTTGTTGGACTTTGGACATCATCGGTTGTTGGGCTTGAGACATCATTGGTTGTTGGGCGTAGGACATCATTGTTTGTTGGGCTTTGGACATCTTGGTGCGTTATAGATATCTTCGTACCTGGTTTATACATCACTTTCTTTCCTCTTCTGTGCCGGATTCTTCCAGAGTTGAAGCCTCTTGTTTCTTTAAAAAAGATCCAGCAATCTGCTGCCGAGAACACGTCCAGTCTCTTCTGTGTGATCCCCGCGTGAGTGATCCTTGTGTTGCCACACAAGGTCACGAGCGCTCGCTCTGTACACGTTTACGCCGTTTTTTGGCGCTGTTAAAGTAGCCCCAAAAACGGTCAAAATTACCCTTACTGCTTAAGTAACCTCGTTTTACGGTATCCAACACAAAAATAATTTTTCAATTCGGTCCAGTTAAGTAGGTAGTTTTTGAGCGCGTTCAAACAAACATACAAACTCTTTAGCTTTATGATATTAGTGTAGATTAATTAAAAACTTAATAGTTATCCTTAATACAAGTTATTCAATCTCATCAGTAGTGCCTCACACTTACATTACACCACTTCCTTAGTTTTTATTAGTTACATCACACAATAGCACGCATTAATGCGCTTAATACTCTGCATGCAGTTTTATGTGACAATTCACATTTGAGATTTCTCTTCGTTTTGTTTTCATTAGTAACAATGGATGGGAAACTATGGTTGGAAGCTCATAAAAATGTATGAAATGTTTACGCTACCAGTCACATTATGTGGCATCATTCTCAAAATAATGATGAAGGAAATAGATATTTGGATTTTTAATGAAAAATAAAAATTTAACTGCGCAGTTGTTCTTAAGTTTAGTTCATAAAAAAGGGGTTTATCCAAACCAATATTATAAATTCTCTGTCTGTCAGTTTGTTACCTTTTCATGTCTAAATCATTGAAACTACTACGATTAATTTTGGCACAGAAGAATTTAAGCCGCTGAGCTGCTGGCTGTTTCCACTCTATTCTTATTTTAAACTTAAACATGTACCTATAATGAATTAAAATTGCCAGTTTTAAACACTAATCATATCGTGCGTGATCTCTAAAGTTTTTTTTAAAATGCTACAGTTACTTCTATAACGTTTAGACAGTGTCAGCCTGACTGTATTGTGGACACAAAAATCGAACTAAAACTACTATTATATTAATGGCTTGGTTGGGGCCCTTAACAGTATCAGAAATTATTTCGGGCAAATGTAATTACTAACATTGTATAGTTAATTCATCGAACGAGAATGTCAAACCGCTCTGTTGTAGGTACTTAATTGCTTTTCACGTCCAAATTAATTCCCGGAACCTTCGTTCAGACAAAGGTAGTAGGTATGTTGTCAGTAGTATTTAAGGTACATGATTAATTTACGTGACAAAAGGGAAGGTAACTTTTGTTTTATTTTTGCATTTCAAAGCAAGGTTTTTATAGTTCCCATACAAAATTGCAAATTTGCATCGCATCACAAGAATCTGCGATGCGTGGCAAGTATTTGCCATTCTTTGCTTACGGGGAACACACATTTGTCCAAAGCGAATGCATCGACCTAGCTAGCCCAAAAAATAAGATTTTAGAATTCTTTATATGAAATACCTACTTACATGAAATCTCGCACATACACCTGCCGGCGTCGAATCGTCGGAATCTCCGACGCGGTTTTCGTACAGAATTCAATCGTTTGGCGTCAAATGTGCGTTCACTTTCTCAGATCATATACCTAATTGTATTAAATTATCTGATTTTCACTTACTCTACGCGGATATGTCGCGTGGACGAAGTCGATATTGGGGTCAGAAAAAAATATATCTATATTGCCATAGCACGCTCACCACTCCATTTAAAAAGATATCCATAAGGTTTATCTATGGGAAGTGGAAGGGAGTCTCCTAGATCCGAAGGCATTGATAAATCGCCCTTCAAGGCTAAGATACCCATTTGTTACTTACACTGACTGCGACATTTGAATAATCACAGGCACTTTTTCAAATGTCACTCTGTTACCCCTTCACGTGTGAGTACCCATCAAGCCTTGATGTGGTTTGTTTTTTTGGAGAGAATGACTTGTGCCTGAATGTTATTGACGAATCAAATGTTAGAATAAAAAGTACACAGATTATTTAGAAATATTTTTATTCTGATTGAGTTTTTTGATAAGGGGCGTAGGTACTTAACTTATATTTTTGATGGACACCCAATTGTGCTTACAATTTGTATAATTTACTTTCGCCTTATAAACACTCTTGTATGACAAACACTCCTGTAGTTTTACACACATATACTCACGCCTATTTCTCACGGGTAGGCAGAGACTATGGATCGCCCTAGGGATTGCAGTACCGGTACTGAAATCGGATTTGTATTTCCCGGTACTGGATCTACCTCAGTACCGGGAAATACCGGGAAATTCGATACTTTCGGTACTAGAGAAAATATGGTTTTATATGCTTGTTGAGCATGAAATAAAACGTTGGGAATAGTTTTAAAGATGTTTTATTAGCACAACAGTTACAAATCAGTGATTACCCTATGTATGTAGGTAGGTACCAAATTAAATAAAATTTAAATTATTTTTTTAAAAAATAATACTACCTATAATCAGTCTCAAATCTCAATAATAATCTTTGTTATTCAACAAACTAAATATTACTAACACAACTTAAACAAAAAATAATTAACTTGTTATAAAATTTCTTTTCATTCTTAAATCTTAGGTAAGTATTAAATATAATTAATAATACAGTTATTATTTACTTACTTACTTACAGTGACTGAGGATTCCGGGAGTAGTGCGCTTCCACCTTCAGCCTTATCACCACTTAACATCAGTAAGCCTAGCATGACCACCCAAAACGTGATATGTATCGCATGATAGAGCGACTTATCGACATTCAAACGTCAAAACCCATAGTCTTTTGACAGTTAAACCGGATAACTTATCATATCATATCGAATTTTGTTGGTCATGCTAGGGGGGCTGGTGTGGTGAAGGCTAAGGCCCGTATTCTTGAACGACTGATCTCTTCTCAAGTACAGTTAGTAAGGGATGCAAATACATGCAACGAATACATTCATCCCTTTCTAACTATACTTGAAAAGAGATCAGTCGTTCTAAAATACGGGCCTAAGTGCTACCCCGTAGAGAATAAAAAATACATTCTTCATTATTTTGGGTATGTTTTGAGGATTTCAATAGTTTTTCTAATTTAAGATAAAATATCGTGATATCTGAAATATCTTGTTTGGGATTCGGAAATCTCGCTTGTGAACTCTACACCACCATCTTCTTTGCCAGAGGAATCCTCTTCATTCGGAGTTCTAATAAATCTTTGATTTTGCAAGCGCACCAGATCAACTAAAAGTATATCTTCATCATTGTCTTCTTCCTGTTCTGTACACGTATCTAAAGCAATAGGACTCTTCTTGTATAATATGTCGAAGATTGAAAGCTGTTCTGCATAAGCAATACATTTTTGGTGAAGTGTTGGTTGGGAGGTGTCGTGTCTTTCAGTTTTTATCATCATGCTACAGTCATCAGTAGTACTAGCCACGGTGTCTTTAAAAAGGTTTATCCCGTAACTTAATAAGAGATTATGTTTTAAATAACCGACGACTATTACAGCATTTACAGCTTGATAATAGTTAAAAAAATATTAAAATTACTAAATCTTTTTGTAGTACCGAAATTCCCGGGAAATGGGATTGTTTCCCGGTACTACATGCGATGAAATTTCCCGGGAATTCCCGGGATTTTCAGTACCGGGAATTCCCGGGAGCAATCCCTAGCCACCTGCTACGATCCTTGCACACTTCTTTCGCTTCATTCACATCTATCAATCTTTTCATAAAGTATAAAACATTCTCAATACATAAATAAAGTAAAACAATTTCTGTTAATTAATTTTTTTTTAATTTTGGAGACCATCACATACTTACATTCTTCCAATATCGAACTATAGTAGCTTGAGCACTAGTATTATGGAAATTGGAAACAGTGATGGATATTACACCCAGACCCGAGGAAATATTGAAAAGTTCGTTTTCAATATTTACCCGACCGGATCGAACATAAGCTGGAATACATAAGGTTTGGAATTACTGGAAGTTTGATTGAGACGCCATCTTGTTGTTGGGGGAAAGGAAAAATATAACATGACACCGGGACCTCTGAAAATAGCGGTACTTTGAAAACCGGTGCGTACACCACTCGGCCACGGAGGTCGTCTAAGCTATGTTTCAATTACTATACTAATATTGCTAATATCCTCTGTAAAATTTCTCTAGCCTTTTAAGGCGAAGGTTCAATATACAGTGCGACAACGTTTTCTGTTCTGCCCCCTGATTCACAAACCGTTTGAAACGCTCCCGACAGAGGAATGCATGCCCTGTCTCTGTCACTCACTATAGAATAGACAATGACAAAGCACAGCATTCAAATCCGATTCAAGTTATCATTAATTTATTTCAGTGACAACACAAATAACGACACTTTGTTAATCTATGGGTCGGTGCGCAAAAGTCTCTTGACGTTGAAACGGTGCCCCCAAGATTTGTGGGTCTTAATCATGGGATGCCGGGACCATAGAATGGAGAGAGTACAGAAAGTATGAGTACCTATCCATTCCACTTGAATTCCGGGGAAGTACTACTTTTGTTCGGGAAAACTGAAAATAAATCGTTGTCATTTCGGTTTTATGATAATATCTTTATTTTAACTTTGGGATTGGTACCCTACGCATATACATGATGACTTTGAAGTCGTTAGCATCCTTTTAAAATAAGATCATACTCGTGATATAGAGTCCTTTCCCCAAATACATATGAGGCAAATCCGAGATGTAATTTTTTAAATCCCTGAATAATATGTAAAAATACTAAGAAATGGATCACTTTAACAAAATAAAAATTACAATTTAATATAAAAACCATTGATAAATTACTATTCAATTATCATAGACAAAACGCGGGGGCTACTATAACGTGAATTTATTTAACTTCGTGCACGGAATTCAACGAAACAAACAATGTCACCCATGCTTCATGCCCCTTTGTCAAAACGATCATCTATTCGCGAGACTAGCTACTGACGTGGTGAGGTCAAAAACATAGTCGTTCTCTGCATGTCTAATTGGAAAGTTTAATATTAAATTAAATAAATATTGGACACTATCACATACATTGTTCCAACACCAAACTATAGTCGCCCGAGCACTAGTATTATGGAAATTGGAAACAACGACGGGTATTACCACGTAGACCCAGACCCGAGGAAATATTGAAAAGATCGTTTTAAATATTTCCCCGGCCGGGGATCGAACCCGGGAACTCTAATGATTTACTACCTTGAAAACCGGTGGTCGTCAAATATTTAATGATCCATAAAATTGAAAATATTCAAGATAATAATTAAAAATAAATACTTACTTGATTTTTGTTGCTAATATTTTCGAAAAACATTTTAAATAAATAAAAAATATCAGTAAAATACAACCTATTCAACGAGTAAATTATACTTACCTGCTTAGCGCAGCAAAAGGATTTACGGCTTTTATGTTTAGAATCACTGTTTAATTAACAAAACAATGTTCTATCTAAAACATTATAGATACAATGGATAAAGTGACAATGCATAGTTTATTGTTTGAGTTGTAAACCGGATTGCGAAAGGTCGTTTAGTTCTATTTAACTAAGTCCAGGTCCTACACTGCACTGGTTCCTAGGTCCTAGGTACTGTACGTTTTTTTTATTGTACCCAAATTATCTTGTTTTACATATCTTTCATGAAAAAAATGTAAGTAGTATAACAAGCACAAACAAGAACAGCAAACAAGAAACTACACCACATAAAACTAAAATCGATTATGAATGCTCTATAAAAAGAAAATGCCTGCCACCAATTATTATTTAATTAATCTTCTACATATTTTTTGTTCTGTGCCCAAGACCACCCAAGTGGTCCCGCCATTAAGTTCTAATGTTCAATTACGAGACATTACGGGGATCCAGGTAAACACAATATTGTAATTTGTATCCTGGTTTTATGGAGTTGGTTTATTTAATGTAGACTTAAAAAAAGGACCTGCATTTATCATAATGGAGGATGACAGGGGTTTTATAAGTTCATGTCATGACTATGATTAGGGGTAGGTTTCTGTTTACCTTTTTGTTTTTTATTGAATTCATGAAGGATGTAAGTTTGTACGTAAGTTTTTTAAATAGTTTTTATTTCTTTATTGGTTTTTGGGATTTTTGTCATAATTTGACGATGCCAATCCCATCATACTTATAATATTATTGGCTAATCCTTAAAAACAGAGTATAAGGACTTAGCTGCTATTGAAGTTGGTTCTGACAAAATTACGTGGTACATTCCTATATCAAGTCTATCAAGGTTTAAATTGCTTATTAAATGCTGCCTCTTACTCGCAAAACGGGCACAATCCATCAAAATGTGTTGCAAATCATCAATTTTTCCACATTGCTCACAGTAAGGAGAATCAACTTTCCTCTTCATATTATGTGCTAATGATTTTGTTGGATAATGTCCAGATCGCAGTCTATGTGCGGTAACAATTTGTTGTCTATTAAGCTCATTGGCTGCAAACTAAGGGATATGAGGGGGTTCACTTTGTATGCTCTTGTACCAAATGCCTTTGCTTAAAGATCTTTCATCAAAGTACAATTTCCACTGTGTATAGCATTTATGTTTTTTGTTGTTATTTATGAAGGACTTCAGTAAAACTTGGTACAGTACATATTGGTTGTCCTTCTTCAATGGCTTGCTTTGCATACTTATCAGCCTCTTCATTCCCGGTCATGCCTATGTGTGTTGGAACCCATTGCATTATCAATTCCATTTTGTTCTGCTTAAGATATTCATAAAGCTTTAAAATAGTATAAGCCGTAGTAAGCCCTCTTTTTCCATGCAAACATTTCATCAAATGTTGTAACGCACTTTTGCTGTCTGTGAAGATTACGACTTAACGGACTTCTAAATTTTTAACATAAGCCATTGCTTTAGATAATGCAACAAGTTCAGCAGTCATAATCGATACAGATGAACCAATTTTAAAAAAACGATGTACTTTAGCTTGTGGATCGTAATAAGCTACTCCAATGCCGTTCAGAGATTTGGAGCCATCGGTGTACAAAGTATACCAGCCGTTATATTTTTCTTCTAGCTCTTGACTAACATCTAGTTTTAAATTATTTATTTCATATAACATTTTGGCCTGTTTTATCGAATTAAGATTAATTTTTATATTATCTTTCATATTAAACGCTTTGTTTTGTTTAACGTGAACATTTCTGATGGATTGTTTGATGATATACTTTCCTCCTTAGTTTCTTCTAAAGCTGTTACTAGTATGGGTTTCTTTTTATTTTTCCAGTAACTATTATTACATAAGACCTCTAATCTAGCTAAGAGTTTTATTTGTGTATTGTCAGTCCAAGAATAAGCATTCAAAACATGTTTGTAAGCTAAAAATTGTCTTCTAAATTTAAGTGGGGTGACACATAATTCGCTTTCCATCACATGTATAGGAGAAGTCTTGATAAAGCCTCCAATTATCCGTAATGCATGGTTCTGTAACTTATTTATTTTGTATGCGTGAGTTTCTGCTGTGCTGTCATATAAGAAGCTACCGTAATCTAATCTACTCCTGATAAGCGCAATATATAGTCTACGGAGATGTGAAGGATGTAAACCCCATGTGGCACCAGCAAGGATCTTTAGAATTGGTAAAAATTTGACTACTTTTTCATAGAGTTCGTTTATATGTTTGATCCATCGTAAATTTTTTTCTAGCCAAATTCCCAGATTTTTAACAGTATTAATTAATTCCAGTTGCATATTATTAATATTGATGTTAATGTGATGTTCTTTACGGCCTCTACTGAGAATGCATGAGATGCCGCTTGAGATCGCGACATCCACCGTACAAGACCGCATGTGAACTGTTGAGTTCTAATTTCGACACTACTTCAAGTTGGGTGCAAGAGTGGAGTGCAAAACCTCCTGACACCATGGGAACCACCGTAAACCCTATACTTAAACCTGCTGGATTTGCACTCCCAAGAAAAGAATGGTGTCAACTCAATAGAGCACGTACTGGATGCGGGCGGAGTAATGCCTTCCTGAGTATGTGCGGATGGATCGAATCAGCGGCGTGCGAGTGTGGAGCTGTTGTCCGGGACATGAAGCACATAGTGACGGAGTGCCCTCTCACGAAATACCATGGCAACCCGGCTGACCTGTACTCCCTGGAAAATGACGCTATCCAATGGATTCAGAAGTTAAAGGATAAATTAACCTTGTAAAACTTAATTAATTTTGTAATTATGAACGACTGTATTATTAATTATGCCATACGATTAAATAAATAAAAACTGAGAATGCATAGTTTTGTTTTATGCACCGATAACTCCAATCCCAATTCACTTAAAATTAACACAACAGTATTTAAAGAGTTTTGAATTTCATTCACACTATTCGCCAGATCTTTAGAGCTTGTGAATAAAACAAAGTCATCAGCATACTGACATAATCTCTACGGCATATTTCAATGTAACGATATTAAAAAGCAAGGGGATATTGGGTCACCCTGTGGAATACCTTTGCCCGACCATCTAGCGTTATAAATAGTTATTAATTTAATACAAATAATATAAAACTATAGGTACATACTATTATAATAATACAATTTAAAAAGATCCTTCTAATAATTAAGTACTCTAAACATTTCAAGTAGGTACCTACAACCGTAAGACATATTTCAATGACAACACTTGTGCAGAAAGTTTTGTGTTTACAAAGTTATACCTATTGAGAAAGCACAGACAGCAAATTAGCCACGGCTACATATTGTATTAGCAATATTTTTCGTTATTGTATTAGCTTTCCTAAACAGGTTCCAAGCAAGCAAGTCTGACTAGACTTTCACTCAGTAATTAAAGCGCTTTGTTCTTACTTATCTCATTTCCGCTATGCGATTTACCTACCTAGTTCTACTTCAGGGTAATTTTCCTCGCTGTACGTTCCCCTTTTCATTTCCGAAACCCTTTGTTGCTATGTTTTGTAACTATGGTTACGGAATCACTACCCTCCACTTAAATGGCTTCTTAAATGGAACGATTTGTGTCGTTACAACTAATCTGAAGCGATATCGTAACGATTGGTTGCACAGACGCCGTTCATACATGCAACGACTGGTTGTTGCGATTTGTCATTTAATTGTTCCACTTATCTTGTCTATGATCAATAAAGTAAAGCTTTAACAATGCTATAACAGTGGTACGCATGACTAGTATTAGATATTAGAGGTCCCGGGTCGTTTCCCCATTGCGGTATGGTTGGTTGTAGAAAATTTTTTAAGTACGCCTGACTAGACTAGCTACAACACAACAATGATTATAGCATTGTTGTGTTTGTGAGGATACCGTGAGTAGCGCGATTCTAACTAGGCCGTATCATCACTTAACATTTAGTGTGACGAAGACTGCGTTACACACGTTGTGGATAAAAATCGTCGTGATCGTGACGAATCGTCCGTCGGTCGTAGAGTTTGATCGTCCCCTATAAAAACCCCTTTAGTGTAAGTAAGCAAATAATACTTGCTTACTGTAAGCTAACATTGGCTTAACAATATGTCTGTGTACACAGGGGTTAAATGGAAGGTCGATAGTGTATGATCGTATCAATGATATTGATTGTTAATTTGGTTTTACTGATCGTTATCGTTTTAATGAATGTTCTATTCATAAATACGAGTACCTATATGCAAATCTTGATGAATCTGTATTTCAATAGCTGGGTATACGTAGTAAAATTAAACAAATATAATTTTAAATGAATAAAGTAAAAAAAAATATATAAGTAAGTACCTATTCAATAAGTCAGTTCACTAAGACTTATCACACTTATCCTAATTACGACCCTAAATAAGCATACATTGCTTGTTTTGATTGCATCACTTGCTAAAAATGAGATTAAACAAAGCAATGTATGCTTAATTAGGATCCTAATTAGGATAACTGTAATAAGCGCTACGCTTGATTTCAATAACCTATCCTCAGTAAGAGATAGGCTAAGTTACTAAAGATTTGTTCCCTACATATTACCAGGGTTGGAAACCAGTTTTTTTTTTAATTTTATAAAACTAACAGTTCAATTTATTTTAAACAAGTGTTTTTTTGTTCTTTTTAGTTTAGGGCATTATTTTAAATTAATTCGACCTATAATGTTTTATTTCTAGACTAGATCTTTACAAATTAGCTATAGTAAATTAAATAATTGCAAAAAAACAATAAATGGATAAACATTTATTTATGTTGCGTGTCTCTAATCAATACTGAACGCTTTACATTCACCCTGTATGTTCTAATTAATGTTGATTTTTAAAATGGGCGACATAGGGACTTTCCTAGCGGATTATACCGGCGGAAAATTACCTGTGAACTATGAATTCTATTTTAAGAATAGGGGATAACCCCAATGTTTATATTTGAATGAAGGGAAACCACTAGTCCATGTGTGGTCAAAAACACGGTTTAAATTCAAACTATTTTAAACACTGTTTTAAACATGTGTTTTAAAAACAACTTGTTTTAATCATGCCTTCCCTGGATACTTTTGTTAAATTATAGGAAACTAGCTGACCCGGCAAACGTTGTTTTGCCATATAAATTTTATTAGACACGAACTTCGTATCACCTGCCTGACACAATGTCACTTATTAATAAAAAAAAGAAATCCTAAGCGGCAAAAATGTCAGTGATTACATACTCTTTGACATACCTTCTCTTTGGAAGCGGCTAAGAAATGACAGTTGTGTGAAGTATGACAGTTTAACGGTTTTCTATACAAAATTACCATTTTTATTTTATAATTTTCCTGGATAAAAAGTAGCCTATGTTACTGTCCAGCTCTCAAATTATCTCCATACCGAAAATCTTTCGTTGCTTCGTTTTGACGTGAAAGACGGACAAACAAACAAACAAACAAATAAACAAACACACTTTCACATTTATAATATTAGTATGGATAACAACAGTTGCCTAGGCAACTGTTTACTAATAGATTATTGAAATCGGCCGTAAGACAATAGTTAGTTAATACTAATGTATTGACCAATAGCTTGAGGACAATACACGATGCCAATATTGGACTGGCTTAGTGGACTGTTAGTGGACTGTCTGAAGTATTGGCTCCGTGTAAATGCTGCAAAGAAAAGGTGTCAAAATTACAGCAATAGGTAAGTTAAATGTTTGAAAGTTTTAATAACTACGCATGTAGGTATCAGTTATATTATTTTCAACGATTTATTGTAATTATTTATTTTTAATGGCTTTTAAGTAGCACGAATACATTACTCAAATAAGCCTATAAACAAAACAATTTCCGTTTCAACTTCATAGTGTTTTCTTGTGGAAGTAAAGAATTTTAACATAGGCCCATTTTATGCATGCTATTCACCACTATTCACGCCAGCTCAACACGAGCCCAATGCGGATTTATAAATCCTAAGCTAATATCGGTATTGTAGCTGGCCTGCTGGTCTTCATACTTCATATTTGAATTTGTAAAGCATTCCATTTTTGCAGTTTCGTAAGCAATAAAATTGCTGAAATATTTTCGTGATACCTATGGGCGTTTGTGCACTACACTGAATTTTACCGATCCGGAAAAAACGGATGCTTGTATTGTAATAAATAATCATTTATAATAGTAAGAATTTATTTATTTCGTGTAGTTTCAATGTTTCAAAGCCTAAACTACACGAAGTAAATAAATTCTTACTATTATAAATGATTATTTATTAAAATACAAGCATCCGTTTTTTCCCGGATCGGTAAAATTCAGTGTAGTGCACAAACGCCCTATCCGTGTCTTATTAGCTTTATAAAATGACAAAAAATATTTTTGCCTAGTTTGAAAACAAATGTTTATGTTTACTAAAGGTTTAGATACTATTACAAATTCCTTGTTATCCTTTTTTAAGTCACTGGACAAAAACATTTTCGATAGTAGTGATTTAATCTATATATATAAAAATGAATCCCTATTTCCCTTGGTCACGACATCACGCGTGAACGGCTGGACTGATTTGGCTAATTTTGGTCTTGAAATGTTCGTGGAAGTCCAAGGAAGGATATAGTGGTAGGGTAGGGTAGGGGTAGGGTTATAGTAGGGGTAGGGTAGGAGTAGGGTAGGTGTAGAGTAGGGGTAAGGTAGGGGTAGGGTAGCGGTAGGGTAGGGGTAGCGTAGGGGTAGGGTAGGGGTAGGGTAAGGGTAGCGTAGGGGTACGGTAGGGGTAGGGTAGGGGTAGAGTACGGGTAGGGTAGGGTGGAGTAGGGGGTAGGGCCACGGGAACGAAGTCGCGCTGGGTCAGCTAGTTGTGAATAAATAAGGTTCTTACATAAATTTTCACATTCAAGTGAAAATGTTACCTAAGTATTTTATGTAAGAAACGGCGAATATCCGTCTGAAAATTCATTCTTTAAATATGTTTTTAGAAATCCCATAACTTTTGAGATTGATTTGCAGTTGACCATATAACATTTAAGTAGATACGTATAAAATATTCGATTGGACATCGGAATCATAAGGATTTATTGGATTTTCGCGGTATCGCTGAAGAGCGGTAGCAGAAAATAAAAATTGATACTAATAAGGGACTTGCTTAAATAAAGGGGAGTAAATTTAGCAGGGTTATTGAGTTTTTATGTTTCGATATTGTTGTTGGTTGGTTTTTCTTTTTTCTTTGATTTTTAAATGACTTGCGGCTTCGCCCGCGTCACGTCAACCTACACGACATTTTTCCGCGGTAATCTAGGGGCACGGAAGTGCCCCCGTTAAGACGAGCCAAGCGAAGCGACAGGGCACTACCTACCTTTTCTCGAAGTAGTATTTTTGAACGCTCATAACTTGGGTTTGAATGATACCAGATTAACAAAATCCTCGGTAGGTAGGTATATGATGTTAATAGTAGACTTAAACATATAAAGATTCAATTCTATAATTGAGAATTTATTGATGTCTAAAATACCCCGATTTCGTCACTCACTGATGATTATCAAAATTATTAGGGACTTCCTGAAGTCCTAGAAAGCTTAAATTTGGTATTTAAGCTAGTAAGTATTAGCTTTTTGCGCATTGTGGTTTCAAAGCTGTCCAACCCCGCTATAGGAAACATCGCAGATGCGCCACAATACCGCGGCAGCCGCAACAAGGACCTGAAGAAATTATTAATTGAACAAGTAGGGCATTGTAAGCTTTTTGGTATAGTTGGCCCATAGGCTGCTTGAGCAAAAAGACATGCAATATCTTTGAAGAGCGCAATTTTCACAGTTGTGCATCGACTAAACCTATGGACCTGCATATTTGCCCTGACCGACAGTGCCCTACGTTCTATATTACTATCCTCTTGTATGTGACGTGTATACAACATGTGTATATGTTTTGTGTAATATGGACGTTTGTCTGAAATAAAGATTTATTATTATTATTATTCCCTTTATTTCATTTTAAATACTTACAAAATTATATTTCTAAACATTAAATTTTTACAATGAATAATACTAAAAAATATAACATTTAAAAATACAAAAATGCAGTTCCCCAACGGCAGCAAGATCAGGGTCCCGGCTACCGATGGTTAAGGATCCAGAGACAGGAACCTTCTCACTATACGGACCGTGTCCAGAAGTACTGCCTTCTGCATCTGACTCACGATCCATCCACCTAACGCGAGCCTCTTAAGGTGTTTATCGAGGATCTTGGCTATCAGCCCATGGGCAGATATGACTATCGGAACAACAATTGCTGAATCAATGTCCCACATGTCAACAATCTCGTGAGCTAAATCAAGATATTTGTTTTCTTTATCTTTTTCAGCTATCACAAGGTTGTCGTCATGGGGAACAGTGACATCAACAATTATTGCGCGGCGTTTGTGTCGATCTATCAATACAATATCAGGCTTATTAGCTACAATAGTCCTGTCTGTAATGATAGATCGATCCCAATACAATGTGGCATGGCTATTTTCAAGGACCTGTTCTGGTGCATACCTGTAGTACGGCACCTCGGATGCCACAAGACTATGTTTCAGAGCAAGTTGTTGGTGTATTATCCTGGCCACTTGGTTATGTCTATGCAAATACTCGCCGTTTGCGAGACGAGAACAACCGGAGATTATATGCCTCAGGGATTCACCCGGACGATGGCACGCTCGGCAAATATCCACTGTGCCATCCCTTACGATATACTTTCGGTAGTTATTCGTCATCACAACCTCATCCATAATTGCACAGACAAAACCTTCGGTTTCACCAAAAAGATCACCGAAACGGAGCCAGGATACTGAGGCTAATAAATCTACGTCGGGCCCATGGAGAGCCCGGTAGAATCTGCCATGTAACTCCTTGCTTTGCCACACAGTGCTGCGGTCGGACGTACTAAGTACTACAGGTTTGCGCCAGTTTTCTTTTGCTAAAAATAGAGGAGTCAGTCCATTGTCAACAGCAACTACATCTCTATGAGACCCCATTTCGACTTGGAGAAAATACTGCCTAAGATTGCATATCTCGCGGTTATGCAATGTCTTAGCATTTAAGAAGCCACGACCACCGCACTTCCGCGGGATATACAATCTCATGGTCGATGAACGTGGGTGATGCATGCGGTGTGCTGTCAGCAATGTACGAACTTTTCTATCCAGGGCATCCAGTTCAGTTTGAGTCCATTTAAGTATGCCAAAGGAATACATCAGTACCGGCATGACCCATCCATTGTATGCGCGAACCTTGTTTCCGCCAGACAAAAGACTTTTAAGTACTTTTGAAAGGCGCCCCAAGAAACGCTCACGCAACGACTGTTTCATTTCAGCATCGTTGATGCCTAATGACTGTGACATACCTAAATATTTATAGGTTTCGTTTACGGAGAGAGATCTAAGATGAATAGAATCCGTTGTATACCCGTAGATTCCATTATCTGACCACGCTTTACATGCATGACTGCACATTTGTCCACACCAAATTCCATTTATTATTATTATTATTATCAAATTTTAAGGCTATCAGTGACGATATGTCCTAGATATTTAAATTTGTACACTCTTTCTAGATATTCACTATATAGTGTTAAATGGAATACCACTTTAGGAAATTTATCGTTAGCCTCAAAAACCAGGAACTGTGTGCGACTTTTTGGTATTGTACAGTAAACCATGTGAGTCAGCGAATCTTTCACAAGCAGCGAGTAAAGCTCTAGCGCATAGCCCGAGGTTGCCAGCAGCACCATGTAGTCCGCGTAACTGATATTATTGAGGCACACATTGCCTATAAGGCAACCCACATGCTATGCTACCAAGCTGCCTGAGCAGTGCGTCTACGTACAGGTTGAAGAGCCTCGGGGAAGTTAACCCCCTCGCCTCACCCCACACTCCATCCTGTACTTACTTACGGCTCATAATACTAATTATAGATTATACACAAATATCATATGAGACGAGATCGAAAGCTTTATTACTGAGATCCAGGAAGCAGGCGTATACAGGTGTACTTCTGGCCGTGTAAAAATGTGACCAGTGTGCTTATGGCTCATTAATGCTGTTTCTGTCGATAGACCACGTATGAAACCGTGTCGGCTATCGAGGAGCTGAATGTGGTTTTGTAGTATAGAATCAATCAATGGTAAAGAGTAAATTCCAGATGAACGTAGTCGCGGGCATTCACTAGTTTGCTATGCATTATAAGCGACCGACTTAATAATCAACAAAAAAATCTAATTAAAGTATAGCTATTCCGAAGTTCAACGTGGGTGGCCCGACAGTTAAGCCCCGCCCTCTTATGTTCCAATGAATGTTAATGCCTTTAAAATATTTAAGCCTTTGTAAAAAGGTTCGTTAGGCAAAATGTCGACTATAATTCTAAATTTGGAATATTCCAAGTTGTAAATTGGCTGTCAGCGTTCATATGGCTGTATACCAATCTCATTAAAATATCAATACCTTGTGAAACTGCATGCGCTGCAGTTTTTTGTTCCCTTTTACGCAATTTTAAATTTCTTCATCTTGTTATGGCAATACGCCTGTTTGTTTTTCAATTTTCAGTAGGCATCTATTGCCTAATTTTTACTCGTAATTTTGATTTAGTAAAAATATTTCAGTGACAACTTTTACTATAAGACTAGCCAATAATTCGCACTAAAATCTGTTGTTCCCTAGAAAATTACAATATAATAACAATACTTACCTGAACTGACTAAATTAAAAATTACTTAAGGGTGTATACTCCTTCTTAATTTTTTCTTGTAGTCTGTTTTATATTTGACAAAATTTACTACGCCATACAAGTTATTAAAACGCATCTAGGACACCTTAAATGTTACAGATCATAAATAAATATAAACAAATAAATTCCTTACAATCACACCAATTATCTAGCTCACATTAAGACAAGTAGTTTTCAAGTAGAAAACGTTTTTATGCAAAATAGATAACTGTTAAATACATACTTTATACTTTTTATTTGTAAATACTACCTAGAAAACACCCAGACCAAGATAAATAAACATGTTCCTGCACACATATATTTGTCTTGTTCGGGAATCGAACCGAAGACTTCGGACGCAGAAGGCAGGTATCCGTACCCCTGCGCCAAATCGGTTTGTAAATGTTGTCACTTTCTAAATCTGCATAATAAAAACAAATAAAAAAAGGACAAGGTAAATAAATACAGTCATTATATCCTCAAAGTCTTAAAAGTGCGCCCTTAATTAGGACATAAATTATATTTAACCTTAAATTATCGGATAACCTAGTTTCCTGGACCACTACTAAAAATTTGTTTAACTTTTTCTTTATTTCACTCTTTTTAAATTACACACAAATTATGTTTGTAAGAAAATACCCACTATGCGTGGCAGATCCCTACTGCAGCGAACTAAAAGAGCTGATAATTGTAGCTAAGAACCATCTCGATTGACGACCGATTTGGCGCAGGTACCCACCTTCTGCGCCAGTGGTCTCGGGTTCGATTCCCGAACAAGACAAATATTTGTGTGCATGAACATGTCTATTTGTCTTGGTCTGGGTGTTTACTATGAATATTAAATATGTATTTACAAACAAAAAGTATTTAAGTATATATTTATCTGTTATCAAGTTTTCCATGATACAGTTTCTTAATGAAATTAAAATGGGCTTAGACAATTGGTATGAATGTAAGAAGTTTTTTATTTATTTATTTATTTATCTCGATCACTTCAGCTTTCAAACAATACAAACCGCATCAAAGTCGGTCCATTGGTTCAGGAGCTACCATGCCACAGACACATATTAGTATAACCTCAGTATAACACGCAGACACGTTGCAGTCGAGGGTTAAAAATAATGGTTAGGTTTCAGCGAAACCAGTTGAGGCGCTCTCTAGCTTTATTCAAATATCGTTAGCCTTTAGTAAGGGTATAAAATTAGTTTCGAGGTAAATGGGTCACGCTCACGACTAGTGCCCAATAAAAAGTTAACGAACGCTGTTGAAGTTAGGAGTCGGCCAAGAACAGAATAATCCAATTTTGAAAAAATTAAAATGAAGTACCTATTTAGAAAAATTCGAACCGTCTCACACATCACAACCATCTCCGATGGGACACGAACCCACGACCTTTCGCTATCCGGGCGACTGCTCTGTCTGCGTCTGTCTGCTGGTTGTAAGACGGGTCGATTTTTACCAAATACTTTATTTTCAATTTTTAAATAATAAAAATGCACTGTGAACGCATAATAGTAAAAATTTTAATAATCCAATTTTCTTTCGTTTTTGATATTTTTAAAAGCGTATAAAATTAAAAAATTGGTATGTATGTGGAATTGATTGAAGGGTGTGTTATTGCAATAATTTTATTAGATGTATTATAAATACTTCATGTAACGTTCAACAACCTCATGGTCACAAGTCACAATCACAACATCTAGTTTTGACTTGCATTGTACATCCATCCATGTACCATGTCCGAGCATTTCATAGATAGCATTTTACAGTCCCACAAACATGTCTATCGGTGGCGCTACTTGTTACAAAAAATTGCCGGAAAAGCAATGAAAATTCTTAGTTCTATGTTTGACTACCGTACCGGGTCCCGGGTCAGATAAGTTTGTAACACTGTCGTTGGAGACAATCGGACAAAAACACTAACTACACCTAGGGTGCGTAATGAAATGTATGATATTATTTCATTTGGTATAATTTCATTTCAATAACGATCATATGAAATAATAAACGTAAGTCATAACAAAACTTCAACTAATTTCATTTTACATAATGTTTATTTCATATAATCATCATTTTTTATATTATCATAACATAACGCTTTTTTATATAAACATATTTTATTCATCAATTAGTCAATTAAAAGTACAGGGAAGACAAAAAAGCAGGGGGTAAGGGGGGCAAAGTGCCGAAGCCACCCGCCATAAAAAGTCACAACGCTGACGAAACAATTGATGATAGGTTAGGTTAGGTTAGATCTGTGAACAAAACAAAGCGCGAGCCGCGCCGCGGCAGCGGCCGGCGAAGCGCCAGAAATAGTTATTCGTTGATTATACGAAATAAACGTTATATGAACTGATTTTATGTTAGGTATGTAACCTTTGCCTTTTGGGGGCACCGGGCCCCCGGAAGGGGGCTCGGAAGGCGCAGCCCCACTCCATAAAAAGCCCCAACGGTGACAAAACAATATATGATAGGTTAGAACTGTGAACAGAACAAAGCGCGAGCAGAGCGAGCGAAGCGAGCGCGCCGCAGCAGCGGCCGGCGAAGCGCCAGAAATAGTTATTCGTTGATTATACTAAGTGAACGTTATATGAAATAATGTTATATTATATAACCATTATGTGTTTTAAATATTAAACAATGTAAGTGTTATAGTAAATGTTTAATATATGAAATATTTTTATATCAAATCAAATGTTCATTATACGTTTTAAAATTCTATATTTTGAATTTATATCATTCGTTGATTATACGAAATGAACGTTATATGAAATGATTTTATGTAATGATTGTGTTGTTATATTTTGTGAGTATTATACGAAATGTTGTTAGGTAAGTATATCATATATTACACACCCATACATCTACCTCAAATAAATACTTAATTTTAATTAAGTATGTTTTATTATTGAAAATGAAATATTAGAAAAAACTACTCCGTAGCTCAGCGGCCAGAGCAGTCGCCCGGACAGTGAAAGGTCCCGGGTTCGATTCCCGGCGGAGCTACTTGGAGGATGGGTCGTTTTTTTCTAATATTTCATTTTCAATAATAAAAATTGCATTGTGAAGTAAATATAATTTGAAGTAAGTATGTTTTATTCTTAATGCGTTCTATGTGCTAAAGTTATACGAGCTGTGATACGAGTATAGTGATACAATTTGTGTAGCTATTAAAGAGAGTTAACCTATTTACGCGAGAAATAAATCTTTTCCCTAGAATGTATTGTTTTGTTAGAGTAAGTGGCATACGACCACGGCAATTTCAGATGAGAATATTTTCTTGTTTTATAATTTTTAGAGCGGATTTTTCAGAGGTCGGGTTTTAGTTTTTGAACTTGATTTTTATCACATGCATTTTTACTGACTATACTTTAACATTGTATTATTGTATTGTCATCCAAACCAAAAGTACCTATGCAATATTTCAGCTCATTCAAAGTCTGGGAAGTGGGTCAAATTAGCTTGCAAGATTTGATGCGAACGGATATATACCTACATACGTGCACTGCTAGTTATATAAAAGCTTGTAAAAATAGAAAAGGCTCGTTTGTTGAATAGTACTTACGATTTACCTACTCGTATATTTACAAAATATAGGTACCATTAATGGTCTCCGGAATCGCCTAGCTAAAAGAACAATTATAATACTTTTGGATTTTGCTGAAACCGTAGAGTTTAACTAAGAACTTCAATAAACTTTATTTCGCAAAACCGTCTACCTCAGAACATTAGTTCTTTGTAACATTTAGGAGTAGGTACTGTAATCGTTAATAGGTGCATTGCTCCAGTCTCCAGACGTTGAGCAGACGACCCTAAATAGGGCAGGCTAGAGGGCAGACAGTCGACATTCTTCGGACGCCACAGGTCTACCGAAATTAAAGTCTATATTTAGCAGATATTTAGAAATAAACATAAAATATTTTTGGAAAATCTATTTAACGAAACCCCATATTATCATAGGTAAGTACATACCTAGTACCATGGTATATTAAATTAAATTAAAGAATTTATTTTTATAAACAAAGTTACAATTCACCCATATTATTAAACATAAATACATATATTATTCTGTGATAATACTGCTTTTAAGCAGTACATTCTGGTCAGGTAGGTATGAACAAATTGTATGAAACAGCTGATTTTTTTTTGTTGAGTTGCAGAGTAGGCCCCATAGTAAAAGTTGTTCATATTCATGAGCACAATCACCACCTAAGAGGTATTGCACTTATAGAAAAACACCGTGTATACCAATAATTCGTCATACTTCTTGAAGTTCGGCTAGCGTTGACTGCGTAGTGGCCAATCAATGTTGAGGACTCGAGAGAACCAAGTTCGCACCCCAGATTACCCAAACACTTTTTTTTGTCCTCGCGTTAAATTAATTACAAACTTGCGCCATCTAGCACGATATCCATATTATTATTTATTAATATAAATTATAAAGTTATTGAAATTTTTACTTTAATGCATTCACAATCCAATTTTTATTACTTATTGAATAATGGAAAATGAAGTACCTATTTAGAAAAAATCGACCATCATCTTACAACCAGCTCCGATGGGACTCGAACCCACGACCTTTCGTTTAAATTAATTATTAATATTAAATATAAATTATAAAGTTATTGAAATTTTTACTTTTTTGCATCCACAATCAATTTTTTATTATTGAAAAATGGAAAATGAAGTATTTAAAAAAATCTACCATCATCTCACCACCAGCTCCGATGGGACTCGAACCCAGGATCGTAATGGGCTTGATTGGGATCAAGAGCCAACCCATTAAAAGTAAGAATTTGACCCATTAAAAGTAAAAATTTGACCCAATTTGACCCATTAAAAGTAAAAAAAAACCACTCCTGTCTGTTCCGGTGACATCCGTTACAGAGGAGCCACTTGCAATACGAAATTAGCTGTCAAAATAGACTGTCGAATGAAAACTGTTTCAAGTTCCAAAGATTATCACCGAAACAGAAAACGTTGTCGCACTGTAACTGTCGTAACTTCGATACAAAACTGCAAGGAATTTATAAGTACTAAGGAATTTATAAGTATTACGTACAACAGGAAGGTGCACTGCTGCTAAAAAACGGTCCTAATGAGATAGTAAGAACAGGTCAGTTTATCTCACTCCATTCCATTACGGCCTGCACAGACATCTCTATACGATAGAGAAGGCTGTGCGGCCTGGCAACGAACATGCGCGACGGGCGGCGGGCGGCGACGAGCGAATTGCGGAATCATTGCGCGCTCGCGACAGACGTCTAATCAAATAAGTCAATGAGACGCACCATAGACGCACCAACTGATGCGCAATTCGCTCGTCGCCACCGCCCGTCGCGCATGCTCGTGGCTAGGCCGTTAGGGTGACCATAAGTTTTAAAAGAAAAGACTTGTTTTTTTACAATTTGTTATAATTGGTTAAAATTATAAATGCGAAAGTGGTTTTCGATTGTGCTTTCACGCTTCGTGTAGTGAACCGATTTTGATGAAATTTTTATCCACGAATAAATTGTCATAAGATGAATAGGTATAGGATATTTTATTTTTAAAATACGATAGCATTCAAATATTTTCGTAATACAGATGTATTAAACAACACACTAGATTAAAAATACTAACAACTTGGATGTTCGTGGCATCACGTAAGGTAAGGGCCCGTGCAGCGTATACGGTCGCACCGACTCGCAGCGACATGCGGCGTGCCCACGACTGGTGACCGCTGATAAACAGTCAGTGCCACCGACGCCGACGTCGGTTATAATTATTCTCTACTTATATACCTAATTCTCTGGCCCTATTTGGCCGGTCCGGCGCGAACGTCTTGAACTCCTGAGGTTAACAAGATCGATGTTCGTGGTTTCACCCACGCGCGACATATCGCCGGCACACTGCACAAGCCCTAGCCCCTAACATCCCTTAAGCTAGAAATACACTTTTCTAGTGCAGTGTGTTGACGCGCGGTACGACGTGTATCGGTTTCATACATTTAGTATGGTTAGAAACACACTTATGCAGAGTGGCGCGACTCTTTCTGTCTCTCTCGTGTCCATACTAAGTGCATGAAACAGACATTCTGGCGTCGCGCCACACCACAGAAGTGTGTTTCCGTCTTTAAACTAGTAGGGATGGCAGGAAATAGGTGCCAGTAAATAAAAGAAATAAATCATAATAATAGTTTATTGTAACACAGATGTTTAACAAAACATGATTACCTATACATTACTGAATAAAATTGTAAGATACGAATCAGACAATAATTTTACGTATAAACGTTTTATAGAATCAAATGAAAAGAAAAAGGAAATTTGTTGCCACCCTAATTGTTCCATAATAAGAACTCGTGTCATTTTAAATGAACTCTATCTCACCTGTGAAAAGAAATATTGCAACCAGCAAATGTTTCATTTCCACTGCCCATTTATCGCAACACCTTTTCACGATATTGCAAAAAACACCACTACAAGGCAAAATATTTACGCATAACCAACTTGACACAACGAAGACTGAAGACGTCATTCAGCTTGTAATGTTGCCACTTTAACATTCTAAAATATATCATTCAATTCTTTTCTAGGATAAGCCGTAGAAAACTTGAACGACCTGATACATTTTTAGGCATAATAAGGTAATACCCAAATTAATATACGATGTTTTCTATTGACTAAAAATAATACGAAGCGGAAATTTTACGAAATTTTATTTTCATAACGAAAGTTGTGTACCATAAATCTACTAAACCTGTTATTTAAGAGTGCTGGCAATTTTAAGGAAAGGGACACCCTCCCCTCGTTCTTGCGGTCTCAGCTGGACCGTTGACATTTTGTATGGAAATATAAACCATATCTTTTAAAATTAAAGTGTATTTTTAAATACACAGAAATACGGAGTGCACCTTCCCAAAACTGCAAAACTGTCATCTCTTCCATGGCCGCTTCCAAAGAGTATGTAATCACCTTTGAGTATTCAAAACGTAATCACTGACGTCTGCGCGCGGTCAAAATCGAATACTAATCTTTTCCATAAGCTTAGCATTAATAATGTACTGTAACTAGCGCCAAAAATGCACCAGTCGCGCATGCGCGCAGAGTTATCTTTCGCGCAATCTACTTTACAGAGTAATTTATATATGTAGGAAGTAGAGACCAATCTTGGCCCTTTTATTGGTAGTGTATACCTAACTAGCGCTATCTATCGTCTGGTGTAGGCAACTTTTGGTGTTTAATTAAACACACACATTAGACATAGTCTTCTTATTATTTATTCTACTTTAGTCCACTATAATTTATATGGCAAAACAACGTTTGCCGGGTCAGCTTAAGCTAGTTAGCAAATAAAGAATCAATAAGCAAGATTAGATGTCAACAAAAACGGCTACATCCATAAATTGTCAAGAGATGGCGCTAAATGATAAATGTAAAAGGCAAACTACTGCTATACAACATGTTAATGAATTAATCCAAAACCTGATACACCCCAATTAAAAAAAAAATGCAATGATATAATCAAAATATAAACCGAGTCAAAAATATTTATATTTTAAAAGTTATGCAACGATAGTTTGGTGGTGCCCAATCTATGAAATTTTAAAGTCTACGTCCGGCCGCCCCACCGCCCCCGCCGCGTCCCCCGCAGTGCTCCGCGTCCGCGTCGAGCGCTCATGCATTATAAATAATTTAGACATGGGCCAATAAAAATGAAAAAATATAACCTATATTGAAATATAGTGCGATCGATTCGCAATACGATTCTGAGCAAACTACTTTCTGGTTTTGGGTTAATCCATTAACACGTTGTATACATTGACCTCTATTATTTACACACTGGACTGGCTGACATAAAATATTGTCGACTGCGGTAATGATTGTGTCAAAATTTGTTCTCGGGACACTCGTAGTGGCGGCGCTTTAAATTGCCACACGAAATTAGCTGTAATTTGTATGGAGACAGCCTGTCCAGTGTATAAATAATAGAGGTCAGTGGGTGGCTACGTAGTAATAATTATATAGTAGTCTTTGCTACTGCCAAGGATTCTATATTAAGTGCATTGTGCGGCAAAAGATACGAGTTTATCCGGAAAGCTTTATCGCTTAATGAAACCAGAATCAAAACGCAAATGGAAATGCAATATCTGCTCAGGAACATTAAATACCTACTGCAACTTCGTTAAGCAAAACACCATACACTATTACGACTAGGAAAAAGAAACGGTTGGAAATAGGAAAATCTGTTAAAAATTATATTTCTACGTCCACACCAAACACGAGCATAAAATTAGTTTCATTGTCAGTAGCTGATACACAAGGGCAAAGTAATATAACTATAACTATGACCAAATAAAATATACTGAAACATTTGGTATTAATTTTATTATGAATAAGTACCTACTAATAATGTCTCTACAAAAAGTAATGATATCTCATCAAAAACATAAAATATGTGAAGTGAGAGCCAACTTCAATATTAGGAAATATGCCTTGGTTGTTGACTTCAACGACAAAAGATGTGAGATCTAAATGGGTGCCAAGTTTAACGGTCAGTCCTGAAAATTTAGAACTTAAAATGTTTTATAACAACTTAAAATATAATTTCTTCTTATAACTTAGGATAATATATTGAAGCCTAAGGTCTGACTTGGTTAGTTCTCGTATACGAATTATTATTAGGTACTTACTGAAACAGATGACTGTTTCATCTTCCATGAGGAAGAGCCCTATGTTCATGAGTCATGACATGACTAGTTTCTAGTGTACCAGCAAGCCAAATTTTCGGAAGAATACTACTACTATAGTAAACTATCGGGAACTCGAAAAACAAAATAAACATGGTAAAAATCCCGTTTTTCATAATAACCTTGTGAAAGCTGAAAAAGATAAAGAAAACAAATATCTTGATTTAGCTCACGAGATTGTTGACATGTGGGACATTCACTCAGCAATTATTGTTCCGATAGTCATATCTGCCCATGGTCTGATAGCCAAGAGCCTCGATAAACACCTTAAGAGGCTTGCGTTAGGTGGATGGATCGGGAGTCAGATGCAAAAGGCAGTACTTCTGGACACGGCCCGTATAGTGAGAAGGTTCCTGTCTCTGGATCCTTAACCATCGGTAGCCGGGACCTTGATCTTGCTGCCGTTGGGGAACTGCATTTTTGTATTTTTAAATGTTATATTTTTTAGTGTTATACATTGTAAAAAATTTATGTTTAGAAATATAATTTTGTAAGTATTTAAAATGTAATAAAGGGAATAATAATAATAATAACTTCTTACATTCACACCAATTATCTAAGCCCATGTTAATTTCATTATGAAACTGTATCATGGAAAACTTGAAAACGGATAAATATATACTTAAATACTTTTTGTTTGTAAATACATACTTAATATACATAGAAAACACCCAGACCAAGACAAATAGATATGTTCATGCACACAAATATTTGTCTTGTTCGGGAATCGAACCCGAGACCTCTGGCGCAGAAGGCAGGTAGCCTACCCCTGCGCCAAATCGGTCGTCAAATAGTAGGTAATTCCTCGTGCCAAACTACAGCTTATTATAGGTAAGTAGTGAAATGAAAAGTCTGAAAGCTAAGCCTCGGATAGGAACTGTGAAACTACTCGGGTATAACGCTGAATAGCAATAAACAACACTATGTACTTTAACTAGATTAATTTATTTTTATGTAATTTCTTTCCCATTTGTTAGGTACCTACTTACATGTTATTAATATAGACCGTACGTCAGCGACGATGACGGGGTGACGGGGCTTTATTTTATCACGACAATAGTACCTAAAAAACTCGATAGATGGCGCTGCCACGTGTTGTTGCTCTTGATTACATGGCGGTGTTAAGATTTTTACGGAGATATAGACTACCTCAGTCGGACGTTCAGTAATCATACTTACCTGGCATAGGGGACACCGTGATCAGAAAGGCGGTTCCCCCAGGGCGAGGCTCCTCCATTGCACTGCGGTGGGGTTGACCCCTGCGATTATCCCTAATGTGGATAACTCGGATGCGTAATTTTTGGTAGTGGGGACTGCGTACGCGCTGTCCCCCCCCCCATTTAAAGTTAAAGCGGAAGAATGCTGGTTTAGGGGACCAAATTCTCTCTCATGCAATCGAGAAAAGTTTAACATTTATTTATAAGCTCGAAATTCAAATATTTTTCGAAGATAAGTTAAGACTGTTTGTTTGTGTATTGTAAGAATTTAATCGAAATCGAAAAAGTTTAATCGAAAACCAGTCGAACGCAACGAGTGGTTTGTTTGTACACAGACCAATCGATAACTATTATGAGAAACGGGATTTCACGGAGTACTCCGTGATCATGGCGTGTGCAACTGCGCCGAAATATCGGGAACTCGAAAAACAAAATAAACATGGTAAAAATCCCGTTTTTCATAATAGTTATAGTGATAATGACCATGTAAGTTTAAAATCTTAAAAGACCAATCGATGTTCGTTCGTATACGAACTTATTTGTCAAATGAATTTGTTGACATGTGGGACAGTTTAGTTTGTTTGAAACATAGATGAATGGTTTGAAACGCTCTAATTTTTCAATAGAAACCACAAATAAAATGTTCGTATACAAATTAGCACACTGAAAAAATTCAAATGCGTGAGATGAAGATGTGTGTGACCACGTGTGGTGTGACAGAATCAGACAGTCATGCCCAATGACGTTTTATTAGTCATGCCCGATTTCACACGCGGCGATTTTAGCTGATCAACTGCTAAATCCCATGCGATTTATAAACCGTCTGAACCATCGATCAACAATAGTACCTGTAGGTACTAGATGAAGGCTCACGCACGAACTAAATCAAAACTTTCTTTGGCACCTTTAAACGGAGAAAAAAAGGTTAAGTAATAATGTTACGATCTTATGTCATCAATGTCATACTTAAATGAAATATACGCTCAGGGTGGGCGTATATTGCTCGGCCATGTTTGTCACTCCAACTATGTATCTAGCTAGAACTAGGTGTTATTGTCGATCGAAGGTCTGAAGTTCAGACCTTCGATTTTTGTGTTCAGACTCTGAACACAAAAATCGATACGATATGCCACCGTCCTCTCAACTTTTGTTGAATGATAACAGTTGATCAACTAAAATCGCCACGTGTGAACCCAGTTTTTTAAGAAAACAAAACCAGTTTTTTTGGAAAAACTGCTCCCGTTTGGAAATGTTCTTTCGGGGCGGTTTCTTAAATGTTATTTCAATGTTATTTCGCATAAAATAAATTACCTAATTGTTCTTTTCACGCCGTCGTCGTCGTCGTCGGTCGTGGGCCCAAGAGAAAAATAATAAAATAAAAAAAATACTCTAGGTTTAACTAGTGCTGCCCTCATTCGATTTTTTATAGAGTCTCAAAAGCACGTTATATTCTGTTTTAAAAGCATGCTCTATGAAAAAGCAATGCTTTTATAGCCGCTACACGCTCCGATCCGACCACCCCGGCCGGCGCCACCGATTTGGGTCGAACGAACTTCGCTGCAAATCTGAGGGACTCTGAAACGCAAAACCCGAAACTTCGGTATACCCGTCCCTCTCACTCTCTAGTCGGGACAGAATCGAGTGAAAGGGGCGGGGCTAACCGAAGTTTCGGTTTAGCGTTTCAGAGTACGGTCACTGACCCGTTCTACAGTCACGTCTAAACCGTCTGCCGCACCAAATCTGCTATGGAATTGCGTAAAGTCAATCGTATTCATTTGACAGTTCATATTGTATCATAATAAATGTCATTCCATACAAATTGGAGCCGATTGAATACGATATGAACCGTCAAATTAATACGATTACCTTACGCATTTGCACCCCTGCACGCGTAGCATGAGCAATGGGACTCGAGTCGGGTGTAGATCGAGAAACCTATCTCTTGTCTACGACCTATGTCGATATGCCGAGCACAGTTTGACAGCGGGACTCGTTGTCTTGGGTGGAGAAAGCTATCTCGAGCTCGACAAAAATAATTGCCATTATTAAATAATTACCATCATTGCCATGTTTTAATATTTCCCGGTTTTTAGTTACCGGTCTTATTTTTACATAGTTTAGGAGCAATGGATAACGTTCTGAATGAATTCTATCCTTTATTTTGATACATTATTTTACTCTGTCCTCTTTTTTCGGCGCAAAAGACATTTATCCAAGTTTGTTTAACCGAAAAAGTATCAAATTGATGTGACAGATGAAAGAAGTGAAAAATTTGAGAGTTTTGCGCGGGCAGCAAAAATAAAAAACGGGCTTTATTTCTTAGTTTTCTAAATAAGTTCTTTGTGGCTTATATTGTATTAGTGTGGTGCAATTAGTGCAATAATGTGCCATTAATGAAGAACAATGAAGTAAAAGTGAGAAATAAAGTAAGGCGCTCCGTACGATTCATATTGCTATCCCCGCGTAAAACTCCCAAGAGCATTGAAAGTGTGAACCACTTCATTTTAATGAGTTAGGTTAAGTTAGCAAGAAAAGAAGGAAAAATAATATGAAAGAAAAAATACTAAAGACATAATAATCAAGACTAATGACGAGGCAGTATGGTCTCAGACCCTAGCCTGTTCCTTTAGGAAGGAATTTAAAAAAAAAACCTTCTTTCCCCTGACTGTGATGTTGCCAATGTAAATTTGTCAGTTGCCGTGTCGCGTCAGTAAAATTACCGTATACAGACGGAAAATAAAAAATATCGTGTTTTGATACAATTACTGCACTCAGAGCTTACGGAAATGTCGTATTTGTATAAAAACTTCTGGCATAAGCTGTCGTACCACGGTTATTTTTTAACCCCGATTGCCGTATAATCTGGCATTTACCGTACCACATTGGCAACACTGGTCGAGATATCTTTCTCGACTACTCAACGGGTAGAAGACAAAGAACTCCGTCTCAACTGTCAAATTAAATGTCAATTGAAGAGAAAAGTGGTCGTCGTGCTCGCGACCGTAGAGTTTTGTCGACTTTTGACATTACATGAAGACTCGACAAGTTTCTCGAGGTGGTCATGCTCGCACCGACAGTTTCTCGATCTTGACCGGACAAAAGTGACATTTCGAGGTAGAAAAGCTTCTCTCGAGGCCGTCATGCTACGCGTGCTGGTCGGCGCTACACACGTTCCGATTTGGTCTGACTACAGCCCGGCTAATCTCCTAATATTAATATTATTTATAAATACAGAAAACATCGATTTGTCTACAATAGGTACTTAGATTAAAAGAAACAAAAGAAACAAATTTTTAGTTTTTTTATTCAATTTCATGATTTTTAAATTTCTGTTTTTTCATAATACCGTTTTACGAAACAAAAGTCGCGTCAAAGTAAAATTTATAACGTTCCGTTCCTTCTAACTGCATAGGTGGGACAGCGCCATCTAGTGAGCTAATCACAACGAGCTTTCAGAAAATCGCCCATTGTCAACAATGCCTGGTTGGTCCGGTTTGGAGCCTACACATGGTCCGATTTGTTTGGAAGTGAAGTTCGTGTACCGCGTCAAAACGAATAATAATAATTATGGGCGGACGACTATGCTACACGCGTCCAGGGGGTCTACCGCCTAAAAAATCTGGATATGGATATGGGCTTTATTTGACATTTGAAGCCCATAATCTGAACTTGGCGGTACCGCCTAATTCCATGGACTTCATATTTCTTCCCATACCCATATGTCAGAAAAAGAGTGAATGACGAAGAAAATTCTCTATACATTTTTGACAGTTGAAGCCCAGAATCGGTATTTTGTAAAAATTAAAAAGTAAAAACTCGAAACCCAGATTCATATCGTTATGTCAAATGAAGCAGGCGAGTATTTTAGTATCGGAAGATTCATGGAAAAGTTTAATTTCTCAATTTGTGTGAAATATCTTGCTACTTTTGAGTGTAATCAACTTCATTTATAGTAAATATACCCCTAGCACTTGTAAAACGTTGAACTTTAGCAGAAGAGAGTTTAAAAGCGGAGCGAAAAGATGGAGCGAAAGAGACAAACACAAATTGATATTTCGCTGTTCCTTTCTCTCGAAGTCATGTAATGGAATTTTACCCGTGAAATTCAAATTTTCGTTACTTGCTTCGTTATCGGAATTCACATAACTTTAAAGATAAATTGTTGACCTACTTTTGATAAAAATTTGGCATTTAATTAAAGCAATGAAGATACTATGTAAATCAAAAATAGGAAAGTTTTATTTTATGTACGTACGGTTATATATTTTGTTTTTACTGCTTTGAGGATTTTTATCCGAAACACAAAAATTAAACCAAATACCTAGCCTAGCCTAGCCACCATTCTGGCTGAAGTGTGCTGAAGTGCTGAAGTGCTAGATAATACTTATTATCCTCCTTGGAGTAATTGTGTTCTGTGATATTATCAATAGCCACTTTTTTGTGGATATTGTCTACGGAAAGTGCTATTGATTGACACAAGTGATATTGAGCTGTGTTAAAGTTCTCTGTTATTTATTATGTTATAAAGCTAACTCCTTCCTATAAATGCATGTTTTAAGACCTCAGCAAAGCATTTGATCTTGTGTGTTATGAAGTTATGATAAGCTTTGGACCTTTGGACAAAACTTAAAGTTAAAGATGTTTCTCGTTGGCTGAGGTTATAAATGTACTGGCACATTGGTATGGTAATCAGAAAAATGTGGTAAAGTGGGGAAATACATGCTCTGAAGAGTTTATGTGGTGTTAGACAGGATGGGCTGACTTCGCTCTTATATATGTATATATGGACAAGCTCATCGCTGGGCTGAGCAGCACACATGGTTGTTATATAGATAATGTCTGTGTGAATAATATCAGTTATGCTGATGACATGGTGCTGTGCTGCTCAGCCTATCGCTGGGTGGCCCCAAAAAGCTCCTGCGAGGACTATATATGGAAGCACAGCCTAAGGTACAACGAGAAATAGAGTGAATTCATGATCTTCAGGGGTAACATTAAGAGACTTGAAAATGTGCCCCTGTTACTTTTGAACAGGGTTCCCTTGGGCCGTGTAAGTCAGTTTAAATACCTAGAGTAACTGAAACTCTGTATGACAATTTATTCTGATATAGATGGATAGGGATGCAGGGCTTTGTTGGTCAGTGGTAACATGGTGAGACATAGGTTTGCTTGGTGTACAGTAGAAGTAAATTTTACTTTATTTAAAGCCTATTGTCAAAATTTTTATACCAGTAGTCTGTGGTCAAACTTTATCCAGCTTTCCTACAATGCCCTGCGTGTGTTATTCACTAACATCTTTAAATCCTTGTTGGCGCTTCCACGTTTCTGCAGTGCATCTGGCTTCTTATTTCAAAGGCATTCTGAGGAGAGTGGAGAGAAGTTAGTCTCTCCATATTTTGCTAGGTGTAACTTTATGTTAACATAAGTAGCCTATTTTAATTTTAATATTGTGATTTTGTACTAAAATAGTCAGTAAGCAAAGAAATAAAGGAATTTTATTTTATTTGAACAGTTTAATCATTGCTTATTTTTTATCATTTCTGTCGAACAAATATCTTTTTATTTTTAACCTAATCGATAGAAGTTTAAGTTATAAATTTCAATAAAAGCTCCCATCTGTTATCATTTGTTAGATACTCTATACTTAACAGACTAACTCTAGTTTGTCTGTTTTTCGTTTCGGGTTGATGCAATTATTTCAGAATTACTGAATAAATAAACCATATTATTAATCTATTTATTTAGCAATTTCTATTCAAAGTACCTAATCCACGTTATGTGCTATTTTGTAAAAGTATTTTGTAGTAAGTAGTACAACTACATAATATGCTATGCTACTTTGTACTTACTAAGTACAATATAGCATAGCTACAATGCACATCTATACCTGTCTATTGTGTGCAACTCTTATGAGACAGCGCTTAAAGCTCATATTTTTCAAATAAAATTATGAGTTGATAGACAATTTGTTAATTTTCTTAATTGCTGTTAAATTGTAATGTCAAAAACCCACTTATTTATATTTAAGTTAGCAACTGAAAACATAAGATGTGCTAAACTGAAAAATCATAGAAAAAAAAATAATTTTTGGCCGCTGAAGAAATAAATAACTTATGTGTTTACAGGTCTAACTATTTAATCATCCTCATAAATGATAGTAATTTTATTTCTCTTTCATAGCAAATTTATATAAAATAAAGATAATGATAAAAATAAGTACCTACCTATGTTACATAAATAAGTGTTAAAAATATGAATTCAAGAAACTAAACATTGCTTATTTTCAATTCTGGAAGGGTTGTGTTGTGGCACTTCTTAATTGAGAATATTGGCTTTGTTTAGTCTGAATTTGTCACAATATACTAATAATTTATGTAAACACAAAGGTATAAGTAGGTAAGTACAAGAAATTAACAACCAGAAATAAAGAACTAGCAAAATGGTATCATCATGCATTTATTAACCAAGTTGTTATTGTCACAAGTTCACAACACATATTTTAAGACATTATTACGGTATACTTTGTACTGTTTATCTTTCAAAGGTTCTGTTGAATGATTTTCTCTGTAATTATCATCTTATAAACAATGTTCTTGTCTTGGAGTAGCCGTCCATTCCATCATGTCAATATTAAACTTATAAGGAACATTCGGTCTGCTTTTCTTTAAATCTTGATAAATATCTGCAACCTTGCTCTGATAATGAGCCTTACGGGTAGTATCATAAGAGGAAATGAAGAACATTAACCACAAAATGACCCAAATAATAACTTCTACAAAATTTTGCCATGACGTTGTCAAATTGTTCACGTAATTAGCGCACACAAATCGAAGAGAAACCATAGTTGACCCTCAAAGATATGCCTTTTTCGTTATTTTTATTAATTTTGTGTTATTTACATAATTCAAAAAGTAAAGTTAAGGGTGGTATTCCACTTATCAAATATTTATCCAAGAAATTGGACGAGGACAACTTCGAATGGTTTCATTGATAAATTCTTTGATCAAATGCATATTGGACTAAGATCTTTCATAGGTGGAATACCTACTGTAGAAAGGCTTGTCATTTGCGTTTGGTTATTAATTGATACGTACATTATTTATTTTAGGAATACTTGTTTTTAATACTATGAAGAACTAAATTAATTGTTTTTATCGACTTTGTCCGTTGTCATTTAAAATATAAATAATAAGAGTAAAAAATGCAGAGAAATAATAATATTTTGTTAAATATTGGTATTTATTTGAAATGATGCAACAAGACGCGACTATCATTCACTCGCGAAATCCAGATCCGGAAAAACAGTTAGCCGGTAGCTCCAATTGAAGCCCATATTATGGGTCTGGGCTTGAAATCAGTAATATGGATCTGAACTTCATATTTTTAGCCGGTAGACCCCCAGATTTGGTTCGGAGCAGACCACATCGACGATCGGATCGGAACGTGTGTAGAGCCTATAACTGCCATCTGGCTGATGCTTTTAACTCCATGGGTTGGCCTGCCTGTCTTGCTTGTAGTTAACTTAATGGTTTGTGTTCAAAAGGCTAGATGGCACTTTTATTCCATGTTCCGTGTTGCAGTCGTCGCAGAGCTTTCGTACACGTACATAGTATAGTCAGCTTCAAAATGATGAGCGTTCAACTTCAAACTACCAAAAATATCTGAAAATTTGACAAAAATTACTCTTATGTCATTTGTTCTCAAACAACAAATGAAGAGGCATTGATTTTCGTCAAATGTTCAGATATTTTTGATGGTTTTGAACCACAGACATACATCGAGGTTTGAACGCTCTGTACCCCGAGTGTAAGTTTTTATGTCAAGCAAACGCAAACTATTTCGAGTACGTATTTATGTCAATTTGTATGAAAACTGCATAAGCGCGCTACTCGCCGCTAGAGGCGCTGATACAGTTTTCATACAAATTGACATTAATACGCATTCGAAATAGTTTGCGTTTTTTGACATAAAAACTTACACTACGGGCACAGTACCCCTAGTGTAAGTTTTTATGTCAAAAAACGCAAACTATCGTGAGTGCGTATTTATGTCAATTTGTATGAAAACTGTATCAGCGCCTCTAGCGGCGAGTAGCGCGCTTATGCAGTTTTCATACAAATTGACATAAATACGTACTCGAAATAGTTTGCGTTTGCTTGACATAAAAACTTACACTCGGGGTACTGTGCCCGTAGTGTAAGTTTTTATGTCAAAAAACGCAAACTATTTCGTTTCCGTATTTATGTCAATTTGTATGAAAACTGTATGAGCGCCTCTAGCGGCGAGTAGCGCGCTTATATAGTTTTCATACAAATTGACATAAATACGGAGTCGAAATAGTTTGCGTTTGCCTGACATAAAAACTTACACTCGGGGTACAGATCATTTTGAAACTGATGGAGATACCACCAAAAAAAATTTCATGTAAAATGTTGGCAAGACGAGATCAGCCCCCTGATCAATAAACCGTCGGAAACGACGATCGACAGTGGAATGTACACACTGTCTGTGTTACGCACTTCAGTGCCCGTAGTGTAAGTTTTTATGTCAAAAAACGCAAACTATTTCGAATGCGTATTAATGTCAATTTGTATGAAAACTGTATTAGCGCCTCTAGCGGCGAGTAGCGCGCTTATATAGTTTTCATACAAATTGACATAATTACGGAATCGAAATAGTTTGCGTTTTTTGACATAAAAACTTACACTAGGGGTACTGAAAAGACAAAAACAAAGTAGGGCAGAGGTACCCTTTGTGGCCACTTTAAGGATTTTTTGACTTTTAAGCACTAAGTACTAAATGGTCTTAGGTGTTTAAGACACAAATTATATCTTAAATTATAGATAATTTATCTACCTTAAAAGGTACATTTTTCAAATTTATAAAAGTAAAATAGTTTTTTTTTTATATTACACACAATGTGTGGGAGGTGCCAAATGTACCGGTTTTGGCCACTTACTGATAGTTAAACTTTTGTAAGTATTGCGAAAAATCAAAACCAAACCCAGGTAAAATCAATATATTCTAATGCGCTAGAAATTTTAATTGTAAAAAACTAAGGTTTATAAAGTATTTCGTATTAGTTATATAGTATCAATCAAATCTAAATTATAAAAACTATGCAATTTTATAGGTACCTATGTTATGAAGGTATGTTCCGTCGAAATAGAGATCCGTCGAACAAGTGCATTTCGAAGAAGGGTTCCGTCGAACAAGTGCATTTCGAAGAAGGGTTCTGTCGAAGCGAAGTAGTGTTATTCGAAGTTGTGTGTTGTCGAAATATGTTCTGTCGGAATAATGCGTACAAATATACCTAAATGTTCTGTCGAACCAGTGCGTAGTCGAACTATTGTTTTTCGAAGTTGAGACCGTGTCGAAATAATATTCCGAACGACACTCCAGCCGCGCGAAGGCATACGCGACTTCAGACGCGGCGGCAGACGCGACGTCAAAAGCGGCGGCTGACGTGGCGTCATGTCAAATCAAACCTCTCTATTTTCCATATATAAAAAGTTATAGACCGGGAGGCAAGTTAGAAGTAATTTCCTGTCCTTACCTATGTAATTTTTATGTATTAACATCTTTTTCGTTTTCTGCGTATATTACAAACGAAAAGTATTTAAGTTTATATTTATCCTTTATCAAGTTTTGCATGACACAGTTTCTTAATGCAACTGTGTCATGCAAACTTTACATGATTGCAAAAATTTACATGGGCATAATTGGTGTGATTGTAAGAAGTTATTTATTTATTTTACCTCTTACTTATTTATTTTAGTACATACTTTGTCCTATCTTGTTTATGCACCCATTCCCCTACTTTCCTAGTTAGTATTTATTTCTTCTCTTCATTTTCTTCTCTCACCCAAGGGATTGCCATAAGGCAATAAGGCCATATATTGTTTGTTTTCTATTTGTTATTTGTGTCAATATGTGTTTGTACTTATTTCTTTTGTTGTGTGCACTAAAGCTTTTATTTATTTATTTAACGAGTACTTATGTCAAGCTGGTACTTGATCAGGTAAGTGACCGTCTCGGTCGCCTTCCGCTCTATACGTTAGCCGCAGCGGCTATAGCGGTGACTGTCGATCCACGTGGTTTTCTTCTCAACTGTACTTTTTAAAAAGTAGGCATTTCGCTACTATGTCATTGTGCGATTAAGTCTTTTTACGAAGTAGAGAATATGAGATGTGGATTATTTACTACATAGGTTTTTTGCAATGTAGGTATTGACAGCCGGATAGCTGCGGAGTACGCGCCGCTCCTCCATAAACGCAACAACTAGTAACCATTTGTTTGTCTCTAAAGGTCTTTAAGCGTCAAATGCGGTGCTGTGGCGCTTAGTGAAGCGCGCTGCCTCTTCTTGAACGGAGAAAACGCTTGACAGCACGCAGCCCGAGCCGCGTGCCGCTCCGCCTGACGCGCCGCCTCTCCTTGAACGAGCACTAAGTCTACGTACAAACTTCTAATAAAACATTGTCACCCACATTTCAAGGTCCATAATAAAAGTGTCTTGCCACAAATCCAGAAATTCTTAGAAAATATGAATGGCAAATATTCCTGGCGTGTTTAACTGTGAACTTATTTCCGAGTCCGTATTTTACAGTCCGCGGTGGAGTTATGACACAAGAAAGCTTTTATCTCAACATATAGGGCAATATCCCTTACCCTGGTTCGTATTTACCCCGGGAAATTGCATAGGATTGTACTAAAGTATGACGTACTATAAACCACGTGGCTCCTTGTTCAAGTTTCCTTTTACAACCCTTTGTTAGGGGAAAACCTAATTTTATAATCTCATAGCTTTCATATTTGGCACTAAGCACTTTGCACTAAGCTACACGGGTAGCGCGTAGAGTACCATGGTACAAAAGAGTGTTACAATCTGACCCAGTGGTCATTATTGGAACTAAAAAAAATTACATCTTTTATATTGCGAGTGGCTCCTCCACCCTCCACCAACGCTGTCACCTGGTCAAATAAATGAGCACTCTACTCTTCCTTGCTACTCTACCGCGGGTACACCCGACAACCTTGTACGCTCGGATTAGGCACACAGACGTTCTACACATTTTATCGCCATAACTCGGATTAGGCACACATGTGTGCTTCATACAACCGCTCGAACTGTATTAATTACACTGTAAAAATAATGTTCCAGTGTAATTAATACAGTTTAAATTTCGAATTCCGCCACTACAAGTTCGAGACTGACGGGTGTCACGTTGCATCAAATCTCAGAGCGTACAGGCTAACTCTGGTTCGTCTTTACCCCGGGTAATTGCATAGGATAGGATTATACTAAAGTATGACGTACCATAAAAAACGTGGCTCACTTCGCTCCTTGTTCATGTTTCCTTTAACAACATTTTGTTGAGGGAAAACTTTATTCTGTAATCTCGTAGCTCCAACACTTGGCATTAAACAGAACACCGATTGCAGTAGCAACTGGAATCCTACTGGCCATCACCAAATTTATTTGGTGATTCACATCATTTGCTTTCATGAGGAAATAATTCGATCTTTCTTTTACCTATATGCATACCCATGTTACTTATTTTTTTATTATTTTAGAACCTTTAACTAAATACTGTCCGATGCATGCTTAAAACTGTAATATTTGTTTTTTTATCCACAATGGGGTAGCACTAAGCCTTCACCACACCTGATGTTAAGTGATGATAAGGCTGAAGGTGGAAGCGCACTACTCCAGGAATTCTTAGCTGCTAAAGAACTAGCTATCTTATCTCTAACTGCCGGAACACAACAGTGCTGAATGCATCGTTTTTATGGCGGCAGAATTAGATAAGATGGTGGTAGTTAGTCAGGCGGACTTTGAGCAAGCCGTACCACCAACCAAACCGATTACAATATTTACCCCCACTGGGAATCGAACCCGGGACCTCTCTGGGTCTAATACCGGTGGTATGCACCACATGTGACCACAGAGGCGGTTTGCTCTTATCACTATGTTTGTTAGTTTCCTTATCCTACTCTTTTGTCAAAGGTTTGCCTTAATATTTTACTTCTATTCTTCACTGTCCACCTTGACACCTTGAGGATAGAACTTTTTTTGTTGCATTTTCTTTAACATGACGGTAAAGTTAATTTTTTTGCGAGAAGATATCAAAGAACTGAAGGTTATCAAAATGAAGGCAATTTCGTCTCTACCTTTTTAACCGACTTCAAAAATTGAAAAGGAGGAGGTTATCTATTCGTCGCGTTTTTTTTATATGTATGTACACCGATTACTCGAAGACGGCTGAACCGATTGAAATGATTCAAGGATTATAACATCAAGTATTTTCCCAAGTTGGTCCCATTTTTTGAAAATTTGAAATCGGTTCAGTAGTTTTCAGGAAATCTTGAAAATACTGTCGTTTTCGTTACCACTTTATGTGAGTTTATTAACGTATCTGCAGGCATAACTCCTTTGTTTATAAACCGATTAAGATGATTCTTGTTTTATTGAAAAGGGGGTACTTACCTTAAGGTATTTTAACCGACTTCAAAAAAGGAGGTTCTCAGTTTGATCTCATACCTATTTAGCAGAATACACGTAAATTGCTTGCATGATGCACTAAAAAGAGTGAAACAAAAATTAATTTTATAAAAAAATGAAACCGCCTTCAAAAAAATGACATCAAAAAAGTAAGAAATAATGCCTCACCACATAACGTAAGTACTTTGAAGTCGGGCGGGTTTTAACAAGAACAACAAAAAATTATACATGTTTCACGCCCGACTTCAAAGTACTTACGTTATTTGGTGAGGGATTATTTCTTACATTTTTGATGTCATTTTTTTGAAGGCGGTTTTATTTTTTTATAAAAATAACTTTTTTACGTCTTTGATGAGGATGTTTAAAATAAGGTAAATCTTTTACTGATAGCGTGATTTCTAATTAGAATAGGGTATTTTACTGTTGTTTAAATGTAGATATTTAATGATGACGTTAAAACATATTGCAATTCAGAATACCAAATGTGAAAAAATAATTTGAATAAAAGAATTATAGTCTGTTTGATTTTGACTATAGCTGTCTCTTTCTAAAACGAAATCTTCTATGGCGTGACTATGACGCTACTAACTCACTGACGTCACAAAGATAGCATCCTGTCCTTGTCTAATTATAAAGTTTGAAGTCCTATATCTTTCACATGTCACAAAATAAAAACTTGTTTTGTGTAGCTAATATATCGAAAAAAAAATTTAAGAAATAAAAAAAAACTGTAAAATACCGTATTCTACTGTAACAGTGTGTTACTGACTGACTGACAGACAACGCACAGCCGATACCACTAGGCGCAAGAAGTATGATATTTGACATGTATCTTTTTTGGGGAGTGTAAGGTAGCACTAAGAAAGGATTTTTGGAAATTCCCCCCTAAGGGGGCAAAAGACGGGGTCCGAGTTTGAATGAAACTTTTTATTACTTCAATAGATTCACTGGAAACTTAATACATGGATTTCTTCAATGACGTACCTAAGTGAGCACTAAAATGGATTTTTGGAATTTTAACTCTCTCACTCCATAAGGAGGTAAAAAAGGGGATAATGAATATAAACTTAAAAACTACGGGACGATTTCAAAAGTTATTTCACTTAATTAAAGCTACATAATTTCTGAGTGATATAGGCTACATTTCATCCCGATATTCTTTCGGGAACGGGTATTCGGTTATAACCACGTGTAGTCGCTATGACGAATAAACTCAAAAACTACGGGACTGATTTCATAAATTATTTCACCTATATAAAGCTACAAAAACTATTCATTTACAGAATTTACTATACAGAACCTCTAATTTATTGATTGAAAACAAATGCACGCCACACAATAAACATCCAATTTTTTGCAACTAAAACTTCCTATTCATTTGACAATCAACTAAATGCAACAAAAACTATTTATTCATTTGACAATCAACAAAATAAAAATTTCGAGGAAAGGAAAAAACATATGAATTCAAAATGTAAAGTTATCGTTTACAGTGAATAGGAAGTTTTAGTTGCAAAAAATTGGATGTTTATTGTGTGGCGTGCATTCGTTTTCAATCAATGAATTAGAGGTTCTGTTATTCGAGATCGCGTGGCTTCGGTGCTAAGTTATTCGTGGTGGCGTGCATTCGTTGTTAAGTGATTCGTATTAGTAAACTTACGGGGACGTGGTATTCGGTGTTACACTTTTCGAAGTCAGGTATCACACCCACATAATTCATGAGTTATATAGGCTATATATTCCGATATTCCTACGGGAACGAGTATCATGCGAGTTAAACGTTAAACTGCGTGGAGCCGCTATGACCAATAAACTCTAAGCCCACGGAACCGATTTAGAAAATTCTTACCTAATTAATTTAATCGCTATCTATAAAAATTATACAATTTTATTTAGTTCGAAGTCGCGTGATTACGTAAATTCCACGCAGACGAAGTCGCGGGCGTCCACTAGTAAAATATATATCAGAGTGATAAATAGCTAATAGTAATTATTATTATGCGTATTGCTTACGCTTAATAAGGATGGGAAGAGGTTTTGGAAATTTTATTTGTTCTTACTATTATTTGAAATCACTTGGCGTATTGTAAATAAAGGGTAAAAAAAAAAACAAAAAAAATATGATGACAGCGATCGGTCTAAAATCTATAATCTAGACCGATCACTGTCATCATATTTATTTTTCTAGACTCTAGATCGATGAATCGGTCATGAACCGTGAATGTAGGTAGTACCTTTTTATGTTTTGCTATTCTTTATATTTACGTCGTCGTCGCCGTCGAGACAAGAGTGAGTTCAGTGTGAGTGAACTAACAAGTGAACATTTCATATAGGTACCTACTTCGAGCAAAGCGGGTCTTCCTTCCCGGAAGAAGGCCCGCGTTGCTCGAAGGGTACCTACATAAAGCATTTGAAATTTACTGAAAAATATTTTTCAACTGCAATTAACTACTAACACACAACAATTTGCATATGGACAGCAGTGTCGATACTACAATCTCGACATTAACAGCATTAGAATACAAATTTTATCGCCATTCAAGTAATACAAAATTGCATTTTAGATGCGTCAGAATTATTTTCACGCCTATGAAACACAGTGTGATCCCAATTATAAAAAGAAGTAAAGGCATTCTCGTATTCATCGCATTAGACTTCTAAACGGTCACTTTGTCACCAAATAGATCGTTTTTGCCACGCGAAGCTGACATTATACATTATTATGAATATTCATCTTGTTTAGTTCTGGGTGTCACATTTTGTGTCATTTATTAATAACCGAATCGTCCCGAAACGATTGTGTTGCGTGTCTGTCTAACTTTGGCGTTAATTCATTAGCAATTCGATTAAATGCAATTCAAACATAATTTTTACTTATATTCATTACATTCATCATTGTATATTTACTATTATGTTTATGTTTGGCTGTTAACTTGCGATATTATGATCTTATCTTTGCTCACTGGGCTATGTAAAAAGCATGAAGATCAACCGTTATTAAGACGTTTGTGGGATCATAACTTTAAAGTATCAAATTGGCGTTTTGTATGGACATTTCGTACATGTTTTTTTTGCATTACTTAAGTTTTTCTAAATTTATTTAACGACTAATATTATCTGTCTTAATAAAATTTTACACACGTATTTAATTAATTAATTATCAAAAGTTGCTCGATACGGTCTTAATGTAACGCAATATTAAAAAAAAATATATATTTCTTATGTTATAAAAGTTCTTACGTTGTATGTAATGTACAAAAGAAAACTACCGGCTATTCATACTTTAACCCCAGTTTATCCCCTATTACATACGAGGATCATATTCTTTTGATTTCGATTGAAACCTGGGCCGTACTGCAGTCTCTCCAGAGGTGCCAAATAGACTACAGGTGCATAGAGGTACTGAGGTACTTTAGTCCATGGAAATCGTACATTTTGCCTTGCGTTAAATGAGGTAGTTCTGATTTTTTTGTATGTTAGTAGTGATGAGATAGTAATGACAAATCCAAGTTTTCCACCTCGAAAGCCCTCCGGATCATTGTTAAATATTTAAAAATCCAATAAATTTTCAGTTTTTTTTCAGTTTTTGTCAAATTTTACCACCAAGAACCTGTGTTACGGCAAAAGTTACTATGCACGCTTTAAAGTAGACTAAATTTGCAATAAAAAGAGAATAATTTGGTTCTTGTAAGTCAAATAGTTTTTAAGATAGGGCTATTTAAAAGTTTGCAAAAATTCAAAAAAAGGAAGTATTACAGTTTTTTTAGTTTTCGACATTTTGACCCATAGTAATGGGTTTATGGCAAAAGATAAATTATTATATTAAAGTCCATTAAATTTCCAACAAAATAAGACCAATTAGTAATATCAACTTACAATTGATAGTTCCTGAGACAGCTGTTCAAAGTTATTGAGGTAAGTAAACAATTATGTAACAGAAGGGTTTGCAAAATGAAGTACGCCCTAAAGGAAGGAGGATCTGGGAGGTGGTGGGATCAATTATGTACATTGTATGTATAATTTTGATGGACCAGGCACGTCCTTTGAATCCACAGCACACTTTTTGGGGGCAGTTTGCTGAGGTATAATTTCTTCATCGAACTGCTCAGGACGGTCAAAATCGTCTTTTGATAGTGGGTTATCAATCAATGGTTCATCAATGTCATCACACATCAGGTCTGGTATGTTCTCGCATGATTGACCAATGCAGTAGCTGCAAACACCGGAACATTTGAGTTCTGCTTTCCTGCAACCGCATCTGCTGGTACAACCTTACATCTTTGGTATGCTTTCAAGGTGATTAAGGTTTGCGTGTCATTAACAAGGTAGAACGGGAACGTCTCCCAGATCCTTCTTCCTTTAGGGCTTACCACCTTTTGCAAAGCCTTCTATTACATAATTGTTGACTTACCTACCTCAATAACTTTGAACAGCTGTCTCAGGAACTATCAAGTGTAAGTTGATATTACTAATTGGTCTCATTTTGTTGGAAATTTAATGGACTTTAATAACTAATAATTTATCTTTTGCCATAAACCCACTATTATGGGTCAAAATGTCGAAAACTAAAAAAATGTAATACTTCCTTTTTTTGAATTTTTGCCAACTTTAAATAGCCCCATCTTAAAAACTATTTGACTTACAAGAACCAAATTATTCTCTTTTTATTGCAAATTTAGTCTACTTTAAAGCGTGCATAGTAACTTTTGCCGTAACACAAGTCCTTGGTGGTAAAAATTGACAAAAACTGAAAAAAGTCTGAAAATTTCTTGGATTTTTAAATATTTAACAATGATCCGGAGGGCTTTCGAGGTGGAAAACTTGGATTTGTCATTACTATCTCATCACTACTAACATATAAAAAAATCAGAACTACCTCATTTAATGCAAGGCAACACCACTTATTTGGTATGATTTCCATGTACTACTTATACCAAAACGCCACCATGTCGGTCTGATTACAGAACCAGAGCTCTAATCCTATCCAACTACAGCGAGTTGTGAGACAGGGAGAAGTCATTTCTCTGAAACTATTCACTGCTGCTTTGGGGGATATTTTTAAGCTTCTGGACTGGAAAGGATGCGGCATCAACTTCAATGGCGAGTACCTAACACAACTACGGTTTGCCGATGATATAGTTCTCATGGCTGAGACCTTGGAAGACCTGAACACAATGCTTGAAGATCTCAGTAATGCTTCTCAAAGAGTGGGTCTTAAGATGAACATGGAATTATTTTATTTCATTTTTCGGTAAATCATCAGTTTACTAAATTTCAATAGTTTACAATTCAACCAACATAAAAGATTTTAAGAGATTTACACATGTAGTTACAGCATAATAAAGAAACAAAAAACCAAAGTGAGCGAAAATAAACTAACAATAAATTCAAGGATAACACAAACTAAAAAACTAAAAACATAAGCATAAATTACTAGAGTTAATACACTTACTGAATACCTACCTATCATCAAAGAAAAGCCTACTAATAAGAGTTCTCGCCTTTGGGATACCATTATTAAATACATCAAGGTCGCAACTATTTGCAAATTTGTTAGCTTGTTTCATTGCTCTGCGGATAAAACTATTCTGTCTTTAATTAGTTCTACATAACGGCAAATGGAAAGTTTTATTTTTTCGTTGGCTACGCAGAAGTACATTAAAAGTGAGTTTGTAAAGAAGTTCAGGGCAGTCGTCTAAGCCGGATGAAATCTTCATTAGGAAGTGCAAGGGTAGAAAATGGAACTTCTTACACAGATCCTCATACTGATATGAATCATAAGGAATATTAGCTCAAAAACATAAGTGTTTAAAAAAAATCTCCTGTAAGCGTTCTATACGTGTCTTATAAACATTACTAGCTTCCGCCCGCGACTTCGTCCGCGTGGACATTCGAGAAAATACTTAGGGGACCAATAACCAGGATAAAAAGTATTCTATGTTATGAATTTCATAAAAATCCGATCAGCCGTTTTTACGTGATTAGGCGGGTCCTCCCTCACCAAGCGGGCAGCCTCGCGCGAGGCAGAACGTTTGCCACGTGCGGCGGGCCTCACACGAGGCTGCTCACTTGGTGAGGGAGGACCCGTCTAATCACGTAAAAACGGCTGATCGGATTTTTATGAAATTCATAACATAGAATACTTTTTATCCTGGTTATTGGTCCCCTAAGTATTTTCTCGAATGTCCACGCGGACGAAGTCGCGGGCGGAAGCTAGTAAATAATAAGTGTCTGTTTCACAATCAAAAAGTTAGTTCTTAGTAGCTTAGGTACTAAGAACTTTTAGGGTACTTAAGATGATTTAGGTTTCTATACCCTATTTACCCCCTGGGTTTGATTTTCGGAAAACTACAAAATGGGTTGCCTATTTGTTTTAAGAAGTAAACCTACAAAGTTGCAAGTTGAAATGTCTATTTTACCCCCTGATTTTTCATTCAAAATTTCACCCCTATTTCAACCTTTTAGGGGTTGAATCATGTTCAGCGTGTTAAACATCAAAATAAATGCCATTTTTGCAATCGTCATCCCATAAAACCTCAATAACGACATCCATATCGATTTTTAGGTTTATTTATCCCATTTAACCTCTAAGGGGTTGATTTTCGAAAAAATACGAAATATGTGTTTGCTTATTTGTTTTACTTTCCGACCATAAGCCTTAATTATAAATTAAATGAAGGACTTTCCAGATACAACATTTAATCCCCCTTTTCACCCCTTCGGGGGTGGAATTGTCAAAAACGCTGACACAGGTAAATAATAATTTTCAATTGCCAGCCTAAATACAAAATTTGAAGATCCTAACTTCAAAACTGACGGACTTTCATACAAACATTAAATCCCTATTTCACCCCCTTAGGGGTGGAATTTCCAAAAATCATTTCTTAGTGGATGCCTACACTGTATAACGTATCTATGTGCAAAATTTGAAGTCTCTAGGTTCAGCGGTTTGGGCTGTGCGTTGATATCTCAGTCAGTCAGTCAGTCAGTCAGTCAGGACTTTGAATTTTATATATATAGATTCTGTGGGTTCCATACTGGTGAAGCATACTCCAAAATGCTTCGAACGTACGCACAATATAGCACTTTGAGAGTTTTTAATTAGAAAGTCACGCAAGGTAAGTAGAATAAAACCAAAGGCTCTATCTAGCTGACTTGGCTACAATATTTTCAATATGATCGTCATGGGTCGTATGGATAAGACGAAAATGATGTCCAATGCCCATGTTGCACCCGCTCTAGTTAATGTTGGAAACATTACACTCGAAGTTGTTGACCACTATGTTTACAAGGGACAGATGGTCCAGTTAGGTAAGTCCAACTTCGAGAAAGAGATCTCTCGTCGAATCCAGCTCGGATGGACAGCGTTTGGGAAGCTCCGGCATATATTTGCGTCCGAAATACCTCAATGTCTCAAGACGATAGTCTTTGACCAGTGTGTGTTGCCAGTAATGACCTATAGGAGTGTGACGTGGTCTTTTACTATGGGTCTCATAAGATATAAGAGAGAATAATGCTCGATCGAATCAGAAATGATGAGATCCGCAGGAGAACTAAAACCACTGACATTGCTCGAAGGATTGCGTCGTTGAAGTGGCAGTGGGGGAACACATAGCGTGGAGAACCGATAGCCGTTAGGGCGGAAAGGTTCTCGAATGGCAACCGCGTACCGGACGACGTTCCGTGGGCAGGCCCCCTACAAGGTGGACCGACGATTTAGTCAAGGTCGTACAAGGTATAAATTGTCCCAGCTCTACCTACGAACACAACATAACTACTTATCGAACAAACCAGTACCCACTGTGCCAGCCGAAGTCCTTTGCGTAAAGTCTCAAATAAGTACTCTCGTCTATAAAATTTATAAACAAACAACATACTTACCTTATTAGATTTGTATGCTCACCTAATGATGATCTCTTCTATCGAAGCTTAACGCTCCGTTTGAGCGGTACAACACCAGCGTCGCGTGTCGGATCATTTACATTTAACTAGACGCATTTACATACTCTTTGCGCCCTCGCAGGAATACAAGCTCATAAAATGCAGAAACACTGCGGTTGCTTGCTGAATAATTGAGCTGGTGCATTCTGACTGCTAACGACGTTGTCCTATCCGGAGGCTCTATTGTGGAATGGATAGTTTTTGTGTATTTGGAGATTGTAGTAGTTGGTATTTGTGGACATAGAAGCCTCTGTAGCTCTTTGGAAGGTAAAGAAGTTGCATTGTTTTTGGTGATATTGAACCCAAGAGGATTGATCCCCAGCGGAGTTCTTAGCCCATGTACCATTTAAAGCTCTTAGAGGAGCTCGTGGTGCAGTGGTTACCGCGCTCGACCTGCGATTGTTGTGTGGTCTTCATGGATATGAAACCTTTTTTTATTATAAGTGGGAGGAATAGAAGGTTTGGACGACTTTTAGTTGAAACAACGTCATAGTTGGAAGTGATAAGATAATTAAAATAATTTATACGTTTTAACTCTTAAAAAAAGCAAGGAGGTTTTCAGACATCTTCTTGCAAAATGTACATTTTAGCTTTTGTCGAATTTTCTAACATAATATTTATCACTGAAAGGTAAATTCGGAGTCATGTGACTTGAAGTCAGTTTTGGGATATTTGCTCAATCAAGTGATTCGAATATTGTGTCCTAAATCAAGGACATAGCCATTAGTCTGTCAGTACTACCTAAAGTATTCGAGAAAATTGTATACGACTCGGTTTCTCCTGTAATTGTTCCTTTACTAACCATAAACCAACATGGTTTTGTAGCAAGGCGATCAACTGAAAGCAACCTCTGTGAATTTGTTGATTCTGTGCTTGAATTTATGGAGCAGGGACATCAAGTGGACGCTGTGTACACTGATTATTCTAAAGCATTCGACAAAATTTCACATTCACTGTTAATTTCTAAACTAGAAGCAATCGGTGTGCACGGTGATTTGCTGCGGTGGATTACATCCTATCTGAGAAATCGGACACAGGCGGTTACTTGTAAGGGTTTTACGTCCTCTTTTATCCCAATTTCGTCAGGAGTTCCTCAAGGATCTCACCTAGGTCCATTGCTGTTTAACATTTTCATAAATGACGTCATCAAATGTTTTCAAAATTCAAATGTCTTATTATATGCGGATGACACTAAGATATTCTCTGTTATTAAGTCTCGTGATGACTGTGTCAATCTGCAAAATGATTTAAATTGTCTGTCTGAATATTGTTATCTTAATAAGTTGCATCTAAATGTCGATAAATGCCACGTCATTACATTTACAAGAAAGAAACAAAAAATTCTCTTTAATTATACAATTGATAACAAAACTTTGGATAGGGTTGATGAGGTGAGAGACTTGGGGGTTTTGTTGGATAGTGGTTTATATTTTGATTTACACATTAATAAAATAACTGGTAAGGCATATAAGCTATTAGGGTTTATTTTTCGTCAGAGCGTTGACTTTAAAAATGTTAACACGCTAATAATATTATATAATTGTTATGTTAGGTCTCAGTTGGAATATTGCTCAACTGTTTGGAATCCTTTATATTCAAAATATGTTAATCTTTTAGATAATATACAAAACAAATTTATAAGACGCTTAAAATATAGGTTCAAAGACTTCAATACCGATGTTATAACATCTCTGTCCACTAGACGAATTCACAGGGATCAAATACTGCTTTATAAAATTATAAATAGCTTAATAGATTCCCCTTACTTGCTTAGTAAATTAGGATTTAAATGCTCAAGATTTAATGCTCGTAATAAGCTAACATTTCGTTTGCCTTTGTGTAGGGTCAATTATAGACAAAATAGCTTTATAATTAGAGCTGCGGGAAGGTTCAACAGTGCGTTCAATCACATCGATATATTTCATGAGAAGTTTGGTCACTTTCGTTACCTTTTGAGGAATTTGTGATTATAAGTTACTTACTCTCATTTTCAGATTACTGATTTTCAAAATTGTAAATGTTTACACATAGTTACTTTCGAAATAATAGTCTATTTTAATGTGTCGTTAAAAGTATGAAAAAATATATATATTAAAAACCTGTTGTCGAATACCCAATTATTTTATTGTGTTAAATTTGCACAAATTTTAAGTATCTTGTATGCATGCCTTTATAGATTTGTTAAATCATCTGTTTTCTTTTGTCTTTTTAAATTCTCCTTTATTTATAAAGTATCAAATTATTTTGTTGAATTTTGCCCGTTTTATATTATTCGCACATTGTAATTACATCTATTTAGTAATAGTGGAAACTGTTCTGCTAATGTGTAACTTACTTTATATTATGTTTTATTAGTGTAATAAAAAAGCTGTTGTTTCCTGAATAAAGAAAATAAAATAAAAATAAAATAATTTCATTTAACTTATTACTAAGCAATATCAATTGGGCATTAAATAAACCAGTAGTTTCATTAGGTAGGTACTCCATATTGAACCTTGATAAAAAGAACCGTCACTAAATTAAGTATTTTGAAGCAAGTCGTGGTCGTTCTGCTCTCAAATTGTTCCTTTGGTAAACTTAAGTCGTTTACCTTAAAAGAGATTGCATGCTGAACTAATTTAGGTGTAAAACGTAAAATAAAACCTTTTCACTGTTCATTCAAAAATAAATGTTTTCGTAAAGGCTATTAAGAACAAAAGACGGTTGAATAAATAAGCAAGCCCATTACGCCGTCAAGGGTGTACACTGAACGTACAAACTGATGCAAAACAAACTTGAGCACTGTCCCATTGTATGTTGAAGAACTTTCCATTCTACTTTCCGGCTATATTCGCTTGCATAAAATCTACGCGCTCTCTAATGTAAGTACCCAAAGTCAGAATGAAACGCAAGCAAAAACCACCTTAAAGTGATCACCCAGGAAATTCTCCGATTGTACGTTGAACCGTATTTACTCGTAAAATACTCTGAAAAGTATTTCACCGGGACTCACTTCAATTCTAACACGACAAAGGATTGGATTCATACATTTTTCGTAACACTTACTCGTACCTACGTTCCGAGTAGAAAGTTCAAGTTAAATCGAAAAGTATATTTGAAAATGTCGTTTGTGACTTTAAATTGCTGTGTGCTTGACAGCTTAATACGGTCTGGCTTGGGTAAACGGCTTTTTTCTTTTAAAAAATACTCTGGAGTGTTTTGAATTTCGTTTTTGCTACTATTGTATTCTTTGTGGGCATTTCGTCATATAATCCTTTACACATTTTAATCCCTTTTTAGACTATCGCGCGTTTTATTATAAAAAAAGATTCTTACGGATTGTAATCATAGTCTAGATATAGGATAAAATAAAATAAAAATTGGGACGATAAATTAAACGCTTTGGCTAAGCAAAATAAATTTGTGGGTTACCGCTAGTGTATTTAAACCTGAAAACTTTATGCTAATTAAAAGTAACTTAAGTACCCATTGACGCCTGATCGGGCGAATAGGGCCGGAGAGCAATGGATAATCTATTGTGTCTCATTTCTGGGGCGTTGAAGGATCCTACAATATTCTTACTTTTATATAAGTTCTAATGAGTCCAGCGAAACCAAATAAATCTCCGGAACATTAGGTACAGGACAGTTGTTGAAAACCTTAGTTTCGGAAGTAAACAGTCGATTAAATCCGTACCGCCAAGTTATTCGCTAATGGGGGTTGAAAGGACCGATACGAACAAAAACCGCTAACAACAGTTTCTGTGTCGCATTATGCGGGTTATCTGCTGCCTGTGAAGGGTCTAAATGACCTTATAAATTATCTGTTTGTATTAGTTCTATTGGAGTTTTTCTTTTATATCTCTCCTTGTAAACAAACGGAATGAGTGGGCAGTTATTACTGTTAATGCTATACTTTCATTTGTTATTTCTTTCTTTATGTCTTTTCTTTGATTGAGGTTTCACTTAGTTTTATGGAGTAAATTAAAATATATTACGTCAGCGTTTTGTCGGTCAAATCAATATTTGTGTGAACTGAACAATAGTATTTTGGGTATGTTTATTTCACAGACATAACATAATTATTATTCAGGTAATAAGTTAGTCCTCCAACTAAACAAAGCTCGCTTTGTGAATTCAATCTAAAATATGTATTGATACAGTGAATACATGGATTAACGGATCTATTTTATAAATATGTATACCACAAGTGTTTTTCGGGTGCAGAGAATTATCAAACTGATATTTGAAATAAATAGCTGTATTGTCGCTTCGAGTTTCGAAAAACGCAAAGCACATTTGTTTGCGGAGCATGAACTACTTTAGTTTATCTTGCGTAGCTAAAGCAGTTTTCCTTGCATAGTTTGCAATCTGCACGCAACATTAAAAACTGCGTCAGCTGTAGAAACTAAGCTAAAATAAATTAGCTCAGCTCTTGATCTGCAACCCGCATTTAGCCTGTACTTTGCTCTTAGTGAAGATCTAACAGCTTGTCTTCCTACATCACTACGTCGTCGTCACGACGTCATCAACGTAGAACCAAAGAATACTATAATATTACTACGTATTAGAACGGTGCGGTGTCGCGGCATGGTGCGTTGATGTGACGTGCTATGATATCTTATCTTAATAAAATTTAGCATAAGGCCCAAAACATACCAAAACGCGCCGCGACCTCGGGCGTCAACGAGCGACCGCTAGCACCCTGCTGAACCCACGTGCCTTGTATCGGCGCGCGGCTGCCAGCGGTGTCATAAGAAGCCGCGCGCATATTTCGGTCTTTCCAAAGAATACCTAGTCGTCTTTTTACGTATGCACATAAAGTTGAAAAATATTTAAGGCTGAACGTTCTCAGCGCGGCGCGTCGCGGCCGTTCGCGGCCTTTCGCTTCCATCTCGATATAGATTGGGCCTAATGGTATTAGAAATATTACTATAGCCCGTCTATTCCTATGACTAACTAACTCATTGTAACAAACCTATGGAATAGTTGTAAGCAAGTCGATACGGCGAAACACTTTTAACGTTTATATGAAAAAATATTAACCCGTTGTTTTCAAGCTGAAATCTACGATATTTTACTGTAAATTGCAGTCAAAAGCATTACGATTCAGGTATTTTTAATCTATAATCTTTATTCCCTTTTGTATATTTTCCTAAAAGAGTACCGTAATATAAATACCACATCGTAAATGTATCCAAATTGTGTACAAAATTTATTCACTAACAGGTTTGTTGACTCAGTATTCGTAGCACAAACAGCGTCTACGAGACGAGAGCGTTCACCTACGCCGTAGCTACGATACGCTACAGTTCTAGTCCTACTATAATATTATAAATGTGAAAGTTTAGATGTTTGGATGTTTGGATGTTTGTTACTCAATCACGCGAAAACGGCTGAACGGATTTGGCTGAAATTTGGAACACAGATACTTTGTAGCCTGGAAAGGAACATAGGCTACTTTTTATCCCGGAAAAATATCACATTCCCGCGGGATAACGTCGTGTAGTTCACGCGGGCGAAGCCGCGGGCGGAAAGCTAGTACTTGTATAAAGATTGTAGTGTCGTAATAACGCTACTCAGTTTAGTAGTAAATGACACTTTCATACTTATTTTCTTACCTATGCTCTTTATATTTATATTAGTTTTAGGGACGATTTTGCAATGCTTTAATATTGTACAATGGCGTCAAACTGAAGAGCCATTGTCATTTACTTCTTTCTTCTCTTGTGACAGAAATAATTTTTTGTTGCGCATGAATTAAACTGGCTGATGACTTTTATCTGATGATTGAAAATCAGCCCTATGAAACAAATTGTTAATAATGTGTTTGGTTATATTCAAAAATACAATGCCTACTATGTTTCAGTAAGAAAATTAGAAAATATCATAATTATGTAAATTAACTTAAACATTTTGACGTTTCTCCGTTAAACGAGTAACAACTGCTAATAATTACGTAGCAGGCTCAAATGGAAATCCACCGTTTTATGAAAATATGCATAGCCGTGCGAAACGCGAAATTACGACCCTACCTGCGCTCAGCTCCGTAGTTAGGAGAGAAACTCATTTAAATACACTAAGACAATGATCACTTTGTTATTTGAAATCTTCTATTACATTAAATAACTCAAAGTCATTTGTTTAGCCTATCATTGGGGACCGTTAACGTTGAAAACTGCTATAGATACTGCTACAGTACCCTAACTGGAGTTATTGTCAAACTTAGCATTTGCCAAGCGTAGTGATCGATACGACAGATAACTATAACGTCCTTTCATTTACTTAATCTTCTCACTAATGCTAGTTTTACATTCAACACATTCCCCTTTTATTTGCCTTAATTTTTTCTAACTTTTAATATAGAAAGCAGCGCTTCTTGAGCACCGCCACCAAGGGTGGCGAAACGCAACACCCGGTCAACTATATTAGAAATCTTCCGATATCGTATCGCGACCGCGTTGGATCGTTTTGTATTTAAATCCACTTTACAAAGATAGATAGCGGTGTAAATATTATTTTTAAACCAAAAGTGATTTGTTGCATAATTCAATTTGATTTGGACTCAATTCTGATAATGCACAATATGTTACAGTACACTGGTGCCACGCCCTCACCGGTTGGTGATTGTGAAAACTAAATTGGTAATGGTTCACCACCCCACACAGACGGTATATTTTTTTATTACACATTTGTAGATGGTGCTGTACGAATTTCCATATCAATTTATTCAGTTTGATTTGCAAACATTTTTCGTGCAAAGGGTACAGAATCCGATAATGCACAATGCGTCACTGGCGATGGCGCCACGCCCTACTCGCTGGGCGGGGTGTGAAAATTAAATTGTCGGTCAATGAAACATGCAAATGAGTTGCAATCACGTCCGCTTTGTCCCACTGCCATTGTTTCGAGTTGCTTGCCCGGATGAATCTTTCATTAGTTTTTTGTAAATTTGTGTTTATGTTTAAAGTGTGGAATTTTTGCGGTACAATTAACGCTATTGTTGTTGGATCACAGATACATGAGTAGTCTCTTGCTGCAGGAGCTTTGAGGCTTAAACATCTCATTGTATTATCGGCTTTGAAGATGTTAGCGTTGTAAGAAAATTATTAAGAAAGTATCATACTTTGCACAGTGTAGCTAGAACACCTAGTAATAATTGATCACATCAATAAAAGGCTTGCATGATCTTTTCCACAAATGTGGAATTCGTCTAATCAATCGTACAGCTACCTAATCTGTAGTATTGGTGGGGGGTTTTACACGTCCTGCAACTTGAGGCCCTGATTTTTCTATTTTTGATTTGCGTCCAATTATTCATAAATAAATATGTAGTTTAAAAAACTATAAAAAACACACTTTTATAGGAACAGACTAAAAAGTACAAAATAACCGTCTATTCAGTAACTGAAATTAAAAAGCGTGGTGCGCGTTGTCAATATTAAGTACCTACTTGAATGCATGCTTTGCAAAGGGCGCACCACGCTTTTTAATTTCAGTTACTGAATAGACGGTTATTTTGTACTTTTTAGTCTGTTCCTATAAAAGTGTGTTTTTGATAGTTTTTTAAACTACATATTTATTTTTTACTTTTTAGTTTAACAAATGGCAAGCTATGGATGGGGATGGTAATCACTTTCACAGTCCATTCATGTTCCTGCCCACCCCGTAAACATTATAACTCAAAGGCGTGATTGTATGTATTTAGTTATACAAATTCAAGTGGAGTCTATTAGTTAGTTACCAGATGCGCGAGCCGAACCCTTACTGACTACCTGCTCCATCATCAGACCCTCACCATCAAGTGTAGCGAATAGGTCTCATCAGAACGAAACAAATGAACCCAAACTCGAGGGGTTTCCTAGTGGTCATTAAGGAGTGCCACTGACTTCCTCCCTGCTCCATCATCAGACCCTCACCACCAAGTGTAGCGAATAGGTCTCATCAGAACAAAACAAATTAGCCCAAACTCAAGGGGTTTCCTAGTGGTCTTAAGGAGTGCCACTGACTTCCTCCCTGCTCCATCATCAGACTCTCACCACCAAGTGTAGCGAATAGGTCTCATCAGAACGAAATAAATGAGCCCATCTCGAGGGGTTTCCTAGTGCTCATTAAGTTGTGCCACTGACTTCCTCCTTGTTCCATCATCAGACCCACACCACGAAGTGTAGCGAATAAGTTACATCAGAACGAAACAAATGAACCAAAACTCGAAGGGTTTCCTATTGGCCATTAAGGAGTGCCACTGGCTTCCTCTCAGCTTCATCATCAGACCCGCGCCACCAAGTGTAGCGAATAGATCTCGTCTGAACGAAACAAATGAGCCTAAACTCAAGGGGTTCTCTTAAGGTCATTAAGGAGTTTCACTGGGTCCTCCCAGCTCCATCATCAGAGCCTCACCACCAAATTTAACGAATAGGTCTTATCAAAACGAAACAAATGAGCGCAAACTCGAGGAGTTTCCTATTGGTCATTAAGGAGTGTCACTGGCTTCCTTCCTGCTCCATCATCAGACCCTCACCATCAAGTGTAGCGAATAGATATCATCAGAACGAAACAAATGAGCCTAAACTCAAGGGGTTCTCTTAAGGTCATTAAGGAGTTTCACTGTGTCCTCCCAGCTCCATCATCAGACCCTCACCACCAAATTTAACGAATAGGTTTTTATCAAAACGAAACAAATGAGCGCAAACTCGAGGAGTTTCCTATTGGTCATTAAGGAGTGCCACTGACTTCCTCCCTGCTCCATCATCAGACACTCACCACCAAGTACAGCTAGTAAGTCTCGTCAGAACGAAACAACGGAGCCCAAACTCGAGGGGTTTCCTAGTGATCATTAAGAAGTGCCACTGGCTTCCTCCCTGCTCCATCATCAGACCCTCACCATTAAGTGTAGCAAATAGGTCTCATCAGAACAAAACAAATGAGCCTAATCTCGAGGAGTTTCCTAGCAGCCATTGAAGAGTTCTATTGCCCACCTCTTGACTCCATCATCAGATCAGCTCGATGGTAGCAAATTATTGTATTGTCATCGGATTCATATAGACTTGCAAAGTTTCAAATCAATACGACACTTAGAAATAGATTAAAATTGAATTCCAAGATTTTCTTACATTGTGACTTAGTTACAGTTGAAGCTAATAAAAGTGTGGTAAAAACGTATCAAATCTTTTAAACCTCCCGGTGTGTGTCCGTATAAGTGAATGTTTTTTTTGTTATTTGCTTTGTGAGGCGATGCTCTGTAAGTATTACTATTAACTTAGTACAGGTATATATTTTTTAAATTATAAAGAGTATTGAGAACATAACATTTTAAGTCAAACGCTACACTCCAGTAAACTGCACTTCAAGAAGGAACTGCAAGTGTTCCCCTCTGTAAGTCACATATTATAATGGTGTCTTGAGCGCTGAAACGTAACACAATGACCAACTTTAACTTGGCACATAAGGAAGTGGGCCGTGAACTTCCGCTCCTAATGATGCGTCCACAATGACTTTGTTTTTATCCTTATTTAGGAGGAGCTCCAGTTTTATCCTTATTTCTACTTCGAACCCCCTAGGGTGTCCAAAGATACTCACTATTCCATTTGAACCCACAAGTTCAAGTTAGAAAGTTCAAGAATAACCTATAAAGCGTTCGAGATGTTGGGAAAAATGTATTGAATGTATCAGGAAACTGTAGTTTAATAAAATGAAATGTATATTATATCAAACACGTTTATTGAATGAAGCAAATACAAATTAGTACATGATAGTTCAAAGAAATCGGAAACACAGTTGTTCAATAAAGTTCAATAAATCGATGCCTTTAAGTTTATTTTCCTGTTTTCTTTTTCAAGAATCCTGAAGTACTTATCTATATACAGAACACGACTTGCAAAGTGAATTGCTAAAGCGAAGTCGAACTCCTCCAAAGTAATCACTTGTTTTAGCCCCCGGCATCGTCTGCGTAGTTTCTTATGATTTCCGTGCCGTAAAAACAATCTAGTTTGTGGGCGTCTGTAGTCTGGTTACCAGACTCAGGTACTACCTAACTTTTGGTTTAATTTAAAAATAGCACGATATTTCTATGAAAATATCTGTCAAGTTTATTTGAATTTTAAAACTTTGGTATAATTGGCTCTAAATAGGTAGCTTTTGTACACACCAATACTCAAAACACGTTAAACGCTCGTTCTCGTAATCGTGATCGTACTATACTGTATGAAAATCAGAGCGCGCTGCTCTGATTTTCATCTCTCTCGCTACGGTCGTTTACTGAACTAAAATTCAATAGGCAGCACCTCGTTTTTTGTGCTTCTGGTACAGTTACATAATAGTAATATAAGGGGTATGGAAACACGGGTTTAGTGCACACACATTGGGTGTTTAGAAACGAGTCATTTCGAGTTTTTCAATAATTGCCACGAATGTTTTAATATACCGAGATATTTGCAGTTTTATACACAACTTTATGCTCGTGTTATTATCACGAATAGTTTTAAATCCGAATGTTTTAAGCCAGATAACTTAATTAAACCGAAATAAAGCCTCGTACTAATAACTATTATTTTGTGCATTGCAGAAATTGTACTGCTTTTGTAAAATTGCCATTACGCTATTATAAAAGAATTGTTGGGCAACCAATACTGCTCTCGTATTTTTGCAAGGACCTTTTCCCAACTAAAATGTTGTATAGCATCGTGATAGTGATTAATAAGGTTCCATCTATAATTACGCGGGACTATAATAAATTTTAGTGTTTTATTATTGATCTATACTTTACGCCTTAATAAATTAGAAATATTATAAAAAAAAATCATTTAATAGTAAAATGTATGTAACCGACTGATCATTGTAGTTCCGACACGTGGTTCCGACACCACCGTATAATACAAAAATGTCTTGGCTTCAAGAACATTTGAAAGTAATCGTTGCGTTAAAGAATTAATATTTTAACTTTTTTGGATCGTTATTGATTTTTTTAGGGAATTTCAAGACTTGAATGTTTTTTATACATTATTTAAATATGGAAAATTTACTGTCAATTATTCTTATAAAAGAGCGCAATGGCCATTTTACAAAAGCCTTACAATTTCTGCAGTTCACATTATAATAGTTATTACTACGCGGCTTTATTTCGGTTTAATTAAGTTATCTGGCTTAACACATTCGGATGCGAACTATTCGTGATAATAAATCATAGATTGGTTAAATAACAATGACTTTGTTTTTACAGTCATCCACAAAATATTAAAAACCAAGAAGTATTGTCGGAAGTAGGTAACATACTAGATATATCAGAAGTAACGGCATTGTGCAATATATATAAACATTAAAAAAATATTTATAAAAAACAATCAACACAAAAGCCTAGCTTAAATATAAAGTTTATTAGATAAATAAGTAGGTATATTGATTTAAAACTCATTTAATGATTGGGTAAGAGATGCCAACAAACAGTCTGCATTTAAATTAAAACGACTTGCTTTAAAGGAAAAAAGGTTTCTTCTCATTAGTTCCGTTATCTCGAGACTAAGTAGATCAATGCAAAGTTCAGCTTTAAAAGTGCTCCACTAAGTTCCAGCTTAATTTGCGTTTCTATTTTCATTTTGTAAGTAAACGTTAGTTTAAAAATCTTTGCAAACAAATGAATGGTGAATAAATGTTCGTGCTATAAATGACATTAACAGTATAATTATGAACAATGAGTAACGGGACTCAACGCGACATTTATTATGAAGTACATATTATTATGTACTTACAGCTTGACGTTTCGGCTGTGTTGCAACAACCGTGGTCACAAGCAGACTGTGAGCACACAGTGTGTGTGTGTGTGTTGTTGCAACACAGCCGAAACGTCAAGCTGTAAGTACATAATAATATGTACTTCATAATAAATGTCGCGTTGATTCCCGTTACTCATTGTTTATAATTATAATGGAACGCGAAAGTTTAAAATCTTACATTAACAGTGTGTTTTATATCGAGGGACTAACGTTTAGTCTCGAGGTGCAAACTGTACTTTTCACTTTGAGTGCGAGGAAAATAGTCTATTTAGTACAAAAACGAAAAAATTTGGTCCCTTCATACAAAATCGATCAGCTGACTGTGCAGTTTGTATTGGAGACCAAAAATTTGTTTTTCAGCTTTTTTCGACCCGTGTTTCTTGGGGAAAGTTGTTCAATATTATGAGTACAAGCTGTAGTTTTGGGCTTACGTCTGACCAGACTAACACCATGTAGGTATATTAGTTAGATTAATATTGAAAAAGACATCAAAAATAAATAATATAAAACTCAATGACATTCAACAACCGGTAACGATTGTGTAAGACGTGTAACGAGTTTGTAAGAGAATTTCAGGAGACACGTGTCAACCGAACAGTCGTAAACTGCTTTCAATAATCCTTGAGCGACAAATTGTGAAAACGTATAGAATGCAAAGCGAGAAGTCGCTGAAAGGTTATTTACTTACACGGAACTTGTTGTTGTAATTGTTGAGTACCTATCTAACATACTAAATTCCATTACCTATTTCTATTTATAGAGTTATAATTGCAATTCACTGGTTTGTAGCATCCAGTTACGATCATTATATTGAATCATATGTTATTGACTCAGGAAGCAACTTACAGGTTGGTTAGGACTTGTTTTCAAATTAGGTTAATTTAGATGTTTTCATGCGAAAAGCTCATATGTAGACCTCATGGAAAAGTTTTCACACTTGACTTTAGAGTCTAGGAGAGTATTATTAGATCGAAAATCCTCGGCAATCTCTTTGATTGCACTCATTTAATTGAACATTTATATTTTAAGTTACCAAGTCGCTCTCAACGCATCCGTGAATCCCGAACTCATGGTGTTTTTGCGCCTAAATGTTGTAGGACGATAGCGGGACAACGTGCTCCACTGAGGTGTATTATGCACTACTTTAGCGAGCACTATTCTGATATAGATCTATTCTGTATGTCCGTTGGTCGATTAAATAAAAAAAAATTGGTGGGCATTTAGGTATGTAATAGCCATATCAGCTCGTGTCGGTCGGTTCATAATTGCATTCTTTAAGGACGCTATACACAATCAAGCCTGTCGTCAAGCTTGAGGCTGTGTGGCTATCAGTGTGCATGACAGGTCTAGTTGAAGCATACATTAATTTTTTGCTTCAACGATGCATGACGACAGACTTGATTGTGTATAGCGTGAAAACATCTTTGCGGATACAATCGCCGATCAAGCGTGGCGATATCGAAAAAACTCCACATAAATAGAGTCATTCATTATTGAGATTTTGAATTATTTAACGGTCCCAGGAGCCGCACTCTGAAAAGTAAAATTCGAAACTTCGGTAGCTCCGCCCCTATCACTCGATTCTGCCATGACTGGAGAGTGAGAAGGACAGGTATAACGGAATTTCGGACTTTCCGTCTCGTAGGGTCTCAGAATTCTAAGTCTAAAACTCGCTTCTCTAAGTGTGCACAACCGAAATGCTTCCACGATTAGTGTAGGTATAGATAGGGATTCCCCACCCAATATTTTATTAGTAGTCTCTTTGAACACGTATCGACTAATTCCCGATATATTTAGTGGGTGACGTTGCCAAAAGCTGCTGTATCATTTCTGTGCTCGTTCGGTTTCCCGCATTGCTGCATTGAGGCCGCATGCAGTCTTTCCGATAAGATACAGACGTCGTAGATTATGCACCAAAGAGGAAGCTTTGCGGAAAATCGGTTTTAAAGTGCCAATATTATTTCGTATGATAGTAGTGCCGAAATGGCGTTTTATCCACGAATTTGATTTTATGCCACGAAAGTGATTTTTGCATTGTTTTATTTAGAATTAAATGACAATTGGTGCCTATCTATTCACAAAATCAGCCAGTTGGATGTTGTATGATACTGTTTTACCGACTTCAAAAAAAAAAGGAGGTTATCTGTTTGACCTGTATGTATGTGAAATTGTTGGAATTAGATAATATTTAGTTTGGATAGTAATATAGTATATTTCTAGTATTTAAGAATGTGATCATCTTTGTTATGACAAAGATGATCACATTCTTAAATACTAGATAAAGAGGGTCTTTTAAAGTAAAAATATTATATTCTGAAGTACATGGTTAATAAAACCACAGTTAAGTTCCTATTTGTTACCTAAATTACTAGTATTGTATAATGTATATGTTACGGCTAATAGCCTAAGTGCGGCTACACCTAGTTTTAGCCGGCAACAACTAGGTGCAGAAGGCCACATGCGGTTAAACTTAGATGTATCCTACTTATCTTCAGTTAGAACTAGGTTTAGCCTTCATTATAGCGGCTAGAACTAGGTGCAGCCGCACACACTTTTGGTTAAACTTAGGTGTATCCTATTTATCATCGGCTAGAACTAGATTTTCACTTCAGTTTTGTTTTGAGATTCTTATCTTGCGTTTCTCGATTGATTCGATTATATATTGAAAAAATAAAAGACAGGGATGTTGAAGCGACATTTATAATTGGGTAGTGAACAAATTTTAGAAAAGTAAGTATTGGAAAATATTTTACTTAAGTAATATTTTCGTATAGGTATCTCTTACAAATATCTTATTCCCAAAAATAAGCTTTATCCATCTGTATAATCAATCAATCAATCAATCAAATATTTATTTATTCACATAGACATAATAAGCATGTACTTATGAATCGTCAATATTTTCAATATAAATAAAAATGAATGTTGCTCAGCGCAAAACTCAAGAATGGCTGGACCAATTCGGCTATTTTTTTCATAATATGTTCCTTAAGGCTCACGGAAGTTTTTTTATGTAGAGGAAAAACATAAAAAAAACGTGTTAATTAGTTAAACCAGCTGTTAAGCCGCATGTGGCCGGCTGCACCTAGTTGTTGCCGGCTAAAACTAGGTGTGATGCACTTCGGCTATTTGTAGTTACATATATAATAAAAACTTTTCACTAAAACTATGTAGTTTTCATTGACAAAAGTGTATTCAGTATACTTAAGAACCTATTTCGCAGAATGTTGACTTGATTGAACATATTACATAAGTACTTGAGAAGAGAGTAAATCATAGCTCCTAAATAGTGCTGAGTGTAGTGGGCAATTAAATAGCGATCAGACAAACAGATAACTACTTCAGCATTTGACAAAGTATGTCTCAAAAATGTACTATTTTTGGCTTAGACGAAAGGTACATCATACTACTACTTACTGATAGGCAAAAAGCTAGAAAAACTACCCCGTACGTGATAGATATATGACCGGCTACAGCGACGCGATAAGTCGCCGTGATCGATGCTGCGAGGCGAGTGCCCGTCAGCTGGCCGGTAATATATACCGTTCTTTGGAGCTATTCATACTGAATACCGTAATCTTCAATAATATGGTTAAGATTTGGCAGCATTTCAGCGGAAATACCGATCAGACAAACATACTTATAACTATCTAAACATTACAAAGTATGTCTAAAAAAAATTCTGTTTTTGGCTTTGACGAAAGGTTTACATCATAGTTACTACTGATAGGCAAAATGCCGAAAAAAGAGCTACCCCGTACGTGATAGATATATGACCGGCTACAGCGACGCGATAAGTCGCCGTGATCGATGCTGCGAGGCGAGTGCCCGACGCCCGTCAGCTGGAATAATATATACCGCCTTTGGAGCTATTCATACTGAATACCGTAATCTTCATGATATGGTTAAGATTTGGGAGCCTTTGGGATCGTCAATAACAGGATATAGCACATTGTGCTGATGTGAGATAATTTGAATGATGTAATCACTGTATTCTTAAGCTTTGAAATTTTAATCAAGAAGTTGGTTCAATTATAATGATCCGTTTCCCTTTTAATTCAATAAATAGTATTTTATTTATTAATTTATAGGACGTCGTATGAATACATCTTACATTTTCCTATCTATAAAGGGTTATTTGTAAAACACCAACAATCTCGCAGGGGTAGATTACAAACGTCATAAACAACATCATCGTTTGTTCTAAGATTTTACGCCAGAGAAGAGACGAAGAAAATATCAACTTTTCATACAGAACTCTATCAGCTATTTGGGCATTTGTACGGAATGGAAAGTCGATTATTTTCGTAATTTTCGGAAAGTTGTACAACAAATGTTGCTATTTATGACGTTAGTAATCTACTCGTGCGAGGTTGTTGGTGTTTTACAACTAACCCTGTAGTAGACCTATAGATTTTTTAAGTTTATCATATTTAGTAGGGCAGAGGTACCCTTTGTGGCCACTTTAAGGAATTTTTGACTTTTAAGCACTAAGTACTAGATGGTCTTAGGTATATAAGACACAAATTATATCTTAAATTATAGATAATTTATCAAACTTTAAAGGTACATTTTTCAATTTTTAAAAAAATAACTAGTTTTTTGAATATTATACAAAATGTGTGAGAGGTGCCAAATGTACCGGTTTTGGCCACTTACTGATAGTTAAACTTTTGTAAGTATTGCGAAAAATCAAAACCAATTTTTTTACTATCACATTTTTCCTATAAATCAAAACCAAACCCAGGGAAAATCAATATATTCTAATGCGCTAGACCGACTGGACTTGACTGACTTGACTGGTTAGTCAATTGCAAAACAACAATTTAATTGTAAAAAACAAAGGTTTATAAAGTATTTCATCCAAAAGAAATTTCTTAAAATTTTCAAACAAAACATTTTTTCAAACAGAAAATGGAATTTATTGAAAAAAATCTTATGACATAAGGAATTCTAACGGTTGTTATTATTACCTTAAAATACCTTATTTTAATTGCCTTTATCAGAAATGGCTAAAAGTTGTTTAGAAACTTTTAGAGCAAAAAGTGGCCAAAACCGGTACAGTGGCCAAAACCGGTACGCCTGCCCTACGTTGAATCTGATCCCGTTTTAGCGATTAAATCATTTTTAACTTAATTAAGTCTCGACAGGTTTGTACTACGTATTAGATATTCATCTCTCCGTCGTCGTAAACACAAATTCTTAACCTTGTTTCGTCACCGTGTGGGTAAACAATGATATCGCTGCGATGTTTTGTGTCACAACAAAAATGTTTGTTTAGTCAACACAAACAGGCACGCTTATCCCCTTGGTATCATCACCTCTCAACTACGGAGTTTGGTGCAAATTCATATTGTATTATAGAAAATTGTAAGGGGACGAATAAGTTTGTAGTTTCAAAAACATAAAAAAATAATAATGGGGGCGCGCTCTCTAAATACTTAATGAAACACACAATGCAATAGTGAAATAGTAAGGGTGCCTCTAAATCAGGCGAATGTGCTCTTGTGCCCTCTCTACGCAAGTCTTGCATGAGTTGCGCGTTGCGCTAAAGAGGCACACCAAACAGTTGCAGTAAGGGCACGCGTGCAGCACGCGCATTTAAGGAGCGCGTCCATTGGGTCGCGCCGCACAGTGGATCGATCCCATACAAGCGATGGGACATAAGCAAATTAAAAAATCATTTAACGAATTTTGAAAATCAAGTAGGTCCATTGTATTTGCCTAGGTAAAAGCTATTAAAAACTGTATGAGCATTTTCTTATTGGAACCTTATTTCAAGAAGTATGGTACCTAACGTGATTTCTTAGTATGGAAAATGACCTTATAAATCCTGTAGCTCGAGAGTCCCTTCGTCTTTCGACTTGATTTTTTTATATGTCAATATGACATATATTTGCTACATTTTCTCCAAACAAACTAGGTGCGCGTCACGCGCCCCTTACGAGTTATGGTGTTGACCGATTTTTTTTTATTAAATATTCAAATATATCCCGTAACTATTATTTTGACATATTTTACCAACGAATCACACTTAAGTGAGACTAATTGAAAGTTGGTCAGGTCATAAAATATCGGTACACTGATAACAGCTTAGAGAAAAACACATAAATGCACTCTTTCTCTATGTCAAGGGTCATATTTTCTAATTTATTTATTCATTGTTATACATTTGGTAAGTAAAATAAGCTTTGTTTACTTAATGTCTCATAAGTAACATTAATTGACTGTTTATTTTTGGTCTACCCGTTTATAGTATAGGTAAACTCATAAGTATGGATGGGTTAACTTTGTGAAACCATATAAATAGAAGCCTATTTCTTAAACTGAATTATTTGGAATTTCATCCTCATCAGAGTATTGTCATTATGTCTTTCCGTGGTTTTGCTACTTATATCGACCTTTACATTTCTCTACGTAAAGGTGGTGACCTTCGGACCCATAATCAATTATATTTATCTTTGAAAACAAATATTAATGTTCAATGAAGCGACAATGTAGAAACAGAACTAAAGGAGTGGTGCCGTAAATTCTGTGATCGGATCTATTCTAATTGGACAAATCTTCAAGAAGCCAGGAAAAAATTATACAGAAGAATTCCTACTGGTTACAGACAGACATTAAGTGGCCAGAAGGTTTGAAAGAAAATCAACCCGAAGATGAAATAAACGACTCGCCTAAAGAACCAACCAGTAGAAATTCTTCTGTATAAATTTTTCTTGGGTTTTTGAAGATTTTGTCCACTTACAATAGATCGGATAACAGAACTACTACTTCAGTTCTTTTTCTACATTGTCGCTTAATTGAACATTAATGTTTGTTTTCCAAGATAAATATAATTGATTATGTCCACGAAGATCACCACCTTCACGTAGAGAAGCGTGAAGGTCGAGATAAGTAGGGAAACGTCGGAAAGACTTCTTTTTATATGTTATATTATAAGCTTCTGTTTATATGGTTTCATAAAGTTAACCCATACTAATGAGGGTAGATCAAAAAGAAACAGTCAAAAATGTTCCTTATGAGACATTAAGTAAACAAAGCTTATTTTAATTACTAACTCCCGCACTCAGAGACGTCAATTAACTTTAATTGGCATTCAATACTATACATAAAAAAGAGACAGATATAGATATAATTGTCATTAAAAGTTAATTGACGTCTCTGAGTACGGCAGTAAGTGTATAACAATGAGAGTAAGTAAGTAAGTACCTTGTAATTGTACGAGAAGTTATTATGTGTAAATAAGTAAGGTTGGTAAGTAAAAAGTAAACATATATTTTGATTAGGTACCTAATTAGAAAATACGATTCTGAAATACAAAGAAAAAGATTGCATTTATAATGTGCTTTTCTGTAAGCTGTTATCAATGTACTGATATTTTATGACCTGCCCAACCTTCAGTTAGTCTCACTCAAGTGTGATTCGTTGGTAAAATATGTCAAAATAATAGTTTCTGAATATATTTGAATATTTAATGGATGTGATTCGTTGGTAAAATATGTCAAAATAATAGTTTCTGAATATATTTGAATATTTAATGGAAAAAATACTTGGTCCACACCATAACTCGTAAGGGGCGCGCGGCGCGCACCTAGTTTGTTTAGGGAAAATGTAGCAAATATATGTCATATTAACATATACAAAAATCAAGTGAAAAGACGAAGGGACTCTCGAGCTACAGGTTTTATAAGGTCATTTTCCATACTAAGAAATCACCTTAGGTACCATATTTCTTGAAATAAGGTTCCAATAAGAAAATGCTTATACAACTTTTAATAGCTTTTAACTAGGCAAATACGATGGACCTACTTGATTTTCAAAATTCGTTAAATGATTTTTTAATTTGCTTATGTCAGATCGCTTGTATGGGATCGATCCACTGTGCGCCGCCGGGGACGCGCCGGAGACGCGACGGCGCCGGCGCCGGCTAGCGCCACCCGCAACGGACTTAATTTGCTATGTATGGACACATAGCGCTGCGTCGACTATCTGTGCCGCCTGCACCGAACCCAGTGCCTGCATTAATGAGCAAAATTCATTCAATCCCTTGCGTGCCGTGCGTGCGGTGCATCCGGCGCGGGCCAATGGACGCGTACCTTAATGCTCCCATTCTTCAAACATAAAATGCACGTTCATCGCATCGTTCGCGAGATCTGAGGGCTGAGTGTACGTTAGTACCTAAATACGCATACTAAGCGTTTGAGATCACTCACAGGTAGATTTTACCTTATTGTAAAGAAATAAGATATGAAATAGTAACATTTGCAAATTGACAAACTTACACTCGAGATACTGTACGCCACGCATGAAAATGGCTATCGTGATCGTATCATTTTGTATGAAAACCAGAGCAGCGCCTTTTACGGTTGTATAAGGAACTAAAATTCAATAGATATTTGATGGACGACGCCCCGCCTCTTAGCTAAATATATAACCGAACATTATATTTGTTTGAAATTGTATTTTCATAGAGAACAGACGATTTGTTTGTTTTCAGCACGTCATCGATTTTCGTAAATTGAATTTTACTCTCTGTCCAATCCCGAAGCTGCCTCAAAAGATAACGTGCAACTTTAAATAAAACTACCATTTATTTGGCTTATAAACGGAATCAAATGGTTGAAACGTTGAAACATTGCACGTATAAAAGTTTTGAATGCACCGGAACGGACGTCAGATATTTTCAGCAACTAGTACGTAGTTTACCATCAGTGATGGTTTAATTACATTTTAAAAGTTGGACAACGAAATAACGTTTTCACTCTGTGTGTCTAAATTTACCGTTAATACGTTTAACCCTTTATAGACAAGTCAAATGCTAACTAACTTTCGTCTAAAAGTGAAAACGTAAACCACAAAATTTAATGCGGTCGTTTTAAGGTTATGGTGCAAGCTTGATGTGGAAAGATATTCTTTATATTCGATCGATAGATAAAAGTTATAGGGAAATGCTTACACTCCTGTGTTGTTCGGAAAACCAACAGTGGATTTTTTTAGAGTTTTATATTCTTTGAAGCACTGTATAATATGGTAGTTGCTTTAGCTGGGACGGTAAAATTTGCCATTACGCTGCATACTACTTTTTATATATAGTTTTTAAAAAGTTGAATTAACAGCGAGCCATGTATGAGAAGAGTCTTTTACAGGCTGGGGCCATGATATTGCTTTTTTATTAAGACAGTTAATAAAGGATTTACCTTTATTAACTGTCTTAATAAAAAAGCAATAATAAAAATGAGAATACCCCTTCAAAGTTACATAAATATTTATAAACATTTGAAATCGAATAATGGACCAAGGAGTTCATTTTGTTGAAATTATGAGTAGCGCTTTTATTTTATTTACTGTTGATGACACCTGTACCCCTAGTGTAAGTTTTTATGTCAAAAAACGCGAACTATCGTGAGTCCGTATTTATGTCAATTTGTATGAAAACTGCATAAGCGCGCTACTCGCCGCTAGAGGCGCTGATACAGTTTTCATACAAGTTGACATAAATACGGAATCGAAATAGTTTGCGTTTGCTTGACATAAAAACTTACACTAGGGGTACTGAATTACAGAACTTACATTTGTTTTGTCATCGTTCATAGCGACAAGAAACTTATTACTTTTTTACAAATTATTTTTTTATGTTACTAAGGAGATTAAGTTAATGTGATATAAGAAATTGGGACAAACAGTTTTAACGAATGGAAGGCCTTCCAGCTAGTGGTTACTTTGTCCATTTTGGCACAAACGTAATCGCAAAATCTTTTTATATAAGCTAACCTAGCAACCATCCTTGTTCGACGTTCGGTTCACAAATACGAGTACACGTTGAGAGGATATGGTTAGGGTTGTCATGTAAAACTATGATTAAAAAAGGAGTATAAGAATAACAGCGTTTTAGCTAAGTAAGTCCAAGAGAATATCTTTTTGTAAGAAATTTTTGAAACTGCTATTGTCTTAAGTGAATATTGCTTTGATAAGGTTACAACATTACCGACCAAACTATCCATAACCAAACGTTACGATTATATACCGCAGACATACCTACATGAAAAGCAGTTTTAATATATATACTAAAACATAGTAGACTCAAATGAAAGCGTCATTCAGTGTCATAACGTAAACCGATCAAAAATGCTCACTAGTTTTTCGATTGAGTTTCTAATAATAGGCTTTTGTTTTTAAAAAGTGCAGTTCATAAAAACAATTAATGGTACAACCAACGAAAATGTTAAAAAATCCGTATTATTTATTCACAGCAGAGTCAACTAAGCCTTCATCATACCTGATGTTAAGTGATGATAAGGCTGAAGGTTGAAGCGCACTACTCCCGGAATCCTCAACTGCTGAAGAACTGGCTATCTTATCTCACTGCCGGAACACAACAATAGTGAATACATCGTTGTTATTGCGTCAGACTTAGATAAGATGGTGGTAGCTAGCCAGGCGGACGTAGAACAAGCCCTACCACCAACCAAACCGAACACAATATGTACCCCCACTGGGAATCGAACCCGAGACCTCTGGGTCTGATACCAGTGGTGTGTACTACTAGACTACTGAGGCTGTTGAAAATTATAATCTACCTATAATATTTTGGCAACTTTTCGGGTTCGGGTGGCGCCCGGGTTAATTTTGCGTCCGAATTAGTTGTCGACAGCAAATACGTATATATGCGTCCTTTGTTCACATTCAATTCCAATTTTTTTTTCATACAATATCCCATTATCGAAGTCGACAACCCTACATTTGTAGAGGATTTGGGCCGGATTGGGATCATTATCCGCAGAAACACCCCACTTTTATAAATCCCCATAAGGGGTTAGACATTTGCTCAATATGGATGCTCGGGAATGCGATCGTATAAGAAAACATAAAGGGGCTATGGAATAACCAAAGGAAAACAGGTTCATAATTGTGTATCACATCTATCACTAAGTTTCAGTAGTAGGTTTGTGAAGATAAAGATGGTAGGTATAAAAAGAACATAAACAAATAAAGGATCACGAAAATGTGGTATAAAAATAAAAATATAACTCGGTATGGTTTAAATGCCATGGGCATAACACCATCACTATATTGTATCTGTTAGGAAACTGGCGGCTGTTACGGTTGCACCGCATTCGTGATAAATAGCCAAGACGGATGGCGAAACACATTATCGGATGCGCTATTAGACCTTGTTTCAGTTTTCTGTTTATTTCTTTTCAGCATATCAATGTAAGTATTTTATGGCCCAGCGACAAATTTCTACAGACTTTTTTTCATCCGTTTTATGAAACCCGATCAGAGACGTAAGCTACCACTAGGTATATAGAAACCAGGAGCATGACCTATATCGTGTCTATCAAAAGATTTAACTAAGTAACTGATATTCTAAACGCCACAATTGTAAATTTTCTCCAAACACTATCACTGAATCGTTTCGGATCCTATCTGTTCGGAAACTGGGGGCTGTTTCGACTGCACCGCTTTCGTGATAAATAGCCGAGGCGGATAGTGAACGACATTATCGAATGCGTTATTGGACAACCTTGTTGTGTTACAGCACAGATATTTATTTATTAAATGTTTATTGTATTATTAAATAGCTAAAACGGTTTACAAATAAATTGCTTGAATTTAGTGTTATTTCATTACTTACCCAATAACTGAGAGTATGCAAGTAGGTATTACCTACACTTTCATTTTAATAATAAGAACTAAACCTTAAGCTAAAAAAATATTTTTTTTAACTCGAAAAAAGTTTCAGGCTTGCAGTAAGAATTGTGTATCTACATTCTTAACTTAAGTCCAAGTTCATTTTTTTTTTCTAAACAGCATCATTGAATTGTTATTTGTTTCGGCTGCATCGTGTTTGTGATAAATAAGTAGCTGCGACGGATAGCGGAGCGTTACGAATGCGTTATTGGACATTTTGACTTCATTTCTTAAGTTTATTGTAAACATTTACAATAGATTCAATCTAAGAATTAATACAATTTTGTTCGATATTATTATTTGTGTAAGAGATATCGTGTTGTACATCTCCTCTAGGTAAAGTTGAGAAATTTTCCCGTGAGGTGACTCTACCAGTCAGTGTCGCGATGCATAGGCTTAATCCTAAATATGGTTTAGGTACCGTTAGAAAAGTCTTAATGAGTAGACGCCGACAAAATTCTGATTTGGGGATTTAGTTAGGACATGTACCTAACTAAATCCCATACAAACGAAGTCCTGTTCGAGGACTAGTATTTCATATTTACTGATAGAACATAGGCCCATATTCTAGAACGACACTTAAGTGGAGATCTCTTCTCAAGTACAGTTAGAAAGGGATGCAAATACATGCATCCCTTAAGATAAATTCTAGAATATTATATATTATATAAGGCTTTAGACTGTGAGAACTCGCGGGCAGCAACCAAGCAGCCCATAAAAAATATTTTATTTTGTCTTGCCGGTTATCACCATAAAAAATAAAATAAAATACTAGATGGTCGCAAATTTACTGCGTTGCAGTGATAAAAAGCTCTATAAAGCATTGGCCGGGCGCGCATTATGATCTTATACAGAGATATGACTGAAAGGTCTAATCAATTACTTGATAACATCGCCCTGTGGTCTTTGCACGTGTGTCGCAAAGGGGATTTGCTGAAACCTTTAAGATCATGTGCAGGTATATTATTGATGCGACTACAACTTTACTAAAATTATTTTTATAAAAAAATTAAACCGCCTTCAAAAAAACCACATCAAAAAAGTAAGAAATAATTCCTCACCAAATAAATAACGTAAGTACTTTGAAGTCGGGCGTGAAACATGTACAATTTTTTGTTGTTTTTGTTAAAACCCGCCCGACTTCAAAGTACTTACGTTATTTATTTGGTGAGGAATTATTTCTTACTTTTTTGATGTGGTTTTTTTGAAGGCGGTTTAATTGTTTTATAAAAATAATTTTTATTTCACTCTTTTTAGTGCATCGTGCAGGCAATTTACGTGTTTTCTGGTAAATAGGTATGTGATCAAACTGAAAACCTCCTTTTTTGAAGTCGGTTAAAATACCTTGAGGTATCCCCTTTTTAACAAAACAAGAATCATCTAAATCGGTTTATAAACAAAGGAGTTATGCCTAAAGATACGTATTAAATTCACATAAAGTGGTAACGAAAACAACAGTATTTTCAAGATTACCTGAAAACTACTGAACCGATTTCAAAATTTCAAAAAATGGGACCAACTTGGAAACCAACCTGATGTAATAACGTTTGAACCATTTCAATCGGTTCAGCCGTCTTCGAGTAATCGGTGGACATACATAAAAAAAAAAAAAAAAAAAAAAAACATACATACAGACGAATAGAGAACCTCCTCCTTTTTGATTTAGAAGTCGGTTAATAAAATTAAGGATTTCCTTGAAAGAAACCCGTTTTATAATATTTCAGAATTCATGGCGTGCTCGTTTTTTGTGATATTTTAGATTAGAAAAGGTATGAAATTTGAATTTAGTTAAATTGTACATAAATTACATAATTTTAAAATGAACTGTTATTTAAATATTTTTTATTTATATTATATTTTCATATTATCACCAAATATCTGATTTGCAGATATTTAGTGTTTTAATTTTATCAATACAATGATTGCGATTCCCGAAAATCAATTTATAGTCGTGCGAATGTGTAACCGTCTAGAGTGGGGTGTTACACGCCTCACGCGATTGCTTTTATTACCTTTTAGATGCGCTCAATTAAAGTTTAAAAAACTTTCAAATTTTTTTAACGTAGGTACAATTTAAATAGGAAAATCGTCTCAACAGTCGAAGAAAAAGTTAAAAAATAAGTCGTCTACTTACTATTTTTGTACTAAAATACCTACTTAGGTACTAAACTTTTGAAAAATATATTCGTGTCAGATGCATTTCTCCAACCGCAACGACGAAATTTAGCAGCTGGGTCAAACTATATTAGAATTTCCTGGAACCATGCTTAAGTTATGTTCTAAATAACGCAAGGACAAGTTGCCTTGCAGCCACAGTTGGTTAAATATGGGGGCAATATTTCTGAATGTAAACTTATACTAACTTATGCGAGAGATAGCCAAATAAGTAAATTGGGTTTTTTGAAATAGGTATATTTTATTCATATAGCTCTCAATACAATTTCGATAAGTCGTTATGGTAATTTCTTAAAACAAAAGGTTGTTATTAGTTTTAAATCATTATTATTTATGACTCGCAAATTTCAATCAACAATACTACAACATAACCGGTTGGAGTGTCAAGAACGGCCGAGCTAATAAGAGCGCAGAAGGCGATTCGCTTCCTGTCATTATATTCGATGAGATCATAATATTCGTAACCTTTATCTCCGTTTAAAACAAAGTCAGTCGGTGCAGTATTTTGCGTTTTATTATTCTTCTTCTTATCGAATCGACGACAACCTCAAATACGGGCAGCCCGAAAACCCGCAACTTCAATAGCATTATTATTATTATTATATATATATTATTATTATTTATTTCACAAAAAGACAATTAAATGATTTTTTTTTATAAAAATGTTGCTTTAGTTCGTGAGGCTTATCTAGGGTATTGTTGATCAAAGCTCGCAAATAAACTTTCTATACTATCTCGCTTATATTCTAATTTAAATATTATTACAGAAAATAGCATAAAAGAAAATCCGCGATCAAACATACTGATTTTGACGAATTGCGGTAGCGCGACTAATATATTCGATTATTCGGTACTAAAACGCGATGGTCATATCGCTTATTTTCGCACTATATCGCTGAGTCGCGTTCTATAAAGACAAAACACATAACAAACAGTTAAAACAGTTATATTTTTCCATGTTCGATAAAATTTTGTAATAAAAAGCACCATTTTGTGTGTGGGCGTTAAAATGTGTTTTGTTGCTTGAATTTGGTGCGTGTAATTTCAGCGAAAATTAACTGAGTTTGTATTTTGCTGTATATGAATATTACCCACATTAATTTTTTGCTGTTGTCACATTGTATTCAAAGATTAAAATTTACTGAAAAATTTAACGGTAAGCTGAAAATATTGATACCTACCAGATGCTTTCATACGAAAATGCCATTGCCATTTTCATAAAGATTTTTATGGACTGTTTTCATAAAAATGTTAACCATAAAAACGGCAAATTTTCTAAAGGATAACCAATATAATAAAATAATATAGTTTTTAAAATCTAAGTTTAAAAAACTATTAATATTAGCGGTAGTAGATAAACCAATTTTCTTCCTTTTTTCCCGTCTTTTAATTTTCTTCCTTCTTCCTTTTGGTTTTGAAATCGAGTCTAAGGCCCGTATTATAGAACGACGACAATCAAATGAAGATCTATTCTCAACTAAAATTAGAAAGGGATGCAAATACATGCAACGAATACATTCATCCCTTGCTAACTATACTTGAGAAGAAATCTCTGTCTACGATTTCTATACAAATCAACTGGATTTGTTGTTCGATGGAAAGTTTTAAAATTTATAATAATTACAATAATTTATAATAAAATGGGTTATGCTCTTTTATTTCAAAAAGAATAGAAAAGCTGTCTAAATTCTCATTAGCAGATTCTAGGTAAATATCGTACGTGGAAAATTACTTTTTATTCTATAAAATGACACATAATTCCACTCTTTTTTCATTACTTGAATTTTGATTTAATCATAACTTGGTGTCTTTTAATTTAAAAAATAAAAATGGTTGTTTAACAAAATATATCGGTGAGTTCTATAGGCAAAATATCAGCAATCTATAGAGGCACTAAAAATGAAAATATTTTTTATGACTTAACATGCTTTAAGGGCCTCTTTCACAATGTCTAAGTAAGTTCTCATTAGCTGTTACTTGACATCATATTCCATACAAATCTGTCAATTAAACTGGAAAGTATCTCCTAATCGGACATTGCACTTAATGTCATAAAATGCCCGTGGTCCAGCATTTAAAATGGCTGACAATGATGAAACAACGGAACGTTCGAAATGAGCCAACACGTGTCACTTTGTATCCGTATTATTTTTTTACCCGAACCGGTGTTATCCCGACCCGGGAACCTTTGAAATTCCGCATGAGGGGCGCCATAGGTAGGTACATCACAAAAACAGTAAATTATCCTAATTCAATAAAGTGCTGCGCGACATTTGGAGGTCCGAAAGGTTCGCAAGGTCCGTCCGTGGCCTAACTCGATAATAAAAGGTCTGCAATGTTTTGATACCGCTCCGGTTTATAAAATTTATATTGTACCTCACTGAGCACAGGCACTTGTTTTTACGAGGTAGCATAATTTTTGACGTCCTCAAACGGCATATTTGGGCTCTAATGGACAGCTGTATTGCTAATAAAAATATTCATCATGTTACCGAGCTAACGACATGTTCTCATGAATACGATCAACTTTTAATATGAGTGGGTTGATAGCTTTCTGGTTTATTTGCCACTAGTCTAGGGTCTCGTTTCTTTACCTATATGTGGAGTTGCAATGGCCCAAAACATCTTTTGCATTGTATCTAGTTCTATAGACAAACTTTCATTCCTTTTCACTGCATTTGAGGCATAAGTTTGCAATAAAAGCAGTATAGGTATGCGCTTTGCGTTGGTTTTTTCTACATTCAGTCCTTGACTTATAAAAAAACAATTTTAGAGACAAAATTTAAATGTTAATCTAAAATTAGAAGTAATTAAAGTTTCTGAGCTTCGAAAAAGTCTTCCCAAACCGAGTTTCATAAGTTTAAATTCAGCTTAGTAAAAATATTAGATTTGCTCAAACACTATATTCCTCTATCTATTCCTAGCACAACAGTTCCTGTGAAGACAGAACAGACGCAATTCTCGTACAAATAAATAAAAGAAAAACAACTTTATCTCCAACAGCGATGGTGACACATTCCCATAATTTATACCGCAAACAAAACAATAACGCTTTTTAACCCGCACTATTACAATTTATTATTCGCCCAACTGCTGGCATATTTCGCTTACTAGTTTTATTAAAGATTTATTTGATCATAGCTCCAGGCAGATATTTGTTTACAGCGTTGTAGAACAGAATAAAATTCTCTTTAGTCTATAAATTTTCTTAGGACACTACAATGACGTCTAGAACTTTGAGGTTACGGAGAAAATGTGTTCAGTATTTTGAGGAAAATTTATTGTTTCAATTTAATATAGGGTGCCTGCTGCTTGGTGTAGCATGAGTTATTGGTGATATAATTTAGGAGCATTAACGTAATCTCGAGGTTTGAATCTCTTGAATCACTAAGTTTTGATGCAAAGTTGCACCAAAATCCGTTGCGCAGTTTGAAAGATCTAAGCGTACCCCTAGCATGAAAAACTATCGTGATGGTAATCGAATAAGGTTCATAAGCTGTCATAGTGCTGCTGTCAAATATGTATGAAATTTCAGTTTCTTATACAACCGAAAGAGTTTGCTCGCTGCTATGGTTTTCATACAAAATAATACGATCACGATGCGGGTAACCATAACGACAGTTTTTCGTGCTAGGGCTACCAGGTGACGGTAGTGGGAAACGACTTTGTAAAGAAGCTAAGGTATTGAAAAGGTTATCTGGTTATTGTAATTGGACCGAAGCGCAAAGGACATAGGGTAAGTGCCGGATTAATGCCGCACTTTTTGAAATTGCCACAGGTACCTACTTAACATACTGTGCAAAATCAACAAACTATTTATGAATACACAAAGTACAATCTTTCATCTATAAAATCATATAGCAGATATTGGATTATTGTAGTTAGATTATGAGCTACAATGATTTTTGCAGACCACCAGACTAATTATTGTCGCACTACAGATTGTCGCCTCAACAGTCAAATAGGGCTGAGCAATTTGTTGCCCCTTTGAGAAATATATGAATTTGAGTATATTCATTCAAAAACATAATTTGGGAAGAAAATAAAATGTATTGAAAAACATTTTTCCATTCGGAATAATTTATTGGCGCCTATTTTGCGTTACAGTTACAGGATAGACGCCACAGTACAAAAAGTAACTATGTATTTACTGTTCGAGTCATTTTATAACAAAATCTATCGTTTTTAAACTTAAACTCATGGTATGCTGTGCCAAAGAAATCATTATGATAATCAAAATAGTCCACAACCAAAGAATTTCTCCAAAGGCGCCTATCCTTCCAAATTTTGTTGTACAAACGAATATAAAAGAACATCTTCAGGATAGATGCCATTTTGAATTTATCCTCATCACATTCCGTTCCAAATCTACTATTTTGGAGCATTTTGTTACTGAAACGAAAGAAAAATAATCGTATATAACACATACTTCTAGTGTTAGTAAGAAATATGTTGCTTGGTTTAGGGATAAACGCCTTTAAGGTCACTTATCCCGATAAAAAACGAGGTTACTATCCATTTCGTAGAGGATCTTACAGGAGATGCCTTCTTATATAAATATTACACATAATGAAAGAAACAAATAAAAACATGTTTAAGTAGGTAGGTATATTAATAGATAGACGTTACGATCAATACATAACAAAAACAATCCACTCACCATAAAAAAGAGTAGAGCCTCTAAAAGAGCAGTCAAAGAAAAAGTAAAAAAAAAATTACTTACATAAATAAAATAAAATTAATGCTCATGAATCGTCCAACATTTTTTACGTACCACTCGTAAAGGACATCTTTAACTGACAAAACAAACTCATCAGCTTTAACAGAAGCAACGCATTGACAAAATAATTATGTTGTTGCTAGAAAAAAATGGTGCCATAATAAAATTTATAGCAAAAGCTGATGATGCTGAAGGTAAATTTTCTTGGTCGTTTCAGTAAAATAATTTAGGTCTCTTTTTTCGAGCGTTAAAATTTTTTTTGCTGACTGTGACGCACCAACTTGCTTTATAGCGTGTCTTATGGCCGACTGGCGGAGTACACGGGGCGGGCTACCTAGTATACTACAATCCGGGCTTGACTTCATAGATTATTTTGAAAACGCGGCATATATCCCACGGTGGCATCTATCCGTGACTTTTTCGATTATTTTCACATTGTGGCCTATAAAGTTCGGTAAGTGCCATAATTTGAAAAGCAAAGTTAACCTTTTTCGTCTTGTATTTTGGATGTTACATAATTTCTGATATTATTAGAAGATAAACACCTAAAATTATAATTTTGATGTACAAAGAAAACACTATATACAATTGATTTCTCTAATATCGGGATACTAATGGCAGTTTTAAATTAACAAAACACTTTATTCACACCGAGAATAAACGGTTGCTGTTTTTCCACAGCAGCGTATTCCAGAATCCTTCTGTAATGCTGCTAACATCCGCATAGAAATTCACAGCGCGTAATAACTGAAGCGTGCACAAAAAGGAAAACCGGACCGCTCTAAATGAAACAAAAGTATGCATGCCCATTTTCTCTTTACATCACAACTCAGTCTTAAAACTAAGGGTTAGGGTTTCAAATTGCATGCACGGGAGTTTTAGATTGTTTGGCTAATAGTTAACGCGGATGTCCGGCGCGCAGGTTCTGGAAGCGCCGGCGCCGCCGGTCTAAAGTCAATTAACTAAGGCTTTGGCCGCATGAATCGTATCCATTGAACGCAGTCGCATATTCATGATTCGGTACCGAGACGCCGGACTCCGTCTTTATACAATTACATCTAATTCTCTCTCTCTCATCAGTCTATTCTGTTCTGTTACTTTGTGACCAAATTGTCTCCGAGTTCCGAATTGTGCAATGCTGAGTGAATTGTTTCGTTCGTAACGAGGAGATTGTGTAACTGTTTTGTTACCCAAGATGGATTTTAAAAGCTTTGTTAGAGTGAGGAAAGTTGGAAATACTTAATTAAATTAATTTCAGGGTACAAGTTTTGGAGCTTGCAAATTAAGAAGTAAGTCTGCTCGCGGACGGCCATTAAGATGTTGAATAACTATAGGTCATTTTTCTCACGTAGTTACTTAATTACATTTCAATGTTTTCAAATATTGTTTTAGTTATGAAATTGTAGATTATTTAATTTAATCCAGAAATAAAAAATACAAAGTTTCCAACACTACCTAACTCTGTTAAATAAAGAATGCGAGTTTTAATCCGTAAAAATGACTTTAATAATAATACGCGTGCTAAGAAAATTAAAAATGCTTTAAAAAATGCATATAATTACGTTGTGACGAGCAAGAGAAAGAATATATATGACGGGTACTTTTGTACCTAGACGAGGTCAATGGTCAATTATAACAATTAAGCCAAGTAGCCCCTAAAAGGGCGTCCAAAGAGACAAATGTCGATCGCTAACAAGTTGGTGGCAAACGAGCCTCATCAATATTCAGGGTTGGCGCCAAACTCGGGCAAAGATAGTTAGCGTACGTGATTGGGAGTCGCGGCAACTTTTGCCCGTAGCACCTAATAAAATCAAACAGTTCCTAACGATGGCTGGAATAAGCGTTCACAATGAGCTGAGGAGGTATCTGTTAGTAATAAACTAATTTAAAGCAATGCGAAAGAAAACGAACAAGTTTGAATATTTTAATTTTAATTAGTATAGTATAACTATCACTTAATCGTTGTCATTGCCTTTTTGAGGCTATACGGAAAAATAAATATGAAGTATAGAATGCAAATTTTTGCAAAATCGACGAATATAATAAATTAATTAAAATAAAGAAAGTAAACTATCTCATTAAATATAAAAGCGGCAAATTTTCAGAACTGAGTTTATTAGGTTTCTGATGTTTCCTTACCCCTTTGGGCGTGGCCCTTTGGTCCTTTGGACGGGTGATGACCCTAAACAAAGGTATAAAATAATGACCGTCATTTAATAGCGTGAAATCTTTGAATATGCTACCTATGCATGTTGATGAATATGTTTTTAAACGAGGAGTGGGAGATATTAATACAACAAGTTATTGATTATAAAAAAACGAGAATCGTCGAATTTATCCAATACTTCTTACGCGCTATATAGCCAGCGCTAATTTCATCTTTCGCGTGTAAGGGCAGTAATACCTTCACATTGATGAAATTAGCGCTGGCTATATAGCGCATAAGAAGTATTGGATAAATTCGACGCTTCTCGTAACGACTCCGCAGCTCAGTGGTTAGAGCAGTCGCCCGGAAAGCGAAAGGTCGTGGGTTCGAGTCCCATCGGAGCTAGTTGTGAGACGGGTCGATTTTTTCTGAAATACTTCATTTTCCATTTTTCAAGACATTACCTAGTTCAAAGAAATGTTGACTAAACAATGTAATTGCGTCATGTTTGATTCTGCAAATGGCTTGAAAAGATTCAAAAATATGTTTTGTAAGAAAAGGCTTTCAAAAGCTTTTATTTTACTCGTTTTATCAATTACTTGTATAGGTTCAAAATAGGATTGTATGTAGGTATATTCAATATGGCACTTCAAGCATAATATGCTCATAGTATTATATGATCTGAGACAATATGTCAACGTTCATTTCTTTTTAAATTCAATAACCAAGTTTTGTCAACCACAGTTGAGAAACTACAAGGCCTGCATTTCGACAACTTGCAAACTCCTCCACCACTGCATAAAGTGGTAGTTTGGGAACTATCGATTTAGATTCAAAGACTTTAAAATTGGAGTTCCGCTAGTTTTTTCCCTAATTTGAGAAGTTCAAAGCGGCCGCATTTTAGTATTCGCCATGGGAAATGTAAACTGAACGACTCGACAAGTCTGAACTAACTTTGACAATAATCAACCGTGGGTAAAATCAACGACGCCACGAGAAGTAAGTACTTACCGACGCAAGTTAAACAAGCCAGGATTTTAAACGTTAGGTACTCTGTAATGCCTGGTAAAGGTTTTTTTTTACCTTTTTGGAATTCACAATGCTATTGTTATTACTGAAAATGTATTAGAAAAAATCAACCCGTCACACAACCAGCTCCGATGGGACTTGCACCCACACTTTCACTGTCCGGACATAGCATTCGCCCGAACAGTGAAAGGTCGTGAAATCTTTTGTATCATTTAGGTATGAGGTAAAGCTTTCACCTCCAATAGCGGAGTACAGGAAAATCTAACGACGCGACGTCTATGCAAATATATTTCTTCTATTTTGCTGTTAGTCCACAACGAACTGTAACTACTACAATTAAGATCTTTTACATTGTGGAATAGCAATAAATGAATATGAATAATATATATATTTATATGAGATTAGCGCTTCGCCCGCGACTTCGTCCTATAAAATTGAAATATTCACGCGACTTTTAACTAAAAAAGTATTATTATAATATTTTTCGATAATAAAACTGCATTGTGTATGCAAAAAAGTAAAAATTTAAATAACTATTAAAAGGTACTTTCAATAACTATTAAATATTTTTATAAATAGCTATTAAATTAATAAGATGAAATTAGATGAATGAAAAAAGTATTCTATGTGTTATTCCAGCCTATCATCTATCTCTGTTGCAAATTTCATCAAGATCCGTTCAGTTCGTTAGTTTTTGCGAGAAAGAGCAACAAACATCCATAGGTACATCTAAACTTTCTCAACTCATTTTGGCCAAATTCTATGGAAGCTAAGGTGATAATTCTGGTAAAAAATAAAATTAGTAAATATAGATTTAAAATGAAGAAAGATATTATTTAAATCTATAAATTCTGTAAGCTAACTAACGAAAACTATTTTCTGCTTCAATTCCGTATAAAACAGACTTACCTACTTATAAAACCTTTCGCGAACGTGGTACACAGTCTGTAGGATTGCAATAATAATTAACGGAGTCGCTCGGTGGTGATTTGGGCACACTGTTCCGGAAAATGAGCGGTGCAATAATTGCCACTATTGTTCTCTTAGGGTTGACAGGAGTCTTGGTAGGAGTAGAACATGTGAACAACACAGCATGCATTGCTACAAGGGTTGGACCAAACTCCATACATTGCTGCCCATTCATCTTTAAAATAAAGCTTTTGATGATTTCAACAAAATACTAAAATCACTAAGGGGCCTGAATTACGGCTACATTTGAAGTCGACAATACCCATCAATCCGCAATGTGCTAGCCTGCAAGTTAATGGGCGTTATGGTCTAAATTTCTTATCAAGAAATAAAGATGGCTTGTATATGGGGCAATATAAGGGCTTGTGGGCGGTGCCGCAAAGAAAATTCCAATAGTAAATAGGTAAAGATGTATTTTGATAAGAACACAAGGCAGAAAAACGAAACACCAGAGAATGACAAGTATAGTGTAAGGAGTGAAGTACATAGGATAGAAAAGTAGGAAAATCAAGATATAGTATAAAAACCTTAAAAAAGTATTTACATAATTAGTTTATACCAAAATTATTACACAGGCGCGCCACATCACTCCCCCGCTAGACCGTGACTACGGTCGACAAACCGATCAGGGAGACGCACTCTTCTTCCGCTGGCCGTCCGTTTGATCTCTTCGTGAGGCTTCACTGGATCAGTGGTCTCGCGGGACATATAGGCCGGCTTGAGCCTGTCAATTGAGACGTTGACATTCTTGGCGTTGACCTGAATTTCAAAAAACTTCGGCTGCCTGCTGACGACTCTGTAAGGTCCAACGTACGGTGGCTCCAAGGCTCCTCTTAATCGATCCTGACGGAGGAAGACATGGGATGCAGTATGTAGGTCCCGTGGCACGTAGAAGGCAGAAGTGGAGTGCCAGGACGTTGGACGTGGTGAGAGCTTCGCCATGCACGCGCGAAGTCGTGTCGCGTACTGGGTGGCGTCAGCTGTCAGGAAATCGTCCTTTGGAGACAGGAACTGGCCAGGCAAACGAAGAGGCTCGCCGTAGACCAAATCAGCCGGGGAAGCTTGAAGATCGTCCTTCCAGGCACTGCGCATACCCAGAAGCACAAGAGGAAGAGCTTCAGTCCACTGCGGAGAATCGTAGCACATTATGGCCGCCTTGAGCTGGCGGTGAAGTCGCTCGACGATACCGTTGGCCGCTGGATGATAGGCGGTGGTGCGAAAGTGTCGCGCACCGACCAAAGCAGTGAGGGCTTGGAAGAGGTGACTCTCGAACTGGCGTCCGCGGTCAGTGGTCACGCGCTCTGGACAGCCGAATCTGGCAATCCAGCCAGACACGAGAGCAGCAGCACAGGACTCGGCAGTGATGTCCCTGAGAGGATACGCCTCAGGCCACCGTGTGAACCTGTCGATGACGGTGAGGCAGTACCTGAATTCAGAGGACTGGGGCAGGGGCCCTATGATGTCGAGGTGTATGTGCGAAAACCTCGAGGATGGAGGAAGGAAAGATGAAAAAGGCGAGAAGGTATGGCGAGAAACCTTAGATTGCTGGCATTTCAAGCATTGCCTAGCCCACTCTCTACAGTCCTTACGAATCCCTGGCCACACAAATCTTTGTGCTACCAGTCGCACTGTAGCTGAACTTCCAGGGTGATGCAAATTGTGCAGCATATCGAAGACTTGCCTGCGGAAGGTGGGAGTGACAAATGGACGAAGTGCAGGACCGGACGAGTCACAATACACTGGAATCTCACTGGACTCTGTGGGAACTCTCAACAGTCTCAAAGCAGTACCATGTTTCAACAGCTCCTGCAACTCTGGGTCTTGCTCCTGAGATTCTGCCAAGGACTGGTAATCAAGAGTAGGTTTGGTCACCTGCTCCACCCGCGATAGTGCATCAGCCACTATGTTCTCTCGACCGGGTATGTAACGAATATCCGTGGTGAACTGTGAGATGAAATCGAGATACCGGAACTGCCTAGGTGAGCACTTGTCCCTGTTGAGACGAAACACAAAAGTAAGAGGCTTGTGATCCGTAAACACGGCGAACGTTCTTGCTTCAACCATGTGGCGAAAGTATTTGATGGCTTCGTACACTGCCAGCAGCTCTCGGATCGTAGGGGCTATACTTCTTCTGCGAAGGTTTAAGTTTCTGAGAGAAGAACGCCAATGGTTGCCAGTCCTTGTCCTTAGTGCGTTGCTGTAGCACGGCTCCTATAGCCATATCTGAGGCATCCGTGACTAAAGTCAACTCAGCAGTAGGATCGGGGTGTGACAGAAGGGCAGCCTGAGAAAGGGAAGTCTTACACCTCTCAAAAGACTGCAGTAACTGCGGCGTCATCTCGATCGGCTGTGAACCCTTAATCCGAGGGCCAGCCAAAATGTCTGTCAAAAGTGCCTGAATCTGAGCTGCGTTGGGAATAAAGCGACGGTAAAAATTAAGCATACCCAGAAATCGCTGAAGTTCCTTAACAGTGCGCGGTGGTGAGAAGTTCTGGATAGCTTCAACCTTCGTCTCTAATGGTTTCGTACCGGCGGCTGAAACTTGATAGCCCAGGAAAGTTACTTCGCGCTGACCGAATTTGCACTTAGAAGGGTTTATGAGTATCCCGTACTGCTTCAAACGTTCAAATAGCTGCCGCAGATGCTCTCTATGCTGTGCAGGAGAAGAGGAAAACACCAGAATATCGTCGATGTACCCATAGCAGAAATCGAGCCCCAGGAGGACTTCATCGACGAATCTCTGAAAGGTTTGAGCAGCATTCCTTAAACCAAAAGTCATATACGGGAACTCGTACAATCCGAACGGCGTTGTGATGGCAGTTTTGGGTATGTCAGGAGGATGTAAAGGGATCTGATTTTTTTTTTTTTTTTTTTTTTTTTTTTTTTTTTTTTTTTTTTATTTACAACTCCTTAGACATAAGGTCCAAGCCTTTTTTATTACAAATATAGTTTCTTCTCTCTCATTCCAGTTCCATCATACATTCCTCTCGTACTTTTATTCCGCATACTTTTTCTTTCTTTCATTCATCCTCATTCTCACTTTAACGGGTGGGATGCCCGCCTATTCTAATCTATCTATTTTATTCTTTATTTATTTAATCTTTAAGCAGGGTAAATAAAGTTCTTACACGTTGTAACGTCTGTTACAGGCTTTTTGTTTCCATTTTACATACTTATATCCTATTTACATTTTCTTTTATTGCTTACACTTTCTTATGCTATAATTTCTTTATTAATACAAATGTATATCTTGTTTAACATTAATTTCCTTACTATATCCTTAATTAATACAGTATTATTCTTAGTTACATCGACGTTGTACATAATATTATCTTACAGTACCTAAATTTTTTACAATCAAGTTTTCACATTTTTAAATAATCTTATAACTATTTACATTTTCATTTTTTAATGCTGTCAGGCAATAAAGTCAATTATTGCTGCAGTATTATTTGTTAACTTTTATTTCTTTTTATTACATCTTTTACAATCGTTTTACAGTAATTTAAGAATGTGTCCCTGTTTCCACTATTCATAAGTAGTGGGAGGTTTTCTTTGTTTATGTCGATGTTTAATTTTTGCTCAGTATCATATTTTTGTGTTTGGTACACCGGACAGTGAAGAATAATGTGCAGCACGTCTTCACTAACAGCTGGGTCACAGATACACGATGGGCTCTCTTTACACTTGAAACGATGCAAGTATTCGGAGAACCCACCGTGCCCCGTTAGAATTTGTGTTGTCCACCTGTCCGGTGTAAATTTTCTTATTGTCTTGTATGCTTGTTTTACATTAGGGAAGAAAGCCTTTGTGACTGCGCCTGTTTCAGCGTCCTTATATCTTCTGTCCCATTCCTCAATCGAAGACTGCCTGAGTGTTCGCTTGATGAATGAGACAGGGCATTTATCGTAGGCGTGACTCCTTTTCAACTTTAATGCCGCCTCCTTTGCCAGAAAGTCGGCCCTCTCGTTACCCTCCAACCCCACGTGTGCTTTAATCCAAAATAAATGCACAGATTTACTTTGTTGCAAGAGTTGATTTATGTTTGCTCTTATTTCCATTGCGAGTGGGTGGAGGGAACCGGGAGCGCAGACTGTCTGGAGAGCCGCGGTCGAGTCGCTGTATATACCAAAGGAGGTCGCATTGATTTTTCGCGCGGCCCTTGTGGCTTCATATATGGCCAGTAACTCCGCCTGATACACGGTGCAGTATTTAGGTAGGCTGAGTTTTGTAGCTCTGTACTCAGTATCGCCGCGCCAGATGGATAATGCGGCTCCTACCTTTTCCTCTATCTTGCTACCGTCTGTATATATTTTTATGTCGAAGCTTTCGCTACTGTCCACTGCTTCCTGGTCCGGAAGGTCCCTATAGGTAATATGTGGTCGTGTACCCGGGTGTGGTGCCCTTAGAGCGGAGGTCATTCGCTCGATCTCTCTGTCCCCTAGCCCCGTCGGGGCCTCACCCCTCTTGATTTCGTACAGGGAGGCCACCTCACGTGCTCGAATATCAAGCGGGAGAGTCCCCGCCAGTGCCAATGCAGAGTTCAGAGAGACCGTTCGATAGGCCTTACAAATTTTCAGGGCAAAGCCGCGTTGCACAGCGCCTAACCGTTTTTGTATGCCTATTTTTAAGGACGCCGGCGCCCAGACGCTTGCCGCATATAGTATTATGGGCTCGACTGCGGCCATATAAATCGTGTAAATTACCTCCGGATGCAGACCCCAGCTGACCTTTGCTGCTCTTGTCAATTGTTTCGCGATATTTATTGCTTTTCTACACGCGTTCGCGACGTGTGAATTAAAAGTTAGCTTTTCATCCAGAGTTATTCCTAGGATTTTTATCTCTTTTGATGTCTGTATTGCTACTCCGCCCATGCTCAGGCGCGGGGTGTCGAATTTAAGTTTTCTTGTAATTACCATTTGTTGTGTTTTTTGTGGTGCGAATTTCAATTTATTTTCCACTCCCCACTCCCGAACACGCTCGAGCGTAGCATTTGCCTGATTCTCGATCGCGGCAGCGGTGTCCCCATTAAAGATCAATAATATGTCGTCCGCGAAAGCGTGCACATAAAAACCTCGTCCTTCCAGTTCCAACAGCAATGGGTTCAGCATTATATTCCATAGGATTGGACCGCCTATTGATCCCTGGATGCATCCCTTGTTTGTTGTTTTGGAATATTCCTGTCCCCCGTACCTTACGCAAACCCTTCTATCTCTGAGGTAACTGTCTATTGTCTTTCTTAAATTTATTGGACAGTTAAGTTTCGCTAGTTGCACTTTGATAGCCGGCCACCAGGCGCTGTCGAAGGCACCCTCTATGTCAAGTGATACAACTGTGACAAGTTTCTTTTCTTTTAGCTTGTTTTTAATGTGCTTCATCATGTCATAGAGGGCGTCTTCGCAGCTCCTTTGAGGCATGAACCCGTATTGTTTTGGGCTAATCCTTGGCAGGACATGATGTTTAATTCTCGCCATGATCATCTTCTCGAATATTTTCCCCAGAACTGGGAGTAGCCCTATAGGCCTGTATGATTTAGGGATCTTATAGTTTTCTTTTCCGGGTTTGCGCAGGACTACTACGGTAGCTTCTTTCCATGCTTTAGGGAAGTGATGGTGTTCCAGGCATTTATTAAGCAGGTTCAGGAAGAGGGTGGGGTCGTTTTTTATTACCTGTAGGCATATGTCTGAGGTAAAGCCTTCTGCTCCTGGCGCTTTTTTTGGGTTGAAGCTTTCAGCTGCAGTTTTAAGTTCTTCCAGTGTAAAGGGTGGATCCTGTTCTTGTTGGGTTTCTGCATTATCATTGACAATTTCCGCTTTTTGTCTTGTTTCTTTTTGCACTGTAGTTTCATTTTCCTCAAGATCCTCTGGGAAAAAGGTGTTTGTCAAGATTTTCGCTGAATCTTTCGCGTTAAGAGTTACTCCGTTTTCCTCTAAAGGTATGTCCTCTTCCCTTTTCGTGGTTCTCCCTATAATCCGGTAAATTCCCTCCCACACCCCCTCCCTATCCTGCCTATTACAAAACTCTTTCCAGCTTTCGGTTTGTGCTTTTTTGGCCTCGTTTTCGTACTCTTCTTTTTGTTTCAGGTACTCCTGGACCACGATATCTCTGCGGATCGGCGCTGCGTTCCTGATTCGCCGCTTTGCAGTCATCACCCTCCGCTTCATATTTTCAAGATCCTCCGTCCACCACGGCAAGGTGAGTACAGTTTTCCTTTTCCTCTTTGGTATGCTTTGGTCGCATGATTGTGTTATTGCTTTATTCAGGTTTTCTAGGAAGACTTCGACATCCTCCGCGCTTCGAATTCCAGAGATCTCCGTTTCATTTAGTTTGCACTCGGATTTTAATTGGTTGAATTTCTCATGAAATTGGTCCCAATTGGATTTCCTTGTATTGTATAGTCTGGTCGTACGCTGGATGTCTACGCCCTCTGACTTCCTTAGCATAATATTGAAGGAAATGCCGTTATGGTCGGAACTGGTCAATTCATCTCTGACTGTCCAATCTGTTATTATACCTATCAGGTTCTCGGTGCAGAAGGTGACATCTACAAAGCTCGAAAAGCGCTTTCCCCCCCTTTCGGTGTCATAGGTTGGGGTTTCTCCCTGATTTAGGACTTGGAGTCCCAGCTCGTGGAGTGTTTCGGCCATCTCTTGTCCCTTGTGGTCATTTTTGGGACTACTCCACCATACGCTTTTGGCATTTGCATCACCGCCGCCTATCAGTTTCCCTGTTGCAAATCTATGTGTTATATTTTTGATCTGCTGCAGGTAGCCATCTATAGGCTGGTCAGGTTCGAAATAGTAGGAGAGGAGTGTTATCTTCCAGGCTTTTGTGCTGACCCCCAATACGACCACATTATTGTTAGTCAGGTCAGGGTATTGGGTCACATCCAAATCTGGGTCGAGTATGGCTATTGCTGCCTTGACATTTCCGTCGCCGCCGTTTTGAAAGATCCTTACACCGCTATAGCTCTTCATCTGATGTTTATTACCTATATATGGCTCCTGCAGCAACATTATCGAGATTTCTTGTGTCGAGGCTTCTTTAAAAATCTCCTCTGTGGCCAGTTTCTTCCTTTGGAGGTTTGCCTGGAACACCTTGTACTTTATCTGCGGGCTATTTTGCAGTGGGACAACTTTAGCAATACGCTATAGTGCTTCTCGCCAAGCTGTCCCACTTTTTTCTTATTGGGCACTCTACACTGAATGCGTCGTGCTCGGTGTTTGGCTGTTTAGACTTTACACAGTTTCTACAGGTTGGACGCGCAGAGACCGCGTACACTTCGCAGTGTGCCTTCAGATGTGTCCCACCGCAGTGACTGCACAGTTCTTCTTTCTCATTACAGAAACGCTTACTATGACCGTATGCCAGGCACTGCGTACACTGCACGAGCGGTGACTGGTCCACAACATTACAGTACATTATCCCTACTTTTATTCTCTGTTGTTGTATTATTCTTTCCCAGATCTTTGGGGAGACGCTGTATATTACATGGACGGAGTGTGTACTTTTAGTATTTTTCCTGTATTTCATTTTGATCTCCGTTTCCTCTTCTTTGAGGTCCTTAAAAATTTGTTTGTTATCTTTTATTATACTTTCTGTGAGTTTCAGCACATCTTCGGCGTCTGCTTTTAATACATACAGTATTTTGATTAACGGGTTTTTGTTTTTCGCTTCCTCCACTTTCAGTTTGTCTTTAGCTTTTCCCAGCCTCTTTACTAGCCTTTCTCTTTCTGTCTTGCTTTCGCAGCTCATTATTATTTTTCTATCTTTGGCTTTTCTTATCTTCTCTACCTTTATGAATCCATCCTCGTCCTCCCTCCCTACGGCCCCCCGTACTTTTTCTAGCACTTGGTCGCCGGTCTCGCCCTCATCCGTTGAGGTGATAATGACGGAATGCAAGGCTTGGCATCTTGGTAGGTTGTAAGGGGCGGCCACGACGTTGGCGTAGGTAGACGGGAAGGTTCCTTTCTGGACTACATTTTCGAGATTTTTAATTTCATTTATGATTTCTCTGTTACCTTTGTCTGGGATCTGGGATTGAAAGGGATCTGATTGTACGCCTTCACAAAATCTATGGTGGAGAAAATGGAACAACCAGAGAGTTGGTAAGAGAAGTCTTGGATGTGACGAACGGGGTAGCGGTCCGGAATAGTCCTGGCGTTGAGCGCGCGGTAGTCACCACACGGCCTCCATCCGTCGTCCTTCTTTCTTACCATATGCAGAGCAGAAGACCAAGGACTCTCTGAGCGTCTGGCTGTACCGCAAGAGAGCATATCCTGGAACTCCTTCTTCGCAGCTGGGGTGCGAACTGGATCAAGCCGTCGAGGTCTGCAAAAAACGGGTGGGCCAGGAGTCGTTCTGATAAAATGTACAGTATTGTGCTTGGGAGGATGATGAACACCTGCAGGTCTCGTGATCTCCGGGTACTCTCGCAGCAAATTGTGAAACTCAGTCTCACCAGAAATAACCTTGACTGAAGCGACGTCGTCAGTAGGATTAGTATTGGTTGCTGCTACGGAAAGATTCGTGATACCGTCGACCAAGCGCTGGTTTCTGCAATCGACAAGCAAGCGGAAGTGCGACAGAAAATCAACTCCAATGATTGGCCTTGTGACGTCCGCCATTATAAAGTTCCAAGTGAAATCTCGCCTGAGTCCCAAGTTAAGGTGTAGAAGTACAGGTCCATAAGTATGAATAACAGTATTATTCGCAGCGACGAGATCATATTTCGACTTGGTGCAGGGCGTCTTGACAGATGATCGCGGGAAAACACACAAGTCTGAGCCAGTGTCCACGAGAAACTGCATTTTCGATGCGCGATCAGTGACGAACAGGCGGCCTGTTGTTGATTGGCAGTCATTGGCCGCTACTTCCGACTGCCCTGAGTGTTTTCCGAAGAGTAGAAGCTACATGGCTGCTTGCACTTGTTTGCTTTGGCTCCGTACGTGTAGTGGTAGAAGCAATGAGGATGACCGGCTGGTGGTTGTTTCGGTCTGGAACGGCTGCGGGAGCGATCATACCTCCTGGAACGGGATCTCGAGCGTGAACGTTCTGAGTCCTCTAACCTTGCGGACAACATAGCTACTTGCCTAGTCAGCTCCGATACTTGCTTCATCATTTCGTCCAGAGGAGTTATCGGTAGTGCTGGAGGTGCAGAAGTACTGGCTACTTGAGGTGTCGATGGTACGATCTCATGTATCTTGTCCGCGAGCTCACCCAGCTTGTCCAAGTATAGGTCCATTTGCGAAGCAATGACGGTCTGAATATTTTGCGGCAACCTGCTCGACCACAATGTCACAATAAAAACAGACGGCACCGATGGACCAGCCAGACCAGATAGGTGGCGCAGGAACTGCGAGGGCTTCCGTTATTTTTCGACACAATTATACAGTTCCACCAATCAGGGTTTTCGTGCTCTTTCGGGGTCACCAAATGTGGGCGGTGCCGCAAAGAAAATTCCAATAGTAAATAGGTAAAGATGTATTTTGATAAGAACACAAGGCAGAAAAACGAAACACCAGAGAATGACAAGTATAGTGTAAGGAGTGAAGTACATAGGATAGAAAAGTAGGAAAATCAAGATATAGTATAAAAACCTTAAAAAAGTATTTACATAATTAGTTTATACCAAAATTATTACACAGGCGCGCCACAGGCTAATAGTAATTATACCTAATAGTGCTTTTACTAATTACCTCACCTCTGCATTTGATCATCATTAAAATGTAAAGAAGTCTTTTATAAGTGTACTCACGAAGATTTTAGAAAATAAATCATCATCATCATTATCATCATGTCATGTCAGCCGAACGACGCCCACTGCTGGGCATAGGCCTCCCCCAAAGATCTCCACGACGATCGGTCCTGCGCTGCCCGCATCGTATACGTACAGTAAATATACTAAATATACCCTCCATATCCATACATTGTACTTTTGTATGATTTTCAAATTCTTCAGATTGACATACTTAGCAACTCGCTTGTTCTCGATTCCACGCTTCATTATTATTAATTGCGTGACATGCTCCTTTAAACCTCTTTCTGGTGCTCTCTGTCTACGACATTTTCACCCCGCATTTAGTTTAAAGAGCACCACAGACTATCAGTTCACCTTTTGGAAAGGGCCTGTCAGTTTAGCCGTAACAGGTCACAGCACATACATCAACTCGGAAAGGGATCGTAAACGTATCAACTCGAGCGGTACAGTATTCTTTGTATGAAACCCCCTACTGCAAAGCACACTAATCGGAATCGTAACGTAATCGCCTCGCCTCGGGACCAGCTCACGAACCGCTTTGCGGGTCGCTTAACTTGCAAAAATGTTAGATTTTCTCATATTTTTTTTTAATTTTTTTTTTATCATTTTTTTCTCTCATTTTTTTATATAGAACCACTGTGCGGCGAGCCGTAAGCGCGGCGTTGCCTAGCCGTAGCCGAGATGACGTACCGACGCTGATCCGGTTTGGTTACGTGCTTGCGTTAGGTTGACGCCTGGTTGACGGCGAGGCGAAAGGCGATACGGTGTCGATCCCTTTCCGAGTTGATGTAATGTGCTGTGTCCTTAAGGTTGGACTGACGGACGGCTAAAGCGCAGGCATCGTGTGTGGCCGCTGGGTGGCGAGGACCAATGTCGACAGTCCGACCTAAAACTGACGACTATCGACTGCTAGAGTGTGGCCTCAAAGCCGCTTTTCGACTATGATCTCGCCTCGAACGGCAGACGGCCTATCCGATCTAGGACTCCAAGCGGACTAGTATATAGTAATAGTAGTGCATAGTCTATAGGGCCTTTTACAGCGTTTTAAGTAAAAAATGTTAGGGTATTTTAATACAAGTGCGTGCCAGTGTTGAAAGTTTTGATTACTTTAGTTTCGCAGCCCTATTTTCGTGTTGCGCGGTGAACTTGCGGGGTGGAGGAAGTGTGATTTGGCGACATGTACATCCCTTTTAGAGGACATGTACGAACATAATTTGAAATAGCTATATTTTACACTACTTATGAGGAGGAGATGAGTGGGATCGGTGCCGGAAGTGTTTACCGCTCAAAGAGGGTTTACTGTTCATAGAAACTGTATGTTATCAGTCTTTGGGCTCATATATACGGGTATTGTATTTAATACTTGCTGGACATAAAAGGGCTGTCGAGTTAATGGGAGAGTAGATTAGGTTTTATAATCTCAGGCAGTTTTTCAGCTTTTATGGTTAGTTGCAGTCACTAGAGTTTTCTAAACTTTTTGTAGTCACGGACCCCTTTCACAATTTAAAGAATTCAATGGACAACCCCCGGCAGATGATATTTTAAGAAAATAAACTGAGTCATATTTTATAAAAGAAAAAAAACTTTTGCGAGTTTATTTCCAATGACAATGTTAAACTCTTTCATGTAAATTCTGCAAGCGAAAGGCCGAACCTTTTGCTTACGCCGCGCCAACATGGAAGAACGGAAGAAAAGGTCAAAGTCACATTGTTGTCTCACTTTTTGAGTATACTGCACGTACAAAATTGTCTGAAAAATATGTTAAGATTTTATTGTGCTACTGCGGACCCCTAAGGGGTCCGTGGAATGTGTTTAAGGTCTAAGGCGTCCGTGGACCCCACTGTGGTGACCCCGTGGTCCTACTGGCCGTTTTGAAAATAACTGGTTAGCTGACCTGTGTTATTGCGTCATTACCTTTAAAAGGGGTAGTACTTTTATGGAATTATACCTTTTTAAAACTCTAGTCAGGTATGTAACCAAATGTATAAGTATATTCTTTGAGAAGTTTGGTTCTTATAAATTCAAATTTAAAAAAAGTGTGATATGTTAACCTTTTAAGTTTTAGTGCTTAATGTATTATGTTAATTTTACTTCTAGTATCTATCTTTTGTTAACCGTTATTAAGTTTAATATTTTTATTTAAGTAATTCAGTTTAAAACGTGATTGTGCTTTTGATAAATCTGCATGAATTTATTGTAGAAACTGTTTTAGCGATATCATTGTAATTTAAGCTACGTCAATATATTATGTAATAGAAGCTGTATGTTTCGCTTAAGAATAATAAATAAATAAATAAATAAATGACATTCTGAAAATCCAAACTTATACGATAAATACACAACTCCCGCCGCCGGCCCGGCCGAATGGGGGCACACAACAGTGGAAAATCTATTGTGTCTCATTTTCCCGGGCTTGAAGGATTAAGTCTATTCAACAGCCTTACTTATCAAATCCAAACCAACCAAATCACTCAACCAGTCCCATTGTGTAAACATAATTGATATCGTCAACACTGATTCCATTCTAAGGCGAGTAATCACACGAGACGATGAATAATTCCTGTGTTGGTTACAAATAATTGATAACGAAAATCACGCAGTTAGGATAAACAAAAAGATTAACTGTACCCAATGGGAACGTACCTTAATTAGAAATCGGACCTTTTCAACAATTTGTAGCCCGGCTATGACTTACTTACTTCACGAAGCTTAGGCCGTATACAGAAAGAAAGCCGGAAGCCGATGCCGATTGATGCGCTCCGGTCAATTCAGGTAACAACAGCTACCTACATAAAGCAAGCCGATTGAAGCCGATTTTCTGAGTAGCTTCATATTTTGAAATTATTTCCAATAATACTTACACATCTTTTTTAATCACAATAGTTTATTGTAAGTCCATAGTATACCAGCGACCGCGCGCTTTTTCGACAGCGCTGACCAGCGCGTGTCGAAACTCGTAACTTGTTTACTAATATTACTTATCGGCGCCTATCAGTGCTTATCGGCGCTTGTTCATAGAGACTGCCTCGCCGGTTTCCGGCGCGGACCGGCGGCGCCTATAAGCATCGATAGGATTCCAGTTTTTTTTCTGTATACGGCCTTACATGACTGGTATCCTACGCCAGTTGCGGGGACGAGTCATAGTAAACTCGACTAAGAAATTGCTTTATCACCTTTAGTTTTAAAATTCTTTGTATGCTGTAGATCGATAAGGTCTGATTTCCTTTGAAAGTTGAAAGTGGCAAATCTTTTTTATGTATTTTTCACTGACGTTATTTAAGTGTCATTCAGATCTGAGTTCTAACGAAATTTTTAAAGGAATGGGAATTGTTAATGAAACTTATATAATATTTTCTTGGTCGACTATATAGTGTGTGTTAAGTTGAATATTGGTAGCGTAGATTGCGAGTTACAATACAATACAAATGTATGAGAGACACGCTTTGACTATTCGTGTCCGCAACTGATTAATTATTGTAATGTAAGACCAGGCAAAGTGAAACCTATTCAAACACCAATCGCATGTAGCAGCACACCCTTCCCTCGAGTCCAGTCAACAACCTCACTTATCAAATCCAAATCTCCCTAAAATCACTCAACCTATTTACCCAAATATCCCATTGTGTAAACATAATTGATATCGTCAAGCACTGATTACATTCTAACGCGAGTAAACAAAATCACACGAGACGGCGAGGGCATTAAATAAATCATTCGACGTTTTACGGCAAATGGGACGGTTGATGAATCGATATAACCTTAAAAGCATTGGGTTGGTGACGAGAGGTCGTTCCAGAAAATACCCCATAAAGCGACATAGGAGCCACTGAGCGACGCAATAAGAAAGAAATGCTGTTGGACTTATTACTTTTTTTTGCGTTATAATAACGCGTAGATATGATAGCTGCCAATATGTAGTAACAAGTGTAACATCCGTCTGAGAACAGTTGAAGACAAACAAAGTTTTTTATACAAAACTAGATACGCCCACGTGGACTTTCGGAATGATAAATAGCCTGTGACCTATATTCTTAGAACTACCAAATATACACAAAATTTTTGATAAAATTTTTGTGTATATTTCGAAGGAGTACGATAACAAACATTGTGACACGGGAATTTCCTATTTACCTATCCTACTTCCTACTAATATTATAAAAAGGTATCAAAGTTTAGATTTTTGGATGTTTGTTGCTCAATCACGCCTGAATGGATTTGGCTGAAATTTGGGACACATACTTTGTAGCCTGAAGAGGAACAAAGGCTAATTTTTATTACGAAAAAATATCAAATTCACGCGGGATAATCGTCGTGGTCCACGAGAGTGAAGCCGCGGGCGGGAGGCTAATCCTATTATCCTACTAATATTATAAATGTGAAAGTTTAGATGTTTGGATATTAAGATGTTTGTATGTTTAGATGTTTGGATGTTTGTTACTCAATCACGCCAAAACGGCTCAACGGATTTGGCTGAAATTTGGGACACAGATACTTTGTAGCCTAGAGAGGAACATAGGCTACTTTTTATCCCGGAAATATGTCACATTCCCACGGGATAACGTCGTGTAGTTCACGTGGGCGAAGCCGCGGGCGGAAAGCTAGTATCCATACTAATATTATAAATGTGAAAGTGTGTTTGTTTGTTTGTTTATTTGTTTGTTTGTTTGTTTGTTTGTCCGTCTTTCACGTCAAAACGGAGCAGCGGATCGACGAGATTTTTGGTATGGGGATAATTTGAGAGCTGGAGAGTAACATAGGCTACTTTTTATTCAGGAACATTTTAAAATAAATATGGTAATTTTGTAAATAAAATCGTTAAACTGTCGTATTTTACACAACTGTCATTTCCTACATAGCCGCTTCCAAAGAGTAGGTATGTCAAAGAGTATGTAATCAGTGACGTTTTTGTCTCTTTGGATTACCTATTTTTAATAAGTGACATTTCTGGCAGGCAGATTTTGGTGATACGAAGTTCATGTCCAATAAAATTTATATGGCAAAACAACGTTTGCCGGGTCCGCTAGTATATATCCTATCCTACTAATATTATAAATGTGAAAGTTTGGATGTTTGGATGTTTGGATGTTTAGATGTTTGGATGTTTGTTACTCAATCACGCCAAAACGGCTGAACGGATTTGGCTGAAATTTGGGACATAGATACTTTATAGTCTGGAGAGGAACATAGGCTACTTTTTATCCCGGAAAAATATCACACTCCCGCGGGATAACGTCGTGTAGTTCACGCGGGCGAAGCCGCGAGCGGAAAGCTAGTAATATTATAAATGTGAAAGTTTAGATGTTTGGATCTTGTATGTTTGTTACTCAATCACACCAAAACGGCTGAACGGATTTGGCAGAAATTTGGGACACAGATACTCTGTAGCCTGGAGAGGAACATAGGCTACTTTTTATCCCGTAAAAATATCACATTCCCGCGGGATAACGTCGTGTAGTTCACACGGGCGAAGCCGCGGGCGGAAAGCTAGTTGAAAAATAAAATAAAATAAAAAATGTATTTCTTCACTTAGACATAATACATTATGAAGGTACTTATGAATCGTCAATCAACATCGTGAAATGTTGGTGAGTGGAATAAGTATTTTAATCTAAAAGTTACATTAAACATTTTGTGTACGAATGATAAATTCTTAATATTGAGCTTTTTACTTACAAGTAAGTGCCTACTGTGTTTATTCTCGATACATTTGGAGTTCACGCTTCTCAGAAACGAGTTTTTAGCAAAGCCTAGAGATTTCTTTAAACGGATTACTTTTAAATAAATATTTTCTAACAATCATACCTAACGTACCTAAAAAAAGTAGGAAAATTCTTTGACCACAATAAAAGTTAAGCTGGATCAAGCTTTTGTATGGGCAATAGATACAGTTGTTTACAATTGACACTTTTTTAGAGACACGGGTTTCTATCAATTTGATTGCCTATATATATCTCCACTTGATTAAAGTGGTCACTGTTCTTTACGTGGTCACGTTTCTCTAAATCACTATCGCCTTTTATCCATAACTGGGTTGCACTTAGCTTTTATTACACCTGAGGTTAAGTGGTGATTAATGCTGTAGGTGGAAGCGTGCTCCTCGCGGAATCCTCAACCACTGAGGACTCGCTATAATTATCTCTTATTTGGCGGGACACAACTATATTTAAAACGTCGTTGTTATGGCGACAGACTTAGATAAGATGGTGGGAGCTAGCTAAGCTGCCTTAGATCAATATTTGCACTATTTACAATGGCATATAGTGCAAATAAGCCATATAATGGCTTCTTTGCACATAAATGCCATTGTCTGGAGGGAGATCGTAACACAGCGATAGAACATTTTCAAGTTATTCTAGTTGCGATTTCCTAGAGCATGGTATGTCATTACGTCGACAAAGAAATACCAAAAATCTAAACGTGAGCGCTACAGCTTCTTTGGATTTCTCTTTGGTCTACCTTCCAAATTCTAAATTTCAGTGACATCTTTTATAAGACAAAATGTAAATAGCAACCGCAGTTGACAACAAACTTATCTAAAGCAAAGAATATATACTGTCTAAAGCAAAGAATATATACACTTACGCGTCTAAAGGGAAGATCGTTTTTTAGTGGTTCGCGCCCTATCTTCAACAGTGACAATATTCTATCGACCTCATTCATTGTTATGTTATATTACATTTAAGACGGCCCCGAAATGCCTGTGAAATCCATACTAATATTATAAATGTGAAAGTGTGTTTGTTTGTTTATTTGTTTGTTTGTTTGTTTGTTTGTTTGTCCGTCTTTCACGTCAAAACGGAGCAACGGATCGACGAGATTTTCGGTATGGAGATAATTTGAGAGCTGGGGAGTAACATAGGCTACTTTTTATCCAGGAAAACTATAAAATAAAAATGGTAATTTTGTATAGAAATCTGTTAAACTGTCATACTTCACACAACTGTCATTTCTTAGCCGCTTCCAAAGAGAAGGTATGTCAAAGAGTATGTAATCTAATCACTGACATATTTCTTTTTTTTTTTTATAAGTGACATTGTGTCAGGCAGGTGATACGAAGTTCGTGTCCAATAAAATTTATATGGCAAAACAACGTTTGCCGGGTCAGCTAGTAAGTAATAAAGGTCATTCCAAAATAAAAATAAACTTAAACGACATCCTTCATTTGGTCACATTACTTATATTATTTTAATAAATAACACCCCACCGCTCCCATTATGCTAAAAGATCCAATATATTTCCTACTATACTGAATTTATGTAAAGATCCGTAAAGCCGTTATAACGAATACGTAACACGATGAATAAAAGGCATAAATCTCAATTTGAAATATGAATATAAAAAACCGGAAGATTTTCCTCTTGCGGGCGAGGTTAATTTGAATGAACATTGTAGGATATCGACAAAGTTTCTTTCAGAAGGCAAGCAAGATTAAAAGTATAAAGGCACTCATGAAATTATAATTTAATTTTTTCCCCTTCAAAAAGTCGTTCCCTTGAATCACATCGTGAATATGTGATAGCGGTGGATTGCACGCAAAATAAATTTTATGGTTTGCGTTTCAGACTATGATTCGTTTCGAAGCTGTTGAAAGAAGTGTTTGTCCTGACATAAAGCATTAGAGAGAGAGATAGACGTAAAATCTTCTCACAAATATTGTATTTTAAACGAAACTTTAATTGAGTTTATGTTTGTGTTCCGGCAGTTATAGATAAGATACCCAGTTATTGAGGATTCCGGAAGTAGGGCGCTTATCCTTATCACCACATAACATCAGGTATGTATGATGAAGGCTAGGTGCTACCCCGTTGTGTATTAAAAAAAATATATTAGTTTGGATAAAAGCAACGTGTTTGTCTTACAGTCTTAAATATTAATAGTTAGCACACAAAATACTTTTTTATCATAAACTTTTCCTGATATTCAGTGACCGCAGCCCAATAATAAGTGCTAAAATTTTGGAAAATTAATATAAATTCTTTGAATAACTTTATTTAATCCATTGTAAATGTTGCACATATTTTGGGTCTTAATTAAAAAAGTCAGAGATGTCCAAAATGAATTACTTACCTTATAATTTGGAGGTTTATTTTATTACAGCTTGGTTAATCTAATGAAAATAAATAAAAAAGGAATGTCTATTTTTTGCGGTTTTGCTTATCACAGAGGAAAGGGTTGAAAAATATCAAGACTTTTTGTTCACTCATTTCAGTGGACACACAAAAAAACCATATGTTTTGCGTGGTCCTCTCACAATTAGCACAGATAAAATAGCTAAGATACCTACAGATAATTTTTAATTCCGTGGTTTTTACACGTAGCAGTAACTTTGATTTTATTTTGTTTTGTTTTCAGAAGCGGAACAGTCAGGGTTTTTTGGTGATACATAGAAAGAAAAAGAGAGAATAACAATGGTATCTTTATTTTATTTGTCTATCGCATCGAAAATGTGGAAAGTTCTTTCTTTTATGCTTTAGTAAATGAATAAATAGATTTAAAAGAAAGTATTTTATGTTGAAGAATAGTTCGCCTAGGGAACACTCCCGACTCGAGACAGTCGCTATAAAGTTCCCTAAGCGGTTTTCCTAGATGCTTCAGGGCCGTCGGGAGGATGCGCCCAGGGATGCCATCTGGTCCAGTACATTGACTGATTAAGAAATTGCCGTCATTATATCCACGAACACATTCATACGTAAATATTATGGCCAAATCATCTGGCCATCTCATTGTCAATCCTTGTAACTATTTGTTCTTTCAACCCAAATCTTTCTTTTATTAAATGATTACACATTCTATCACGCTTTAAAAAGAAATATCTAACATACGTGATTAAAAGTGTAGTCACTTGCGTTGCATATTACGTGTGTGTATAGAAAATCAGTCCTCGCGCCCATTTTGAAGCACATAGCTCCAAACGCCGAGTTTTCAATGTACACTACAGAGTTACAAGTGTGCGTGTCACCATGCGCAAGCAAGTGTGAAGACGGTTTAGTGCTTCACTTTTGACAGAGCGCTTGTACGAAGACTTCTTTCTTTACGTAATAATTCTACACCATTCTTTGCACCCCGTCATTATAGCCACGGAGAAATACATTATGATCAAGCCTTTTGGCCGGTCCGTTGTCAATGCATGTCACTATTTTATTTATTCCTTCAAACCATATCTCTCTCTTATAAAGTCATTTTCTATCCCTCTATCTTCCCTTTCATAGCTTTAAAAGGTGTAACGCTACGAAATACTAAGCATCGACGATGGATTTAAAATGGTTGTCACTTAGCCATAACGTGCTGTCCGTGAAGCCATTAGAGCCACGAAGACATACAAAATTATGGCCAAATGATCTGGCCATCCCATTGTCAACCCTTGCCATTTTTTGATCTTTCAACTAAAATCTTCCTCTTAAAATGTTTTTTGTTCTCTAGCAGCTGTAAAACGCTATGTATATTAAGTATGTATTTACAAACAAAAAGTATATAAGTATATATTAATCCGTTATCAAGTTCACGTAGACACAGTTTCTTAAGAAATTAACTACGGGCTTAGGTAATTGGTGTGATTGTACGAAAATATTTATTTATTTATTTATTATAGGTTATGATTACGAACCACTGAGCATTAACGATGGATTAAAAATGGTGGTCACTTAAACCGTTACGCGTCGTCCCGTTCACCCCGTCATTAACCCCGATGACCCAACTTTTGTTGGTTCTGGAAAATTAAACTACGTTTTTATCGGCCATTTGTTGTACGCACCATATGCGCAGCTTTTATGTTAAAAATTCACTTGCACATAAATTTTGGGCGAACTAAAAGGTTGCCTTTTAGTTTATTTTGTTAGCCATGGTCAGGCTGCAGTCTCCGAAACTGTTTGGTATATGCTTCACATACTATACAGGATGGAAAAAAGACCATGGTTGGAGGAAAAGTACCCTTAATATTGATGATGGCAAATTTTACTGTAAGGAAACATTTCTTTATTTTCAAAAATAATCAAAAATGCATTTAAAGGTTTTTGAAAAATCATCTACTTCAGCTGGGAATCGAACCGGTGAAATTTGGAAAAACCCATCCTGTATTTTATGATACCAACCGAAAGAGACATTCATAAGGATCAATTTATTTTAAACAGCATTGAAATTATTAATTTTAAAGAAAGACCTAGATATTTTTTTTTATTGTAAAGCTTAACTAGGTACTTATCTCAAGAAAACTTGTGAATTGCTCAAAACGAGACGCATTTTTTCCATATCCATATTTTCAGCAGTCGTTTTCTTGCTTTCCATCCATAGACATTCAAAATATTAATAAATTCATTAAAAGACAGTATCCCAAACTTAAATTGCGAAATTACACAAAAATTTCAATCGACCTTACTGCAATTGTCAGTTAATTGACCACAAATGGAATCCTAGCGGTTTCATAAATTGTCTGACATAAAATTATTAATTTACGAAACTGTAACAATTTGTGGTAATTTTGAATGGTGCACTATGCAGACCATAATTTGTACTGTAGCACTATCAGCTTTAATATATACCTTTTCATGAAATGTGTAGGTACTTAAATAAGTTATGTTCCGTTAAGGACTTGGAGATAAAGCATCTTAGCTAGCTGAACTATATCGTGACCTATCATGACCATCAGTTTGCACATGGAAATATAACAATCCCTATTCGATATTAAATAATTTCTAGCTAGTAAGTAATTTGACATTTATTTTAATTTTAAATACAATTTATTTTCAAATTCATCGTTGGCTACCTTTTTATTGCAAGACATAGCTCTAACCTAATGATGTACTAAATTATCTAGACACGTGGCAGCGTGTCAAAGCCAAGAACTGGCGAGCAACACCGTGTCTATATTAACACGAACCATTTGGAGCCACTTTTGACTCCCTCATAACTTAAAAACTATTACACATAAACATGTCATATGTATTGAAACTTGCGAGATAATATCAAAAGCATACAAAGCTCTAGGATTTTTAATTCGCAACACAAGAGATTTCACTAATGCTAAGACACTGAAGATATTATATTGTTCCCTCGTCCGCAGTAATTTGGAGTATGCCTCACCAGTTTGGAGCCCAAGGTATGCCACTTACATTGACAGGATTGAGAACGTTCAGAAAAAAATCCTAAAATATTTATGCTATCGTACCGGCGTGACATATAGCTCCGACCAATATGATATCCTTTGTAGGAAGCACCATCTCTTGCCCCTAGTAAATCGACGAAGTATAGCCGATATAATATTTTTGAAAAAAATTGCTTCAAATATCATCGATTGTCCCGACATTCTTTCATTAATAAAATTAAATGTCCCCTCTCGAAACCTACGTAATTTAAAATTAATTTCTATACCTATGGCGAATAGCAACTACAGACAAAACTCATTTTTGTTAAGAGCTGGTAACTACATGAACGAATTATACAAATCTGTTGATATTGACCTTTTCAATGATAGTTGTGTATCTATTAGGCGCAAGCTGGCTAATCTATTTTTTGTAAGTGTATGATTGATTTTGTTTTTAATGTGTAAGCGATTTTTCTTTTATTTTCTTTTTATTGTATGATATGCATTTGTAATTTTTTGTTTTTTGTTTTATTGTTTGTGAACCTAGCGTAATTTTACCACTGTGAGCTCAATGTTGTTAGTTACTATTGTATCTCTACTTGTGTGAATCCATTATTAGTTTTCTTGTTTTTTTTTCTATGTTATAAAGTGTTTATACAACTGTCGATTCACCAAAAATAAATAATAATAATAATAATAATAATAATAATTCACTGTCACTCACTCTGAAGGCGCGTGGATGGAGGATGTTGAGCGTTCGTGTGAGCTTATACCTGATATGAATGAAGTAACCATTGACTACCAAGACGTAGTTTGTGCAGTTCGTTCCTTACCCAACTGGAAATCTCCAGGCCCGGACGGACTACACAATTTCTGGTATAAATGGTTACCTAGCTCGCACGTTTGCTTAGCATCTCAATTTCAAAGTGCTTTATTATCTCGATCGCTTCCAGAATTCATGACAACAGGCATAACCCATCTGTTCCATAAATCTGGTAGTACTGCGGACCCCAAAAACTATAGACCTATCACCTGTCTACCAACAATTTATAAAATTCTTACGTCCATTTTGAGGTCGAAGATTAATAAACACATTGATCAAAATTCTATTATGTTCGCCTCTCAAAATGGATGTAGGAATGGGGCCCGTGGTACTAAGGAGCTACTCCTCATTGACATGGCTATTAACCAACAGGTTCGTCGAAACCGAAAGAACCTGTCGACTTCCTGGATAGATTATAAAAAGGCCTATGATTCCGTGCCGCATTCGTGGCTCATGAGGGTGCTGGAGTTGTATAAAATAAATACAACTCTACGCACTTTCTTGATATCGTGCATGCGAAAATGGAGAACGGTCCTTTTCTATCCAGGATCTCGACGGGTTCTAGGTCAGGGCGACCCTATAAAAATAGAGCGAGGTATCTTCCAGGGTGACGGTCTGAGTCCATTGTGGTTCTGTCTGGCCTTGAACCCTCTGAGTACACTTCTCGAGAGTTCAGGATTAGGCTACCGTTTACGGAGAAATGGTCAAGTAATATCACACATGCTATACATGGATGACCTGAAACTATTTGCCCATAGCAGTTCTCATTTGACAGCGTTACTGAAGGTTACTGAAGCTTTCAGTAATGCCATTAAAATGGAATTTGGTGTGGACAAATGTGCAATCATGCATGTAAAGCGTGGTCAGATAATGGAATCCACGGGTATACAACTCTCGGATTCTATTAATGTTAGATCTCTCTCCGTTAACGAAACCTATAAATATTTAGGTATGTCACAGGCATTAGGCATCAACGATGCTGACATGAAACAGTCGTTGCGTGAGCGTTTCTTGGGGCGCCTCTCAAAAGTCCTTAAAAGTCTTTTGTCTGGCGGAAACAAGGTTCGAGCATACAATGGATGGGTCATGCCGGTACTGATGTATTCCTTTGGCATACTTAAATGGACTCAAACTGAACTGGATGCCCTAGATAGAAAAGTTCGTACATTGCTGACAGCACATCGCATGCATCACCCACGTTCATCGACAATGAGATTGTATATCCCGCGGAAGTGCGGTGGTCGTGGCTTCTTAAATGCTAAGACATTGCATAACCGCGAGATATGCAATCTTAGGGAGTATTTTCTCCAAGTCGATATGGGGTCTCATAGAGATGTAGTTGCTGTTGACAATGGACTGACTCCTCTATTTTTAGCAAAAGAAAACTGGCGCAACCCTGTAGTACTTAGTACGTCCGACCGTAGCACTGTGTGGCAAAGCAAGGAGTTACATGGCAGATTCTACCGGGCTCTCCATGGGCCCGACGTAGATTTATTAGCCTCAGTATCCTGGCTCCGTTTCGGTGATCTTTTTGGTGAAACCGAAGGTTTTGTCTGTGCAATTATGGATGAGGTTGAGATGACGAATAACTACCGAAAGTATATCCTAAGAGATGGCACAGTGGATATTTGCCGAGCGTGCCATCGTCCGGGTGAATCCCTTAGGCATATAATTTCCGGTTGTTCTCGTCTCGCAAACGGCGAGTATTTGCATAGACATAACCAAGTGGCCAGGATAATACACCAACAACTTGCTCTGAAACATAGTCTTGTGGCATCTGAGGTGCCGTACTACAGGTATGCACCAGAACAGGTCCTTGAAAATAGCCATGCCACATTGTATTGGGATCGATCTATCATTACAGACAGGACTATTGTAGCTAATAAGCCTGATATTGTATTGATAGATCGACACGAACGCCGCGCAATAATTGTTGATGTCACTGTTCCCCATGACGACAACCTTGTGAAAGCTGAAAAAGATAAAGAAAACAAATATCTTGATTTAGCTCACGAGATTGTTGACATGTGGGACATTGATTCAGCAATTATTGTTCCGATAGTCATATCTGCCCATGGGCTGATAGCCAAGAGCCTCGATAAACACCTTAAGAGGCTTGCGTTAGGTGGATGGATCGGGAGTCAGATGCAGAAGGCAGTACTTCTGGACACGGCCCGTATAGTGAGAAGGTTCCTGTCTCTGGATCCTTAACCATCGGTAGCCGGGACCCTGATCTTGCTACCGTTGGGGAACTGCATTTTTGTATTTTTAAATGTTATATTTTTTAGTGTTATACATTGTAAAAATTTAATGTTTAGAAATATAATTGTTATTTCGGGTATAGGGGCGAGAAGCAAAACACAGGTTCACTGGTTAACCATCTATTCCAGACTGACTGTACATCGGCTCAGTGCCGTATAACCGGCGCCGCTTTAAAGACTACCCACTTATTACTAACATCCCTCCACCAATAATTTAACAAATTCACAAATAGTCCCGTTCCTTCGGTTTACGTGGACGCAATGTCGGCGGCTCATAGCGCCCTTCCGAAGAAGTAAGTTGTCCTCTTAACGCCTCGGGTCGACTTATTATAGGCGAGCCCGTTGACATAGATGGCTCAAGGCTTGCTGTCTCCGGTAACTGGCAGTCAAGCCACTCGTCTCCTTCATCTACAGGCTCTTCAGTGGTCCCTACTGCCGGCCTCTGTGTAGAGGGTTCCACGATGTCATTAGGCGAGGTCACCGGATCTGGGGTTTTGAGTGGTTCCGATGTAGACGAGGGTGCAGGAACAACCACTGGATGCAGACTGAATCCTGTGTCTAGCGGAGACAAGAGAAGGCTATCAGTTATAACACCACCTTGTGGAATTGTTGCTGTACCGAATTCGTTGCGAGCTGGACCCGATGTTGACTCCCTTGCAGACGGCGATGAAGACTGTAGGTCAACCGTCTCCATTTCTCCTTCCCATTTAAGAATTTGATTCGTATGTCTCTTTATTATGCGTTTATCATAATCGCATAACTGGATCAAATACGCGGATCTACCTAATTTTTTAGTAATAATACCTTTGGTCCAAAAAGATTTTCCATTGTGATAAATTTTTACTAATACATTGTCGTTTACAGTGAAATTCTTAGTTCTCCTGCCTCTGTAGTGCTTGACCTGCAAGGACTGACTTTCCTTAACCGTTTCTTCCAGTGTTGTGTCGGGCGTGGAGGGTAACGGGCTTAGTAAGTCCAAACGACATCTAAGCTTTTTCCCGAAGAGAACCTCTGCAGGAGATTTTTTAGTGGAACAATGTATGGAGTTACGGTAGTTAAACAAAAACTCATTTAACTTTATATTAAAATCATTGCCTTTAACTTTAGAAATTAAAATCGCTTTAAGAGCTTTTTTAATAATTTTAACATAGCTTTCAGCCTGCCCATTACTAGCGGGATTATACGCTGGGGACGTTAAATGTTTAATACCATTACTAGTACAAAAATACTTAAATTCTGAAGACACAAATGATGTACCATTATCGGTACATATAGTATTAAATAATCCAAATCTTGCCATTACCTCACACAATTTTTGGATGACTACTTTGGAACTGTAACCCGAACTTACATCAAATACTTCAACCCATTTCGAATAGGCATCCACTACAATTAAGTAGGTTTTATTGTTAAACGGGCCTAAAAAATCCAAGTGTACTCTGTGCCAAGCTTCAGGTGGATAAGGCCAGACGGTGAGCGGCGCGCGCGGCGGGGCGGCCCGCAAATGCGCGCACGTCTCGCACGAGGCGGCGGCCCGCTCAACGTCCGCAGCCATGCCGGGCCACCAGAATCGAGACCGAGCCTCGACTTTCATTTTCGTGGCACCTAAATGTCCAATGTGTAATTCTTTTAAAATTATATGCCTATACTTTTCTGGGATTACTAACTTCGAACCCCGCATTAAACACCCTTTTTCAACGGCCAGTTCGTAACGGGACCCATAATAAGGGCGAAATTGTTTTTCTATCATTCTGTTCGGCCAACCTGTTAACGTAAACTTAATGACTTTAGCTAAAACCGCGTCTTCGTTTGTAGCAATTTCCACATCTTTAATTGATAACATGGCTGAATCAGCATTAAAAACAAAGTTGACATAACACGCATCGTCTAATAGGCAGTTATCGCGCTCCTGCGATAAAGGCACCGGTTTCTTTTGTGTAGCGTCTAGTTCATTCCTAACGTAAACATCTCGATGCAGCGACACGGAGCGACTAAGAAAATCAGCAGAATTGGATGCGCTATTAACGAATTCTATTTTATAGTTATAAGCTGACAAAAACAACGCGTATCTTTGAAGTCTATTCGCAGATACCTCGGGAACGCTTTTATGCGGATGGAAAATTGTTAATAGCGGCTTATGGTCGGTTCTTAGTAAAAAAGGCTCAGAACGCCCATACAAATATTGATGAAATTTACGAACACCAAAAATAATGGCTGTTGCCTCTTTTTGAATTTGGCTGTAACGTTTTTCCGCTGCGTTTAATGAGCGAGATGCAAATGAAACCGGTTTTTCTATTCCTTTACCGTTTTTGTTTATTTGTGACAACACTGCACCAAGACCCCATGGTGACGCATCCACTGTCAAAATGATTTGAGCATCCGGGTTAAAATGCGATAACGTAGTGTCCGAAGAAAGAAGTTTTTTTATAGCGTAAAAAGCCTCATCATGAGCTGCGCTCCAGTGCCATTTTACATTTTTTTGTAATAGCTCGTGTAACGGAGCCACTATGCTAGAAGCATTTTTGATAAATGACCTATAATAATTTACCATTCCGAGGAAGGATTTCAAATCAGCTATATTTTCCGGTTTTTTTGCTTCGACAATACTTTGTACTTTCTCAGGATTTTTATGAACGCCATTCTTATCGATCACAAAACCTAAGTAAGATACCGATTCCTGAAAAAAACTACATTTATCTTTTTTTAATACCAGTCCCGCATCTTCAAGCCTACGAAAAACTTCATTTAATCTGGCTAAATGAATACCCTCTGTTTCCCCAGTAATTAAAATATCGTCCAAGAACTGAAGGACTCCGTTACTTAATAGGGTATCCCTATTGACCCCTGGCGAAACCGGCTCGTCATTCTTTGATGAAATAAGAATGTTTTCAAGGGTTCTTTGAAAGATGGCGGGCGCACTTGAAAGACCAAACACGAGTCTAGTAAATCTATAAAGTCCTTTATGAGTGTTAATGCAAGTCAAATCCCGTGAGTCTTCATGCAATAAAAGCTGGTTGTAAGCTCCCGACAAATCAAGCTTAGTGAATCGAATTCCTCCGTGTAACTTCGCGAAAAGTTCTTCCACTTTGGGTAACGGATACTTCTCCACTAATAATTGATTATTTAAAGTTCCGGAAAAATCAGCACAGAGGCGGATTTTGCCGTCTTTCCTTAACACAGGTACAATTGGGCTAGCGAAGTCAGAGAACGGAACGGGTTCTAAAATGCCTAACTTTACAAGTCTATCTATCTCTTCGTCTAACTTGGCCTTAAGCGCGAATGGAACAGAATGTGCTTTACGGTAAATAGGTGACGAATTAGGCTTTAAGTGCAGCTTGACCTCGACTCCCTTACAACAACCTAAATCATCTGAAAACAGTTTCGGGAATTTTTTTTCTAAAACTTCCAATTCAAGGGCCTTTGCATCACATGCGTTAACATGACACAGCTGTAGCTTAAATTTGGCTATAAAATCCCGACCAAGTAATGGGGGGCCACCATTTTTAACCACAAAAACACTTAATAATCTTGTCTTATTTCTAAAAGAAAAAGGCAAATCTATTGTACCTAAAGTTTCAATAGAACCCCCGTTATAACTCAGCAAAACCTTATTACTTTTACAAAGAATATTTTTAGAAAAATATTTATAATACATACGGTCAGAAATAACGGTCACAGCGGAACCAGTATCTATTTCAAAACATAAAGAAATGTTATCCACTAAAACCGATTCTTGCAAAGGTTCTCCTCTGTACGAGCGAATATTAAAAAGCAATCGCTTACCATCATCCTCGTCATCCGAACAACACTGCAAGAAATGTTGATTTTTCTGAACACTTTTTTTACTACTACACATTCGCTTCAAATGGCCTTTACCACCGCACACCTTGCATAGTGCATTTTTAAAACGACACTTTTTCGAAACATGACCGAAATAACCGCACACATCGCACTGTTCGGAGGTGGATCGGATCAGCCCGGTTCCCGTGGCGCGGTGCGGCCCGGGCGCTGTGGAGCCCCGGCCGTGTGCTATCGCCGCCATCTTGTACACGTCGAGGCCCGCGGGCGCGGCCGCCTCGGTAGCGCCGCCGCCTCCGCCGTGACGGGCACCTTCCCTAGCGCAATGGACACTATCCGCTAGCTGCAACGCCTTTTGCAAAGTTAGCCCATCCATTGCTTCGGAGAACAACCGGTCTCGCTCGGGCCCACAAATCATCCCGAGCACGAACCGGTCACGCAGAGTTTCTTCCAAAGTAGAATCCGGGAAACCACAATCCTTGGCTAACCCGCGTACGCGCGCTGCCCACTGAGAAAATGTTTCATTTGGCGTCTGAACGGCACTGTGAAACTTATGACGCTCCGCAAAACTACAAAACTTAGTTTTGAAGTGACCGTTGAACAAATTTATGACTTCTTCATAAGATAAAATCCCGACATCCTTGGGAAGTGCTAAGTCACGGATGAGTCTGTACGTAGTTTCTTCTAAACTACTGAGTAAGATTGCCCTGCGTTTTGGCCCCAACTTATCCACGTCCTCCGTGATTCCGTTAGCTTGAAACCATTGTTCTAAACGGCCTATATACGTTCCCCAATCTTGAAGTTCGTGATTAAACGCTTTTAGTATACCAACAGACATCGTACAAAAGCGTAAATACCGGCTGCGCCACTGTTATTTCGGGTATAGGGGCGAGAAGCAAAACACAGGTTCACTGGTTAACCATCTATTCCAGACTGACTGTACATCGGCTCAGTGCCGTATAACCGGCGCCGCTTTAAAGACTACCCACTTATTACTAACAATAATTTTGTAAGTATTTAAAATGTAATAAAGGGAATAATAATAATAATAATAAATATGTGCTCGTAATCAATGATATTTTATATACAGATACGTTATCTGAACTAAAAAGTGGCGACGAAATAGTAAGGTAATTGCTCGAAGTTTACTCAGTCACACACAGACCTTTGTCGTGTCAACGCGCTGTACCAATTTTTCGATTACGCCTCAAATAATAAACTTATGTCTTCCTGTGTTTAGAGAAGTTGCAAAAACTATGCCGGATCTTTAAAAGACAAGAAAATTGATTCATTTCATACGTAATTATTGAAATTATAAATTTAAATTAAAAATTAAAAATTAAAAGTCATCAGACTTTTGGGCTGTTGCCTGTTCGACATGCATGAGCGAGTAAGCTTGTAAAGTTTTGTAAACGCATGAAAGAGACAGAAAACTAACACATAAGACAGTGCTTGCAATAATTGTTTATCTCTGATTTGACAGTGGGGGTATGTGTATATTATGTCTCTGACTAACATTATTTTGGTGAAAAAGAGATAGATATGCGGAAATGCCTGTTGTTAGGAAGAGATAAATATATTTTGACAACTTGTGTTTGTTTTTTGTTTCTTGTACGTCATGAAAAACAAGTTTGCCATTTTAAAATGCAATTTATTCGAGTGTAACGTGTCTATTAATAAAAGGTCATTGCTCGTAATTGTATAAACACACCTCAAACGGTTATTAAATATTAACGTCCAAAAATCGTTATTTTTATTACTGTCTCACTGAGAATTAGACCTTACTCTTCAATATATTATCCTAAGTTATAAAAAGACATTATATTTTATGTTGTTATAAAATATTTTAGGTTATAAATAAATTTCAGGACTGACCGTTGAACTTGGCACCCATTTCGATCTCACTTGTTTTGTCGTTGAAATCAACAACCAAGGCTTATTTCATAATATTGAAGTCGGCTCTCATTTCACATTTATGTTTTTGATGGGATGTCAATTACTTTAGCGCGTACTCTTTGTTTTCATAGGTGGAAACTGAAATTCAGTGTTTTACTCTATGAGTAAATGTGCCACTGAATTTCGCCTTTTTGCATCGCTACGGCACACAAAATGATGTTAAATTATGATTTTATTTTATTTCCTCAAATTAGATTTGATTGTCCTTTTTTTGTAATTATTTTTGTGATGTGTGCATGTTCTTTGCAAATAAATAATTTAAATATCTACGGTACTTAACTATCCATTTTTATATTCATCATGATAATTTTATGGTTACCTAATGAAACGCATAACATTTTTCGCCATAAACATAAAAAGGCATCGTGTTGAAAGGCATAATCATCAAAATGCATAATTCATAAAGGCATAATTTCATAACGCATACTTTTTCTGCCCGAATTTTGAAAGGCATAATCATCGAAAGGCATAATTTCAATAAGCATAGTTATCTAAAGGCATAACTTTTAAATGTCACAATACTTAAAAAGCATAATATTCAAAATGCATTAATATAAAGGGGTATTATCTTGTGTTTATTTATTTTGAAGCTAGGTCTGTGAAAATAAAAAAGTCTTTTCTGGCGCTTCGCCGGCCGCTGGCGCGGCACGCTCGCTTTGCTCACACGGCTCGCGCGGCGTTTTGGTCACTGTTCTAACCTAACCTAACCTAAAATGACTGTTAGGATTTTCTGGGTGGCGGTGGGCTTCGCCCCCCGAGCCCCCTTGGTGGGGAGCTGCGCCCCCCCGTCCCCCTGCTCCTCTGTTTTCTTCCATTTGAACTAAATTCAGAACTTATAAAGTAAAAAAATGTTTTGTTGAGCCAACAGACCACAAAAAAAGTTTTTTTCTACCATTGGATGTCTCTCAAATACCTCCGGGGTTGTTAAAAGGGTATCAAAAATTTCATCAGATTTTGGCTACGACGCACCGTTTTCAAGATATTGTCATTTTTATAAAATAATGTTTTTAAAAATTAATTATGCTTTATAAAGTTATGCGTTTTAAAGTATGCTTTACGAAATTATTACAAACGAAAATATGAATTTCGAAGATTATGCTTTTTAATATTATGCCTTTCAACTATTATGCATTATTATCATTATGCGTTATGAAATTTATGACAAGGAATAAAATGCTTTTCAATATTATGCCTTATGATGTATGCCAAATGAAATTATGACTATCAACTGTATGCGTTTCAATGTGACACCTAATTTTATAAATGTGAAAATGTGTTTGTCACGTCAAAACGGAGGAACGGATCAACACAATTTTTTGTATGGGGATTGTCTTTTTATCCCGAAAAAAATAACACATTCTCGCGGGATAACGTCGTGTATACCACGCAGGCGTGTGGAACGCTATAGTATCTTATATTTACGCAATTTAGTTCAGAGGACGTTATAGTGTCCTATTATAATAAACTAGCCACCGGTCTAGTTTCTTCCTGGTAGGACAGACACTCTTGACTTATCTTGAAGAAAAATGTAATACTTTTAGTATTATAGACAGTATAACTTCTTCGGCTCAAAGGTTACAAACACCAAGAAGGCTCACTCACAATAAAATTATTAGCACAAAAACGTTGTAAGATTTCCCAAGTGACAGTAACTCGCATTTGTAGCCGGGAGATTTCTTAATGAGTGCTCACTCGCCGAGACCTAATTCGCTTAAATGAACAAATCCCGCAGACAGCGAAGAAGAAATTAAATTTTACCTATATTAATGTTAATGTTGAAGTTTATCTCCGTCTCAAGAGTGTCGTAACTTGGAGACACCAGCGGTAATGTGGAATACAGAAGCTTGGCTTTGCGGGTTATGGTGCATAAAAGTTCTAGCGCTTTTATAACTACAAGAACTTTAACTAAGGATCAAATAGAATGGCACGTAGTAAAAGTTATCGCTTGTTTCTTAATTATAGCACAGGACTTCGGATAATAGAATCCTGGGGAAGATTTTTGATTGCTAAACTTCTTAAGAAACGGAAGGGTAGTCTGTGGCTCAATTACTTATTGCTGTTTTCTGTCTAGAAACCTGTCTAGTCTAGTTTTACTGTAGCGTCAATTTAATAAGGTATTTGACTGTTTTTTTATTGACTTAAAATGTTTATTAAAAAGTTAGCAACACAACGTTGGTATTGATTTTCAGATTTCTTGCATACTTTCAGCGATATAGAGCATCAAACTTTCTAATTAGACAAGGAGAGCGCTACAAGCCAAGCCAGTGACGTCACATGCTAGTAGCGCCATACTCTCGCCATAGAAAATTTAGTTTTAGAAACAGATACCTAGAGTCACAATTAAATAGCTCATAATTCACTTGTTACTATACAGATTGAATTTCTTTTTTACATTTTTTATTTAATAATGTTATATTTCTGAATGTCATAATTAAATGTCTACATTTCAACAATAGTCAAATACCCTATTGCAAAATACGAGACACAGTCCACAACTTTGTACTAAGTACTACTAACATTTTTAGAACAAGCACCTTTTCTCTAGTTAATTTATTTTCCAACGGGGTAGCACTTCCTTCCCTTCATCACACCTGATGTTGAGTGGTGATAAGGCTGAAGGCGGAAGATAAGTAACTACTTAGTTTATGGAAGCACACTACTCCTGGAATCCTCAATCGCTGAGGAACTGGCTGCCGGAACACTATAATGCTGAAAACATCATTGTTATGACGTCAGACTTAGAGATAAGATGGTGGAAGCTAGCCAGGCGGAGTTAGACAACATCGGTAATCTTGATGTCAGATGTGACCTATTAAAATGGCCCTACTCCTATAGGCATAAGATGTAAAACGTTCAATCAATAATCTTTATCTTTGGCTACTAAACACTTGAGTTACTCAACAATCATGTATTGTAACTTTAATTCCAACTTCGTACTGATTTTGAATAAACGAGCGAGGACGCGTAAGTTCTGTGGGCAAACAAAACTTAAAATTGTTTGGTGAAATGTATATTCTACGCCGTCAGTAGGAAACTCGACGCTTAGTTGCTGCTATTTTTTGTGTGGCATCTGAACATTTTGTGGAGATTATACTAGTATACCGCTACATACCGGTTTACACTAGGTAATAATATTAGTGTAGTGTTAGTGTTTTAGTATTTCCGAGGAGGAGAATAAAGCGTTATTTCGAGACAAAATATGAGTCCTAACGTTATGACCAGTCCGTCCAAGTCAGGCGGATAGACAAAGATTTCCTTTTTTATTTTCTGAACTAGCTTCCACCCGCGACTTTGTCCGCGTGGACATTCGAGAAAATACTTAGGGGACCAATAACCAGGATAAAAAGTATTCCATGTTTTAATTTTATAAAAATCCGATCAGCCGTTTTTACATGATTAGGCGGGTGATCTCTCACAAAACGAGCAGCCTCGCGCGAGGCAGAACGTTTGCCACGTGCGGCGGGCCTCGCACGAGCAGCTAACTTGGTGAGATAGGACCCGCCTAATCACGTAAAAACGGCTAATCCGTCCGTCCACGCGGACGAAGTCGCGGGCGGAAGCTAGTAAATAACTGTTTCACAACCAAAAAGTTAGTTCTGAGTAGCTTAGGTACCAAGAACTAGTTAGGTACCAAGAACTTTTAACCCTATTTACCCCCTGGGTTTCATTTTTGGAAAACTACGAAATGGGTTGCCTATTTGTTTTAAGAAGTAAGCCTACAAAGTTTCAAGTTGAAATGTCTATCTTACCCCCTGATCTTTCATTCAAAATTTCACCCCTATGTCAACCTTTTAGGGGTTCGATAAACAATGTTTAACACGCTAAACATCAAAATGCCATTTTTGCAATCGTCATCCTATAAAACCTCAATAATGACATCCATATCGATTTTTAGATTTATTTATTCCATTTAACCTCTAAGTGGTTGATTTTCGAAAAAATACGAAATATGTGTTTGCTTATTTGTTTTACTTTCCGACCACAAGCCTAAATAATAAATTTAATAAAGGACTTTCCAGATACAACATTTCATCCCCCTTTTCACCCCTTCGGGTGTGGAATTGTCAAAACCGCTGATACAGGTAAATAATAATTTACAATTGCCAACCTAGATACAAAAATTTCATACAAACATTCATCCCCTATTTCACCTCCTTAGGGTGGGATTTCCAAAAATCCTTTCTTAGTGGATGCCTACACTGTATAGCGCATCTATGTGCAAAATTTGAAGTCTCTAGGTTCAGCGGTTTGGGCTATGCGTTGATATCTCAGTCAGTCAGTCAGTCAGTCAGTCAGTCAGTCAGTCAGTCAGTCAGTTAGTCAGTCAGTCAGTCAGTAAATCAGTCAGTCAGTCAGTCAGGACTTTGAATTTTATATATATAGATTAAATAAAATACTACCTTCAATAACTCAAAAGTAGGAAAGAGTCTTTTTTGCAATCAGTATTTCATTGAAACTACTGTCTTAGAACCACAGTAATACAGTTTCTTGAAGGACATCAAAAGTAAAACTAAACTCGAAATAAGTTAAGTAATTCAATACGATCAGCTTCGAAGCAGAATTCATCTTGCAAGCAGAGGTACAGTCAAAACAATTGAATCGTGACGCACCATTTTGACATTGACTCTGACCTTTATAGTTTTGACGCTTTCAGTCAAATTAATAGCAAAATGTCTGCATCTTTTTGCTACTCGTTTCAAACGCTCTGTGCACCGAGACATAATCTTCTTTGAATACAAACGTAGTCAGGATTTCGGTTGGTCCCAGTGGAACTCTGAGACATAGTTGTGCGACTGATATGTATGAGCTGCAAAGTTTGTTTTTAAAGGTGTAACTATAACACGAATAACCAAGAAACAATAAAAAGCACCAGACTGCATAATTTACATTACATATTTACTGATATGTAGCTTAGGTCTCTATAAAATGCACGTAAGCTTTTTAAGTGAGTGCGATTTTGGAAACAGCTTTACATTCTTTTCAAATCACTAGACTCTCTGTAAAACACTCCATGTTCAGGTTTTCTTGGTAAGACGGACATTAAAAAAGAAATTTCTAATAAAGTTTTTACTAGAACAGTAAAACTAATATTACGGTTTATTAAAATTTTTACTTTTTTGCATTCACCATGCAATTTTTATTATTGATAAATTGAAAATGAAGTATTTTAGAAAAAAAAACATTTTTTAAGTGTATCTCGAGCTCTTTTTAACACACCGAGCTGTTGTTGCGCTCAAATTGCCGGTAATTTAATTTTCTTTTGAAGTGTCATAGACTTGCTGTAAAATGCATATTTTAGGAGTTGTAAGCCAAAAACTGAAAAACGTCCGAAATTCCGAGGTTTATCGAGCACCACGAAGTTAGCACAGGGTGCCTACCATCAACTTTAAGACAGCGATTCAAAAATAGCGCGATGCAGAATAGGTTCCTAAAATGAATTGCTTTCTTTCGTACTCTGACCTTCTTAAAACTGAATCGCAAATGAATTGCTAAATGTGAATGACTGAACGATTTGTGCCCTTTTTCTTCTACCCGTCTCTTTCACTCGATTCTGTCATGCCCGGAGAGTGAAAGGGACGGGTATAACCTGCAGATGTTATGTTAGCTTGGCCGAGTTATAAGTCAAATAAGAGTTGATGACAGCTCAGCGGCTGTGAAATGTCATTGAATGATCACTGAATCGCTGTCATTGATATTAAGCTGTCGTGGTACGAATAAGCGAAGCAGTTCAGTTTAGGTTCCTAAACAAAACCGCAATAAGAGTTGATGGTAGGCACCCCCCCAGGAAATTCGAGTTTGAAAATTTGGTTTTGTTTACACTATTGGTATTAAATCTATCTTAACAACGATTTTTTGCTACCTAAATTTTTATGTAGACATAATGTAAATATGTGACTGGCCTAGTAAACGAGTTGTACCTTCCATAACCAGCTCATCAACATGACATGATGACTACCATATGCAAATACTTGAATAGCTTTAGAAAATATATGGAACACATACTACGCGCCTATTAAATTTGAGGGTTTTCCTCTATTTCCCAGGATTCCCATCATCAGATCCTGACTTGGTTGGAATGAGCTCACCTCAGGAGTATACTCTTACGAATGAAAAAGAATTAGAAAAATCGGTCTACAGTAATTGACGAAGAAATCGTTGAACATACCTAAAAAATAGATATTAGGTAAAACGTATAACCTCCTCCTTCTTGAAATTTGAAGTTGGTTAAAAGGAGTGATTCCAAACCAGAGTCTATCATTAGGAAAAACTCTAACCCGTCCGGATAATGACCGTACTAACTCCAGATGACATATCTTTCACAACACTTCTTCGAATATATGAAAGTCTTGGATTTAACGTCCAATTTCCATCCCTTATTATGACATCGGGTCATGTCTGATCGCTTTCAAACGAACAAGTTCTTACTCCAATCCCCATGTTTTGCAATAGTTCCAAACACGGACCCGCATGGGCGGGGCGAGGCTCTACCCTTAATTTTATTCAATTTGTAACTTTGTAGCCCAAAACTTCTGTGATGTATGACTCGTACAGTAATTTGAGTTTTATTGCTTTTCTCTCTCCTGGATATTTCACAAAAGGGTTCGCGTGAACCGCAGGGAACTGTAAGAAAACGTATCAATATTTTGTTTATCTCAAGTGTGTGTTTTTGCAAGAATAGATGTGGAAATGTGAAACTTTTATTGGAAATGTTTCCCACTAGAGTTAGACTTACGTTCGTTAAAGGCGAAGCCTGAGCGGTTTTATTGTATGGTAACTTAGATCAAAATTGCTTTCGAAGATAGTTAAATGTATTATAAATTGTTTACTGGAAAATTATTGTTTTCCTTACTTTTGCTTATAAAAGTACCAACTACGTCTATATAGTATTTTATAATGTACCTAATAGACATATTTATATTACACTAGCTTCCGCCCGCGGCTTCGCCCGCGTGGACTACATGACGTTATCCCGCAGGAATGTGATACTTTTCCGGGATAAAAAGTAGCCTATGTTCGAGGAACATAGGCTACTTTTTATACCTCTCCAGGCTAGAAAGTATCTATGTCCCAAATTTCAGCCAAATCTGTTTAGCCGTTTTGGCGTGATTGAGTAACAAACATACAAACATACAAACATCCAAACATCTAAACATCTAAACATCTAAACATCCAAACATCCAAATATCTAAACTTTCACATTTATAATATTAGTTGGATTTCAAGTTCTACATGGCCCCCTTAGGGACAATTAAATAGAACGCGTATGAATCGGTAATAAAACAGTAAGGTTGATGTACTGAGATTTGTTCATTATTTTATACTGGGTTGATTACAATATTGTTTTTTTAAGATAATTTATTTTTAGGACATTACAATAAAAAACTTTAACAAAAACCACACAAAGCTAGTTCCCAAAATAGGGTCCAAATATCTTGTACCTACAACCAATTCGCATATAATTTTTGTGGAATAAGTTCAACACACGTAGGAGTTATAAAAACACGTGCTTTCCCGTTAATGTCCACATTTGTAGCCATATCTCGGTTAAACACTGGATAGCTGCCATCTTGTTTTTAAAAATTGTGAAAGGTCAGGAAGTAGTGGGAGGTTGCGCTTGGTTCCGATCCAAATATATACTTACTCGTATTTAAGTTATTAGCACAAAAGCAGATTATCGTACCTAAGTAAGTATAACTTTTCAGTTTTCTAACAGAAGGTATGTTAAAAAACAACGCGTTGTACTCCTGGAGTGCCGGCAGAAGGGAAAAGGGCTCCCTAGACTCTATAACAAAAAAAAGAATTTGACAAAAAAATACGGACTGGATTTGAACCGAGGTCTTCTGGCTTTAATGCCGCCCGTTTTCTAATCTGAGTTATTACAACTTTGGGAACGATGGCGAAATTTGCCTTCGTATTCTAATGACATTGTAAAAGTTTTTCGATCAGGTCACGTGTCCGTCTTAAGAATTTTCGATCAGTCGGTCATGTGTCCTGACTTTTGTTATTGTTGATAAGTCCTGACGCGAGTTTAACATTTTTTACAACAAGTGCACAACGCTGCTAAAGAAGTTTTCACTTCAAAAACTGAAAAGATCCGAAAAGTAATTCAAAAGTAACAACAAGATATTAGTTTAACTTCGTACATTTGCGAAGCATTGTAAAGTTCCCTAAATCATAGCTGGACAAGAGCAGCCCTATCGGGCAGCTGTCACGGCCCGGAAACAAGGCTTTTGGCCGGCCACCAAGCTATCTCAACGGTTACTCTAATTTTTCAAAACAACATGGCAAACCTCCAACATGTAATATGTGTTACCGAAAAATCAGAAGTACCTACAACTCTTTGGAGAATGCAGCTCCTAGATGAAATGCTGCGAGTATTGGTTAAAAATACACTCAAGCCGTAATATTAGGAAACGCACAGATGACTAGTACCCGAAGTTAGTCGCGGAGACGATTCTTTTGTATTGAGTGACATGCAGAATACTGTACATAATGGCCACATTATAAATGTACTTACTGGATTTACGTTTCGGCGATTGAGTATTGTTCTGTAAGACCGGGCTAGAACTCGTAACTTCCACATTCAATAGTCCAAAAAGTAGCTCCAATGAATAGATTCTTTCTCATGCAAGAAACAGTTCAACGAGATTTTCTCTTACATATTTCGTTTAACAATGTCGAGCGCCTGCGCTAGGCAGTTCAGTTACGCTTCAATAGTTTACAAACTGTGTTCACGAAAGTGAGACCAATTGACACTCGGCACTACCTACTTCCTTTTAGAACTGCTAGGGTGAGTTATTGCATTAGTATTAAACAGAATTTGGTTTCTAAGAAGAGATAATGGAAAGTATTTTAGAAAGTGATGATCAGAATTGGATAGTAGAATTTAATAATTTCCCCATTATATAATTAAAAAAGTAGCAAATATGAATAGATTCTTTCCCTTGCAAGAGACAGTTCACCGAGATTTTCTCTTATATATTTCGTTTAATACGCCGATATCGAACGCCTGCACTAGGCAGTTCAGTTATGCTCCAATAGTCCACAAACGGTGTTTATGAAAGTCTGGAGCCAATTGACTCTCGGAACTACTTACTTTGTTATTGAACTGCTAGGATGAGTTATTCCACTGGTACTAAATTGAGATGTGGCTTAATAGAAGAGATAATGGCAAGGATTGAAAAGCTCATATTTGATCATGCATGAAGTATGGTAGTTACTTGTGGGATGGCTCAGCTAAATACCGACTCGGGGAACGCAGAACCAGGCGACTCGTCGTTGGCGACCACCGGCTGGTTAAAAACCTGCATAGCAAGCCATCGTTGGTCGTAGTTCGTTTGTTCGTATGTCGGTATTCTACAAAATTTACTTTAGCGAGTGTAAGTATAACTGAGTTGTATAACTGTTAATGTCAAAGAAGCTATACGCCATCAGCTCCTAAAGGTCTACGGCGCGGCGGGGCGGCAGCGAGACGCCATGTACCTAACGAGAAGAACCGGCTGAAAACTCGTCAAGAGTATTTTTTTCACACATGTGAAACGAAAAAGTAGTGTAATCCTTTATTTTTTTATAGTCTACATATAGGTATAAGGAAGTTTTCTAACGTATAAGCTTTACGTGTTACTTATTTCAGTGTTTTTGATGAATAACCTCATGTGGGTTTTCAAAGTTTCCTTTAGAGTTACACAATGATGTCTTCAATAAAAACCTTTGTTGTAATTCCATCTGAATCTATTTTTATGCTGACACATTTTTATGAATGTGAGCAAAGTTTACCAAGTGGGAGTGAATAAGTAGATTCTAAGAAAGCTTAAACCATCTCCAGTTTCAAGGAATAAAAGTTTCTTCTGTTTCCAATATTTTCTTAAGTAGGTATTTTTCAACGGTTAAGTATGTATTGTTATCCGTCTATTTATAGCGAAACTGTAGAACGCCATGGTGAACTTTAGTCAAAGTCAACATTAGAAGTAGTTAGTAGGCGGGGTGCGCGTGGAAAACTTTATGGTCAAAATAGCAATAGTGAATGCTAAATTGCTAATTGCTTAATTATTATACTGCATTTTACTTAAACAACTAGCTTATTTTCGATACCACGCTTAATTTCAGTATTAAATGTGAGTCACGAGTGAAATAACAACTAGAACATCTATTAGACTGTGATAGAACTATGTCACATTGAAGCATTCCGAAACAAAACCACAGTATATAGGTATATACAGGGCGTCCCAAAACTATGCCACATGGAGGGAAAGTACCTTAAATACTGAAGATATACAATTTCACTGAATTTTTATTTTAAAACGAAAAAGGAACTGCATTCAAAGAATTTATAATAATCACCTGTCTGAACTGGGAATCGAACTAGCCGAATGTAAAAAAAGAAATTTCTTTAATTTTCTTATACCGATCGAAAGGCTCGATTACACCTTTTTTTTTTTTTTATAGTGAGGGCAAATACGGTCTTTTCGTATACCACTAACGGCATGTTGGACTCAGTCAGACAAGGCCTGTCTCTCGCCGCGCCCAGCCCTCCCGCCAAGCCTAATAGGTTTCGCGTCAGGGCTGGGTGGTTCTAACCCCTGCCCCGCCCCCTGACGAGATCGAAAGCTCGACAGGAGGCGGGGCAGGAGGAGAGAGCCTCCTCTCAATCTCCCCATAAGGTTACCCACTCCAGGTGGGCTGACCAGATGGGGTGGTCGAGAGCAGGCACCACTACCAACTAAACCCCTCACTACTTGCTCTCCGCCGTCAGTTTTAAGCACACCGGCTGTGGGGGGGCCGTGGTGGTATGCACCCCCTGCGGCCTGACGGTTGGCCCGTTTCCGGGCCCCTGCGCGGCGGGAGATGGCCGAGCAAGCGGGGCCATCTCCCAAGACAACTGGGGGGGGACCGCGCGATCCGGACGGCAGTTAACCGGACGTTAGGCCAGCTAACCCGCCCGGACCGCACCGCCCCGCTAGAGGGGAATGAGGCGCGCAAAGCGCAGCCACCTTCGCCCCGGCCGCCTTTGTCGAAGACGGGCCGCGTGAGCCTCCTGCTCGCGGATCCGCTCCGACGCCTCCTTCTGCGAGATGACATCCTCGCAGAAGGAGATTGCCGCCTGCCAGGACCTGTCACTATCAAGCATGGCACGTGCCACGCTTGATAGCGAGAGGTCCGTCCCTACCACGGCGCGCAGACCGCGACGCTGGGATGCCCAGGCAGGGCACACCTGTAAGGTGTGCTCCGCGCTGTCCACCCCATCGCCGCAATCATGGCACCGTGTGGTCGCTTCCCTTTTTATCCGACACAGGTATTTTCCAAAGCACCCGTGCCCGGAAAACACCTGCGTCAGCCTGAAGGTCAGCGACCCATGTCGGCGATTACACCACTCTCGGAGGAGAGGGCGGACGGCATCGATCGTCCGCCTCCCAGCTGTCTCCCCTTCCAGCCTCTCCTCCCATAAGTACATGAGCCACTCGTTGGCTACGCGCCGGGCCGCGGACAGCTCCTCGAGGGTTACCCGATCCCCCCCTGCTAGCAGCACTCGACGCTCGAGGTACAGCTCCCTGAGGACCCGAGCGTCTAGCTCCCAGGGAGGGGCTCGATTACACCTAAGCATTTCACAGGCGATTATTTCAAATTACTTGAATGCAGTTCGTTTTCTTTTCAAAATAAAAAAATGAAGTCTGCTTTGAGTAAAATTTTATATCTGCAGTATTTAAGGTACTTTCCCTCCATGTGACATAGTTTTGGGACGCCCTGTATATGCTACAAAACTATCTGTGCCACAAATCATTTGTATATGACATATCGTATCATCTATACTAATGTTATAAAGCTGAAAAGTTTGTTTGTTTGTTTGAACGCGCTAATCTCAGAAACTACTTAACCGAATTGAAACATTCGTTTTGTGTTGGATAGTCCATTTATCGAGGCTTTAGGCTATATTTTATCCTGATATTTCACGGGAACGGGTACCACGTGGGTAAAACCGCAAGGATCCGCATGTATTATAATATGACATATTATTATAGTATGCTAGTATGTATCGCATGATGATGATGATATCCTCCTGACTGTACCATCTAACCTCTATCTCTATGGGTGAGCTTATCTCAAACAAACGAATCAAAAGCGAATTTTAACCGACTCCAAAAAGTCGGATGTTATCAGTTTAACCTGTATGTTTTTGATATTGTTGGAATTGGATAATATTTTAGTATAGCGTTACATTTAGGCTTCGAAGCACGTGTGTTAAATTTCGTAAGTGTAAGTATGTATATTTATATTATGTTCGTATGTTTGTATTTTTTTTTACCACGAATATCTCAAAAACTAAAAGTCATATCAAGATGATTATTTTTGATTTATAGCAGGTGTATTCCAACTTGGGGAACAGTAAAAGTTTTATCAAAATCGATTTAGTAGTTTCTGAGATATGGGTGTCTTAAAGTACACTTAAAATTAAGAAATGAAAAAGTAATTTAAAAATTAAATCGACTTCAAAAAGTACATGTCAAAAGTACTAAAAAGGACAAAATAATATCTTTAAAGTTCCAACCATTTTAAGGTCGGTGTTAGCCAGGAGCAAGAAAAAGCCAGAAAAGGCACCGACCTCAATTAAAGATACTTATTATTTTGTTCTTTTCAGTTGACAGGAATTAAATATAATCCCGGTGCATTTAGCTTACCATAATCGCTCTCGCATCGCTGCACTAATCTCATCAATGTCCTTTTTGGTGATGGCAGGAACATATAAAGCAACGCATTTAAACCAGACAGCACCACAGACTAAATTTTGTTTTAAATATTATTATTAAAGTTAAGTAGAGGCCGGTGACTTCGTCAACATGTAATCTAGTTTGATCATAGACTTGAATTTCAGTACCCAAGAAAAAAATACTTCTGTTCTCGCGATGGTTATTTAATACATATTTGACAGAAGCACTCTAACAGCTTTGGGGCATTTTGGATGGATAGATGGATGGATCATAGTACAATTATCTTAACGAGAGCTTTTAGTGCTTGGGTTACAGTAGGTACTCTTTTTTGAGACGTTTAAAATGATACCAGAACCTGAATTCTATGTCTTGAACTCGCTTCTCTAAATCTGCGTTCACATTAGCGTTTTAAATAACGAGAGCTTTTTGTGCTTGGGTACGCAGTACACTTTTTTGAGACGTTTAAAATGATATCACAAGCTGAATTCTAGGTCTAACTCGCTCCCTAAACTACCTTATTATCTCGTTTTTCTAGCGTAGGCGTACATACTACGTACGTTACAGTACGTTATAGTACGTTCATCGAACGCCGCTGGACAAGTCGAAGCGACTAGTGTGAAGGAGCTCAAGTGTGTGCCATTGAAACGCTACCACTAAATAGTACCTATATTTTGCAAATCTTCCTACTTTGGCAGACAGTTTCTAATGATTACAGACGCGTTGTTTAGCAAACTATTCGGCACAGTTGAAGGGATCGTGTAATGGTAATAAAAGCCTTCGATGAACAATATCACACTAGAAAACCGGTGGGAATGTCAAAAACAGGCAAGCGAATAAGAGCGCACTTCATACATAAGAGAGCACAAGGTGCTCTCATATGGCTTCCTGTCATTTATGACGTAAGATCGATTCGTAACCACTTCGTAACCTTTTTCTCCGTTTAAAAGAAAAATTCAGTTGGTTCCTTATTTTAGTTTTGTTGTAGTTCGTAAGGCGTTAACACAGATGAATAAATTATGTACTAGAGGGCGTTATTTAGTGATAGGTATTTTTGATTAAAGTAGTGAAATGGTCACGGGATGGGTGACCAAAACTTTTCATCTAGAGATCCTCCGTGCTTCGGAAGGCCCGCTAAGCAGTTGGTCCCAGCTGCATTTGCAGTAGTTAATACTCACCAGCCCGCAGTGAGCTCGCGTAGTGGGTCATAACCCATTCTCCGTATCCATCCATAAGGAAGGCTAGTGCCCCAGCAGTGGGGACATTAAATAGCTGATGATAAATAAATGTGTGGATAACACAACTTGTAGTGAGTAGTCTTTATTTCCTACACTGTGGTTAAGGGCAGGCTTTAAGCCGGAGTAAATATCATTGACGCATCGCACCTACGTTAAAAATTCCAGAGCATTTTCGTCGCACCCTTTTCGCCGTGTAGGTACCACATATATGGATATTTGCATAGATTTTGTCGGTTCACAATGACGTGGCAGATGTTCTCTTAAAGGGACCCCTTTTATCTGAGCTTTTTATGAGCGTATTGTTCAGCGAGACAAAGATTGTGAGCCCCGGTCAACGAATCGGTTCATGTTTTCATGAAAGCCTGGAAGGTTATTGAGTTGGTAGGAACAATAAGTAGTGGGGTAATATTATAATAAAGATAGAATATTCTTCGTTGGAAAAAAAGGATCTTTGCTAGTTGTTTGATTTTTTGTTATAATGGAAATAAAGAAACAATTTTATGTTTAGTAAATAGTGAAGTATCTAAATAAAGAGCATGATGTTCAATGGCATTTGAGGATAAATTCAATCGATCACTATTACCTATACTCAGTAAACAAATCTAGGTAATATTGAAATTTTAGGGTGATGGCAATTTGTCAAGAGGACATAATTCCGTCCCGATTAAGTTCTTTTCAGCATTTGAATAAAACTCCTTCGAAGTAGCCACGTGCCACGTTTGATAGCGAGAGGTCCGTCCCTACCACGGCGCGCAGACCGCGACGCTGGGATGCCCAGGCAGGGCACACCTGTAAGGTGTGCTCCGCGCTGTCCACCCCATCGCCGCAATCATGGCACCGTGTGGTCGCTTCCCTTTTTATCCGACACAGGTATTTTCCAAAGCACCCGTGCCCGGAAAACACCTGCGTCAGCCTGAAGGTCAGCGACCCATGTCGGCGATTACACCACTCTCGGAGGAGAGGGCGGACGGCATCGATCGTCCGCCTCCCAGCTGTCTCCCCTTCCAGCCTCTCCTCCCATAAGTACATGAGCCACTCGTTGGCTACGCGCCGGGCCGCGGACAGCTCCTCGAGGGTTACCCGATCCCCCCCTGCTAGCAGCACTCGACGCTCGAGGTACAGCTCCCTGAGGACCCGAGCGTCTAGCTCCCAGGGAGGGGCTCGATTACACCTAAGCATTTCACAGGCGATTATTTCAAATTACTTGAATGCAGTTCGTTTTCTTTTCAAAATAAAAAAATGAAGTCTGCTTTGAGTAAAATTTTATATCTGCAGTATTTAAGGTACTTTCCCTCCATGTGACATAGTTTTGGGACGCCCTGTATATGCTACAAAACTATCTGTGCCACAAATCATTTGTATATGACATATCGTATCATCTATACTAATGTTATAAAGCTGAAAAGTTTGTTTGTTTGTTTGAACGCGCTAATCTCAGAAACTACTTAACCGAATTGAAACATTCGTTTTGTGTTGGATAGTCCATTTATCGAGGCTTTAGGCTATATTTTATCCTGATATTTCACGGGAACGGGTACCACGTGGGTAAAACCGCAAGGATCCGCATGTATTATAATATGACATATTATTATAGTATGCTAGTATGTATCGCATGATGATGATGATATCCTCCTGACTGTACCATCTAACCTCTATCTCTATGGGTGAGCTTATCTCAAACAAACGAATCAAAAGCGAATTTTAACCGACTCCAAAAAGTCGGATGTTATCAGTTTAACCTGTATGTTTTTGATATTGTTGGAATTGGATAATATTTTAGTATAGCGTTACATTTAGGCTTCGAAGCACGTGTGTTAAATTTCGTAAGTGTAAGTATGTATATTTATATTATGTTCGTATGTTTGTATTTTTTTTTACCACGAATATCTCAAAAACTAAAAGTCATATCAAGATGATTATTTTTGATTTATAGCAGGTGTATTCCAACTTGGGGAACAGTAAAAGTTTTATCAAAATCGATTTAGTAGTTTCTGAGATATGGGTGTCTTAAAGTACACTTAAAATTAAGAAATGAAAAAGTAATTTAAAAATTAAATCGACTTCAAAAAGTACATGTCAAAAGTACTAAAAAGGACAAAATAATATCTTTAAAGTTCCAACCATTTTAAGGTCGGTGTTAGCCAGGAGCAAGAAAAAGCCAGAAAAGGCACCGACCTCAATTAAAGATACTTATTATTTTGTTCTTTTCAGTTGACAGGAATTAAATATAATCCCGGTGCATTTAGCTTACCATAATCGCTCTCGCATCGCTGCACTAATCTCATCAATGTCCTTTTTGGTGATGGCAGGAACATATAAAGCAACGCATTTAAACCAGACAGCACCACAGACTAAATTTTGTTTTAAATATTATTATTAAAGTTAAGTAGAGGCCGGTGACTTCGTCAACATGTAATCTAGTTTGATCATAGACTTGAATTTCAGTACCCAAGAAAAAAATACTTCTGTTCTCGCGATGGTTATTTAATACATATTTGACAGAAGCACTCTAACAGCTTTGGGGCATTTTGGATGGATAGATGGATGGATCATAGTACAATTATCTTAACGAGAGCTTTTAGTGCTTGGGTTACAGTAGGTACTCTTTTTTGAGACGTTTAAAATGATACCAGAACCTGAATTCTATGTCTTGAACTCGCTTCTCTAAATCTGCGTTCACATTAGCGTTTTAAATAACGAGAGCTTTTTGTGCTTGGGTACGCAGTACACTTTTTTGAGACGTTTAAAATGATATCACAAGCTGAATTCTAGGTCTAACTCGCTCCCTAAACTACCTTATTATCTCGTTTTTCTAGCGTAGGCGTACATACTACGTACGTTACAGTACGTTATAGTACGTTCATCGAACGCCGCTGGACAAGTCGAAGCGACTAGTGTGAAGGAGCTCAAGTGTGTGCCATTGAAACGCTACCACTAAATAGTACCTATATTTTGCAAATCTTCCTACTTTGGCAGACAGTTTCTAATGATTACAGACGCGTTGTTTAGCAAACTATTCGGCACAGTTGAAGGGATCGTGTAATGGTAATAAAAGCCTTCGATGAACAATATCACACTAGAAAACCGGTGGGAATGTCAAAAACAGGCAAGCGAATAAGAGCGCACTTCATACATAAGAGAGCACAAGGTGCTCTCATATGGCTTCCTGTCATTTATGACGTAAGATCGATTCGTAACCACTTCGTAACCTTTTTCTCCGTTTAAAAGAAAAATTCAGTTGGTTCCTTATTTTAGTTTTGTTGTAGTTCGTAAGGCGTTAACACAGATGAATAAATTATGTACTAGAGGGCGTTATTTAGTGATAGGTATTTTTGATTAAAGTAGTGAAATGGTCACGGGATGGGTGACCAAAACTTTTCATCTAGAGATCCTCCGTGCTTCGGAAGGCCCGCTAAGCAGTTGGTCCCAGCTGCATTTGCAGTAGTTAATACTCACCAGCCCGCAGTGAGCTCGCGTAGTGGGTCATAACCCATTCTCCGTATCCATCCATAAGGAAGGCTAGTGCCCCAGCAGTGGGGACATTAAATAGCTGATGATAAATAAATGTGTGGATAACACAACTTGTAGTGAGTAGTCTTTATTTCCTACACTGTGGTTAAGGGCAGGCTTTAAGCCGGAGTAAATATCATTGACGCATCGCACCTACGTTAAAAATTCCAGAGCATTTTCGTCGCACCCTTTTCGCCGTGTAGGTACCACATATATGGATATTTGCATAGATTTTGTCGGTTCACAATGACGTGGCAGATGTTCTCTTAAAGGGACCCCTTTTATCTGAGCTTTTTATGAGCGTATTGTTCAGCGAGACAAAGATTGTGAGCCCCGGTCAACGAATCGGTTCATGTTTTCATGAAAGCCTGGAAGGTTATTGAGTTGGTAGGAACAATAAGTAGTGGGGTAATATTATAATAAAGATAGAATATTCTTCGTTGGAAAAAAAGGATCTTTGCTAGTTGTTTGATTTTTTGTTATAATGGAAATAAAGAAACAATTTTATGTTTAGTAAATAGTGAAGTATCTAAATAAAGAGCATGATGTTCAATGGCATTTGAGGATAAATTCAATCGATCACTATTACCTATACTCAGTAAACAAATCTAGGTAATATTGAAATTTTAGGGTGATGGCAATTTGTCAAGAGGACATAATTCCGTCCCGATTAAGTTCTTTTCAGCATTTGAATAAAACTCCTTCGAAGTAGGAAAACTGTATTTTTTCATAACATTATACAGATATAGTTTCTTACTTTTCAAACAAGGATTAAAGCCACGTATAAACTGAATTGTTTGTCTTACTTGAAGAAAATTGGGTATTCTCCAGAAAAAATAAATTGGTCTGATTCAGTTTTATTGATGCTCGTTGTGTCTAATCCGTTGAGTTTGACGAGTTGTATAATAAAGGAGTTTGTAAAAAAAATAAATTTATATTTTATTCTGAAAGATATGGTTTCTGTTTTTGTACATCATTACGATATTGGTTCTAAGAATATTAGATTTAATTTGTGTTTAAGTTTTAAAGATTGGTTTTATATGTTTGAACTATACTATATTATGTAGCTACCTCTTAGCGAACAAGAAACCTAGCAAATCTGGTACAATATTTTGTATGTTTCAAACGTTAGGTACATAATCCAAATGGTAGTTTAAATAAAAGTTTATGTGACTGTCGCATAATACCGAGTTATGTGCAGTCTCATACACTACTTTATCTACACTCATTACATTTATTATATACCTATTTCAAAAATAAAGCAAATCAATATTAATTATAAAATGTGAATTGGTGCCAAACCCCACTCATACGGTCTATGCCTTCTAAATTCAAAACCCTAATTTTAAAAAAGTTTCTGATTATTGCCGGCTAAAGAAGGTCTTGAAAGAGTTGGAAGTCAGAGCCGGTAAATCCTACGGTTGCCATGGAGATTGTAAAATTAAGAAGTATGTGTTTTCATCCCATCGATTCGAAAAGCGATGATTGTTTATCTAATAACAGGGCCCAAAACGATTCATTGTTTATCTGTTATGACAAGACTGTAACAATGAGATTTGAATTTTGAACAGCTTCATAACAGGGTTCAAAATGATTGAGATATGAATTTAGAACATAATTAAAAAGCATTGGTTGGAGTGTAGCAAAGGGTGTGCAGTACTTAAAAAAAAAATCACTTGATTTTGTAAGGGGCCGCGACTTTTTTTGAAAATTTTGCGACTGCTCTAACCACTGAGCTACGGAGTCGTTCAGCTCCGTAGCTCAGTGGTTAGAACTTTCGCCCGGATAGCGAAAGGTCGTGGGTTCGAGTCCCATCGGAGCTAATTGTGAGACGGGTCGATTTTTTCTAAATACTTCATTTTCCATTTTTCTTGACTTATGTCAGTTTTCTTTCTACATAATCAATGACTCGTCGGTCGCCATACTTCAGAAGCCCTAGCACGAAAAACTGTCGTTATGGTAACCGTTATTGTAATCGTATTATTTTGTATGAAAACCAGGGTGCCTACCATCAACTCTTATTGCGGTTTTGTTTAGGAACCTAAACTGATCTGCTTCGCTTATTCGTACCACGACAGCTTAATATCAATGACAGCGATTCAGTGATCATTCAATGACATTTCACAGCCGCTGAGCTGTCATCAACTCTTATTTGACGTATAACTTGGCCAAGCTAACATGTCACCTGCAGGTTATACCCGTCCCTTTCACTCTCCTGGCATGACAGAATCGAGTGAAAGAGACGGGTAGAAGAAATAAGGACACAAATCGTTCGGTCATTCACATTTAGCAATTCATTTGCGATCCAGTTTTTAGAAGGTCATGGTACGAAAGAAAGCAATTCATTTTAGGAACCTATTCTGCATCGCGCTATTTTTGAATAGCTGTCTTAAAGTTGATGGTATGCACCCAGAGCAGCGTCTCTTGCGGTTGTATAAGGAACTGAAGAACAGTTTGACAGCCTGCAGCACTTTGACAGCTTTTAAAAGACGGTATAGTTTACTATTCGATTACTTTAACGACAGTTTTTCGTGTTTGGGGTACAGTTACCGGCAGTTTTCTTCCAACCGGTTACTAATCTATACTAATATTATAAAGCTGAATAGTTTGTTTGTTTGTTTCAATGCGCTAATCTCAGAAACTACTGGACCGAATTGAAAAATTCTTTTTGTGTTGGATAGTCCATTTATCGAGGAAGGCTGTAGGCTATATTTTATCCCGATATTCCCACGGGAACTCGGGTTTTACCACGCGGTTTTACCACGCGGGCAAAACCACGAAGATCTGCTAGTATCTTATAAATAACTTGAAATAGACACAGTTTTAGCTCACGCCTCGTAGCTCAAACAACCTTAGTTGGCAAAACTGATTGTTTTTCAAAAACAGAAACCGGGAATTTATTAATATTAGTGCATGTAAAAAATAAGTGAGAAAATTAATTATTCAAAGGCACTCAATCCAATAGGGTAGGTCTGTAACTCCCCTCAAGTCTGATGTTAATTAATTGATAAAGAGGCTGGAACAATACTCTTGTATTAGGATTTTTCAAAGGGAAATTATCAGAGATATGAAAATTTAACCGACCCTCCCGCTTTTCGTCTCAATAACATCTCGCTGTTGATCTGCCCCTTTCAGAACGTTCAACATTTCAATCCATTTCTAAGCGCTGTCTCTGTCTATTCTAAAACGAGTGACAGTGACAGTGCATACGAATGTTTTAAGAATGTTTCTGAATAGTCCAACTGTCTGGTGTTTCTTATTTGGGGTAAACATCCCTTTGGGTATTTGCATAATTACCCCGTAATTTCCGTTCGGTTTCCCGTCGGTTCGTTGCCAGTCTTAGAAACGACAAAAATCTTTAAGCAACTCTTAGGGTTGATGGTTGCTTTATTTATGACGTTTTCTTGTGAAGACGACAAGGGGCACTGAATAGCTTTCGCTGAATTGGTATTGTGGGAGCTTTGACTGAAGATCTCGAGGTTTTAAGAGCTAAGTATATCATTATGATCCCTGACGGCAACGTCATCGGCCATCGCCAGAGCATGTCGAAATAGGGTGCCGGCTTTGGTTAATAAGTAAATATTTAAGGCGCCGATTCCCCAAAATAGGGTATTTTAGATTATGGATTACTCGCAAATCACAAGTACTTAAAACTTGGAAAAATATATGTTATTTTACAGTTATTTATCTAGTGCTTCCGGCCGTTTTTTTTTTCGATTGGTGATATTTTACTGTGTCAAATAAAATCCCAAACATACGTGTAATAATAATTCAAACATCATATTACTTGCAGTATACTTGGTTTAAGTTAATGAAAAACATATAAAAATAATTGTCTTTGAATAACCGAGGGATTCCAGCCATCATAAATAAAAAAAAAAACTAATAAAATAAATTGAATTTTAAGTGATTTTCGATTCGCGGGGCGCTCGCGAGTTCACAGTTCACTGCCGGCTGCCGCTGGGTCCGCGCGAAGTGTATAGAGCGCGGCCGAGCAAGCGTTAGCGTTCCTATTTCGGTCGGGATTCCTCGCCTTAATAGTGACATTCAACAAAAATATAACATTGAAGTGTAACAAAGGCAAAAAAGATTTCGATCTGTTTTATAACACGCAAGTAATGAGCTGCTGAATTGTGACCAATTGGGACTCAAACTATCTCTTTATAAAAGGAAATTTTATATGGCAGGAGTAACTGGCGCTACCCACTTGTGACGGCACAAGTGGGTAGCGCTATTTTTGTTTAATAAGAAACTTTGATGTTCTATATCTCTGAAAATATCTAAAACATTTGAAAATAAATAACAGGGTAGTAATATTAAAAAAAATGAATAAATAAGAACGGTCCCCTATGGCGGTTATCACACTTCCGCCCCGGTTTCCGCACCACCGGACGAAGATGCGGCGTAAGATTCCGTAGCCAAAGTTAAGAAGCGTACTACCACAAACCGGAGCGGTGGGCAGTGCAGTGTGAGAATCACCTACCTATATGTTGCAGCATTCCCAGGCCACTGGTGGCGTGGCGGGCAGCGGCTTGGCGGCTTCGCCAGGTGAGATAGGGTTGGGAATGATGTCATACAATTTAAGGCGCATGGAGTCGTGAAACGATCATTTTGTGACCCTAAAACTCATAAATTAGCCTACTGATGAATCCAGAATTAATATATATTAAAAATATTGATATATAAACTTCAATCTGAGCATTTAAAAAAAACATAGTCTTTAAGATACTATACAAAAACTAAAAATATTGAAATGAAGCTTTTTTCAACTTGAAAAACGCTACTGATTCTAAACTACAAGTGATATTTTCACGTTTCTTTCAGGAAAAGATTGCTAACTTGTTTAACTTAAAACTGAGCATTTTTCGTTCTAAAATAATACATAGTTTTGACGAAACGTATGTTTAAGCTGTTTTGGTGCGGGTGGCGGGGCGAGAAAATAAGCCACGCTTCTATGTCCAAGGTCGTTGGCGATACCACGGGCCTTAACATGTTTTATTTTCCGTCGGCTGCTGTCGCTGCCATGGCGACCCAATCAGATAGCGCCATTTCGATAGGCGAATTATAGTAGCTTTAAATAAAAGATGTCCCAGAATTAACGCAAGATTTGAATTGAATAGAAAGCCCAGTTTTTTGTGCTTTAATTGTTATTTTTTATTGAATTAGTAAAAACATAGGATAGGGTTATTTATAAAATAACTCTTCGAGCAAATGGCCTCAACGACTTTGCTGGCACATACCTACATACATACCCTCTCTTTGATCGAAATTTACTATGACCATTTTGCATAAAAGTAGTTGAATTTCGTTGATGCAGCGTTGAATTTCCTCTTCTGATTCACGGGTGGATGACTTCAAATTAACTCGTAAAGAGTAATTCTATTGACATTAGCATATTATATATACATATATAACTTCGTTAGTCTGGGTCCGGTTGTGTGTGTCTGATACCCCCGTCAGAATAACAGCGCTGCTGGGTCACTTTGCCCATCTTTAAGAGACCCGGCAGCATTATGCTGAGACGGGGTTTTGTTGGCTCACACACACACCTTAGCGTTATTTTTTCTTGTTTAGTATAATTCTTTAGTTTAAGTTTATTTTTAATATTTCTTTTTTTCTCTTAATTATTATTTGTTTGATTGTTTATTTTATAAGTGTGTGTGTCCAATAAATGTTTTTCATTCTTTCTTTCTTTAAAACAAACCCGCTTGGGGAATCACCCGTTTTTAGGGTTCCGTAGTCAACAAGGAACCCTTATAGTTTCGCCATGTCCGTCTGTCCGTCCGTCCGTCTGACCCCAGTCTAGCTCATAGACTCTTAGTACTAGAAAGCTATTATTTGGCATAAATGTACATATTTACCACGCCAACAAAGTGGTAAAGTAAAATTTTGAAAAATATTTTTTTTAGGTTACCTCCCCTACACGTGAAGTGGGTATGTAATTTTCTTGTCTATCCCATAGTATGGGATGTCGTCGGATAGCAATTTTAAAAACGTTGTGGGTTCGTGAAGATAGTTTTTGATTGAGGCATCTGTTTGTGAATTATTAAGCTTTAAAGTGCAAAATTTTGTTAGAGTCAAGTGTCCCCCCCCCCCCCCCCCCCCCCTACCAGCCAAATGGTTGTTTCTGGATACGTGAAACAATTCACGATAGTAGTACATATGACGAAGTTAAAAGGAAAACTATCACAGCCAAGTAGGCTTAACAAGTTTTTGAGATATAACACTTTTTCGAAAACCGCAAATATAACTTTGTCATTCATACGAATACTATGAAAAACAAAGTTATTTTTTTTCTGGCAAAATATGACAGTGGTATTTTTGCTAGGTGTACGTAATCGGTACGTTAAGTGGGTACGGAACTCTTCATGAGCGAGTCCGACTCGCACTTGGCAGATTTTTAAAAGAACAAAAAAATATGATGAATTAATTCTTGGAAAGTCCCATCGCATTTATTGAAGAGACATTGATTTAAAAGTTGATTCCAAAATTCTAGGGATTTTCGGGATATACTGGTAACAAAAGAATTACGATTTTTCGTTTTTCGTTTGTTGACGTTAATGTAGTTACCACTTTATTAATGCTTCAAGCGATGAATTCTGACAATTAAATTTGGCGTGATTGAGTGACAAACTCCAAACATCTGAACATCCAAACATCTAAACTTTCACATTTCTAATATTAGTAGGAAGTAGGATTATTTGACATATAAATCTGAAACAATTAGAATTGTGTAGTATAACCAATTTCAAGAGTTTGTTCTACCAAAGTTTGTTGCTAACATGCCTCACGTCGTTACTGGTGATATTGCTTTTAGATTAGAACCAGGCTTAGTGTGTCGTACCAGCAAGCAATTTGTCTTGCTCTGATCGTACTTTGGACAGTACAGGTAGATACAATAATTTATTATGTTTTGTGTGGTACAGTCGAACCAATTGAATTTTTACCCACTGTAAGTCTATTTTATTATGGTAGAAATTCAAACATTTGAACCACTTTTAAACCAATTATTAGCAATATGTCTCACTTATAATATTACTCAATTGATTTGACCGCACCTTTCAAATAGCATTATTGTAATAAAACTATTTCCAATCAAACAGTATAACTATTCGATTACCATAACGACACTTTTTCATGCTACGGGTACAGATCAGATTTAATTTTACTTGATTTCAAAGTAAAAACTACAAAGTTCCATGATACTAAAGTATCATGGAACACGTGCAACCATTAAAAATGCATCAGCATTGCAGTTTGCATCTAAGAGTAGAAGCGATCTCCATCCGAGAAGGGAATGTTGAAAAATCTCACACTCGACTCGAAATAACTTATTAGGAGTACGAAAGTCACGTGTTCACGTTACGTTTTCCGGCAAGAGCACCAAAAGCATCTAATGAACGCTCCACGAGTCACGTACTTGTGATAAATCACATTTCTGCCCCTCCGAACCTACTTTTAAAATTATTTTGGCACGTTCGATCTACCTACTGCTAGGATCTAATTTTTACTCCTAGATGTAAGTAGTATACTAGGTACTATTTTGCTTTTGCTTTGATATTTTCTAAGTAGGTAAGTTGTCTGTACAATGAATATTAAAAAAAAAACTTACATACTTCTTATGCATTTCAACAACATACCAAAAATTCATTGCAGTATGTTAAGGTTTAGAGGGTGGAAAACATTTGTATGGAGACCGTTTGCTACACAATCCTCTTAAGACATACCAAGATATTGAGGAACCATGCCATCAATTTTAGTGACAAGAAAACTGTAGGTCTAGCACAACTTGGCGCGACTCTTTGTCACGCTCCTTTCAACCAATCAGCACATCGTCTTAAGTCACACCCGCTATCGACGAGCGATCTGATTGGTTGAAAGTGCCCACGACTCTTTCTCACTTGAGTCGCGCTCAAGTTGTGCTTGCCCTACCTCATTCATAGATTTACAAAAGAAAGTACATAGTTGTTTTTTTACCACAACGGTGAAGCACTTACTTAGCTTTCATCACACCTGTTTGAATTTTGTATGAAAAACATGGTTGTCGTTTCAAGCACAACACCTACAGAAGGTACTTAATTAAAGGATAATAAAACAATTCATTTAATCCATTTAAGATATATATGTTTCATAGTAACATTTATGTTCATATCACATAATTCCTCCACAATCGATATCTTAATAGAATTAAGGTGCAAAGGTTTATTTTTCATAAACTCCGTGTTTCAAACGTTTTAACATCTATGAATGCAGTTTTGCTTTTTACAAAAAAATCGATGACAATGATTCCTAAAAACAGATATTTGTATCAGATTTGTCCATACTTACCGATCTAAATAGGCCATCCTGTAGCCATATCCGCTATTAACCCCGTGTTTCAAACGTTTTTACATTTCTGAATGCAGTTTTGCTTTTTACAAGAAAATCGATGACATGCTTCCTAAAAACAGATATTTGTATGTCTGTTCCAGATTTGTCCATACTGGCTGATCTAAATGGGCCATCCTGTAGCCATATCCGCTTTACCTACATCTTACAATACCTATACATTGATATGACCTTGAAACAAGTATTATTGAAATTATTGGAAATAGGGTATGAAATAGGACAAAACCACTAGATAAAATGCGCGTGTTTTTGACACTCCGACCGGATATCCTGTTGACGACAACCGTGGCCAAATGATGTAAGCACCGGTTTTCAAGGTGCCGCTATCTCTAGAGGTCCCGGGTTCGATTCCCGGTTGGGTAAATATTGAAAAACGAACTTTTCAATATTTTCTCGGGTCTGCGTGTATGCGGTAATACCAGTAGTTGTTTCCAATTTCAAATACTAGTGCTCAAGCTACTATACTTTGGTATTGGAACAATAAGTAGGTATGTGATTAGACCAGGCGGACACGACAGTTGGAGGTGTACAATTTTTTACAGCATGCAACTTTGCGAGAACATTTTAGACGACGACATATGTAAGCACTATCAAAATTAGAATTTTTATACCTGTGCATCACACTTAAAATTAAATTTTAAAATGTAACAAAAAAGTTCAATAGTACATTAGCATATTATATATACATATATAACTTCGTTAGTCTGGGTCCGGTTGTGTGTGTCTGATACCCCCGTCAGAATAACAGCGCTGCTGGGTCACTTTGCCCATCTTTAAGAGACCCGGCAGCATTATGCTGAGACGGGGTTTTGTTGGCTCACACACACACCTTAGCGTTATTTTTTCTTGTTTAGTATAATTCTTTAGTTTAAGTTTATTTTTAATATTTCTTTTTTTCTCTTAATTATTATTTGTTTGATTGTTTATTTTATAAGTGTGTGTGTCCAATAAATGTTTTTCATTCTTTCTTTCTTTAAAACAAACCCGCTTGGGGAATCACCCGTTTTTAGGGTTCCGTAGTCAACAAGGAACCCTTATAGTTTCGCCATGTCCGTCTGTCCGTCCGTCCGTCTGACCCCAGTCTAGCTCATAGACTCTTAGTACTAGAAAGCTATTATTTGGCATAAATGTACATATTTACCACGCCAACAAAGTGGTAAAGTAAAATTTTGAAAAATATTTTTTTTAGGTTACCTCCCCTACACGTGAAGTGGGTATGTAATTTTCTTGTCTATCCCATAGTATGGGATGTCGTCGGATAGCAATTTTAAAAACGTTGTGGGTTCGTGAAGATAGTTTTTGATTGAGGCATCTGTTTGTGAATTAATAAGCTTTAAAGTGCAAAATTTTGTTAGAGTCAAGTGTCCCCCCCCCCCCCCCCCCCCCCCCCCCCCCCCCCCCCCCCCCCCCCACCCCCCCCCTACAGCCAAATGGTTGTTTCTGGATACGTGAAACAATTCACGATAGTAGTACATATGACGAAGTTAAAAGGAAAACTATCACAGCCAAGTAGGCTTAACAAGTTTTTGAGATATAACACTTTTTCGAAAACCGCAAATATAACTTTGTCATTCATACGAATACTATGAAAAACAAAGTTATTTTTTTTCTGGCAAAATATGACAGTGGTATTTTTGCTAGGTGTACGTAATCGGTACGTTAAGTGGGTACGGAACTCTTCATGAGCGAGTCCGACTCGCACTTGGCAGATTTTTAAAAGAACAAAAAAATATGATGAATTAATTCTTGGAAAGTCCCATCGCATTTATTGAAGAGACATTGATTTAAAAGTTGATTCCAAAATTCTAGGGATTTTCGGGATATACTGGTAACAAAAGAATTACGATTTTTCGTTTTTCGTTTGTTGACGTTAATGTAGTTACCACTTTATTAATGCTTCAAGCGATGAATTCTGACAATTAAATTTGGCGTGATTGAGTGACAAACTCCAAACATCTGAACATCCAAACATCTAAACTTTCACATTTCTAATATTAGTAGGAAGTAGGATTATTTGACATATAAATCTGAAACAATTAGAATTGTGTAGTATAACCAATTTCAAGAGTTTGTTCTACCAAAGTTTGTTGCTAACATGCCTCACGTCGTTACTGGTGATATTGCTTTTAGATTAGAACCAGGCTTAGTGTGTCGTACCAGCAAGCAATTTGTCTTGCTCTGATCGTACTTTGGACAGTACAGGTAGATACAATAATTTATTATGTTTTGTGTGGTACAGTCGAACCAATTGAATTTTTACCCACTGTAAGTCTATTTTATTATGGTAGAAATTCAAACATTTGAACCACTTTTAAACCAATTATTAGCAATATGTCTCACTTATAATATTACTCAATTGATTTGACCGCACCTTTCAAATAGCATTATTGTAATAAAACTATTTCCAATCAAACAGTATAACTATTCGATTACCATAACGACACTTTTTCATGCTACGGGTACAGATCAGATTTAATTTTACTTGATTTCAAAGTAAAAACTACAAAGTTCCATGATACTAAAGTATCATGGAACACGTGCAACCATTAAAAATGCATCAGCATTGCAGTTTGCATCTAAGAGTAGAAGTGATCTCCATCCGAGAAGGGAATGTTGAAAAATCTCACACTCGACTCGAAATAACTTATTAGGAGTACGAAAGTCACGTGTTCACGTTACGTTTTCCGGCAAGAGCACCAAAAGCATCTAATGAACGCTCCACGAGTCACGTACTTGTGATAAATCACATTTCTGCCCCTCCGAACCTACTTTTAAAATTATTTTGGCACGTTCGATCTACCTACTGCTAGGATCTAATTTTTACTCCTAGATGTAAGTAGTATACTAGGTACTATTTTGCTTTTGCTTTGATATTTTCTAAGTAGGTAAGTTGTCTGTACAATGAATATTAAAAAAAAAACTTACATACTTCTTATGCATTTCAACAACATACCAAAAATTCATTGCAGTATGTTAAGGTTTAGAGGGTGGAAAACATTTGTATGGAGACCGTTTGCTACACAATCCTCTTAAGACATACCAAGATATTGAGGAACCATGCCATCAATTTTAGTGACAAGAAAACTGTAGGTCTAGCACAACTTGGCGCGACTCTTTGTCACGCTCCTTTCAACCAATCAGCACATCGTCTTAAGTCACACCCGCTATCGACGAGCGATCTGATTGGTTGAAAGTGCCCACGACTCTTTCTCACTTGAGTCGCGCTCAAGTTGTGCTTGCCCTACCTCATTCATAGATTTACAAAAGAAAGTACATAGTTGTTTTTTTACCACAACGGTGAAGCACTTACTTAGCTTTCATCACACCTGTTTGAATTTTGTATGAAAAACATGGTTGTCGTTTCAAGCACAACACCTACAGAAGGTACTTAATTAAAGGATAATAAAACAATTCATTTAATCCATTTAAGATATATATGTTTCATAGTAACATTTATGTTCATATCACATAATTCCTCCACAATCGATATCTTAATAGAATTAAGGTGCAAAGGTTTATTTTTCATAAACTCCGTGTTTCAAACGTTTTAACATCTATGAATGCAGTTTTGCTTTTTACAAAAAAATCGATGACAATGATTCCTAAAAACAGATATTTGTATCAGATTTGTCCATACTTACCGATCTAAATAGGCCATCCTGTAGCCATATCCGCTATTAACCCCGTGTTTCAAACGTTTTTACATTTCTGAATGCAGTTTTGCTTTTTACAAGAAAATCGATGACATGCTTCCTAAAAACAGATATTTGTATGTCTGTTCCAGATTTGTCCATACTGGCTGATCTAAATGGGCCATCCTGTAGCCATATCCGCTTTACCTACATCTTACAATACCTATACATTGATATGACCTTGAAACAAGTATTATTGAAATTATTGGAAATAGGGTATGAAATAGGACAAAACCACTAGATAAAATGCGCGTGTTTTTGACACTCCGACCGGATATCCTGTTGACGACAACCGTGGCCAAATGATGTAAGCACCGGTTTTCAAGGTGCCGCTATCTCTAGAGGTCCCGGGTTCGATTCCCGGTTGGGTAAATATTGAAAAACGAACTTTTCAATATTTTCTCGGGTCTGCGTGTATGCGGTAATACCAGTAGTTGTTTCCAATTTCAAATACTAGTGCTCAAGCTACTATACTTTGGTATTGGAACAATAAGTAGGTATGTGATTAGACCAGGCGGACACGACAGTTGGAGGTGTACAATTTTTTACAGCATGCAACTTTGCGAGAACATTTTAGACGACGACATATGTAAGCACTATCAAAATTAGAATTTTTATACCTGTGCATCACACTTAAAATTAAATTTTAAAATGTAACAAAAAAGTACGCTTGTGAAAAGTATGCGAGTGCAAATTTTGAGAATAAGTTTTTGAAATTGTTATATATTCGGCTCTAAAACAATCATTTTTTTCAGTATGCAAATTGATGTATCGATAAAGTTTCTAGTATAAGTGACAATTTTGCGTTTGCATACTTTTCACACGCGTACTTTTTTTGTTACATTTTAAAATTAAATTTCAAGTGTGATGCACAGGGATAAAAATTCTAATTTTGATAGTGCTTACATATGTCGTCCGTCGTCTAAAACGTTCTCGCAAAGTTGCATGCTGTAAAAAATTGTACACCTCTAACTGTCGTGTCCGCCCGGTCTAGATGGTTTCCAATATTTATTATTTATCTTGCGGTATTATTGATCGTTGATAGGCTGATGATGATGATGCTTGTTGATCAAAGAGCTAAAGAATGTTTTTCTATATTTTTGTATTAAATCAACTGGCAGTCAACATGAGCAAAGCTTTTCAAGTTCAACGATGGTGGAGGGAATAAAAAGCATAAGAGGTTTCCAGTTTTTACGGCGATATAAAGTTAAAACGCAGACTGTTTTCTTTTACGACTTTCACGGTTTACGTTAAAAAGGAGTTTAACACCTTCTAAGTGAGTACCAGCAGTGCTTAATTAAGTGGAAATAAAAATACTCACTTAGCAAACAACATCAAACTCTGTTTTGATGACTAAAATGTTCATCTACGTTGGTGATTTAATAAAATTACTTGTTACATTTATTTATTGGTTTTTTAGTTTCAAAGTTTTTGTGGGTTTTGGAAACAGATAAATAATAGGCGACGCTTTTGGACAGACTATATACAGTTCTTCATAAAATCATTAATATTGTTTTAGCGTTAAATTATTTAAAAAAAAACAGTTTTGAACCTACATTTTCTAAAAGCAGTTCAATAACGTGTTCTATGTTTTAATAATCTTGTTCTAAATTGCTATACGTTAAAATACTTTTTTACTGTGCAATCATTCCATAACCTTGTTAGGTAGCGTTCAACGTAGGTTCTGTTTTTATAAAAAAAAATGGATTCACTTTTTTCGTTCGGTCATCGAGTAACTCGTGAAATTGTCAAAAAAGACAAAGTGGCCACGTAGGTACAGGTCCTAACTTTTATTTTTGTACAACCTACCTGGATACCTTTTTTAATATGAGAACAACGCCTATAGAAACAAATCAGTGCATTTCTAAACAAGCAAATGCATGTTTTGCATGTCAGGAATTGCAAGAAGGAATCCTAATTGCGTGTGCCATAGTTAATTTTACTAATTAGCTATGATAACAAAACATGATAGTCAATAAGACAATACTGATTATAAATAAAAAAGTCACGTATGACTGTGGACACCAATGTTAAATTATTAACGTTAAAAATAAAATTAAGCAACAATGTTGGTACTTTACGTTAAAGTTAGCTCCTCTTCCAACCAAACGCTAAGTACCTGTCAAATTGTTTGTATCTCAAGACACTACTAAAACTTACCCAAAATAATTCACCTAGAGTGGTTCTTTATACCTTTTACGTACGGAACCGTGAAACGTAACCTTTAATCACATCAGGAGGAGGACCAAAAACAAGAAGTTACATAAATTGTCCGACTTTGTTAAATTGTATTTTACGTCCGAGTGCACTTGCCATCTGGTGGGGAGAGGGGTGAAGTAAATAACTTCCACGAGAAATCAGTGTTCATCGCTGTAAATACGAAAAACGCCTGCCGGTGTGTGGTCACGACCGTGGCGACGAGCGTGAGCTTTTTGTAAACGCAAACAGCTTTATACAAGATTTTTACTGACTTGCCATGTTAGTTAGTTTTATGTTAGTTAGTGGGGGACAATTCTTGCAAGCTTAATTTGACATACTTCCCAGTGTCTGATGAAGCTGAAATTTTGTATACAGGTTTGGTTCAGATGACAATACATTAGAAAAGTACAGTCAGCAAAAAAGCTTGTCATAAAAATGACATTTTTACTCAAAACTTATTGACAGACGGCGTTCAATAAGTAATCACTTCGTAAACACATCTTAGATTTCTTCGCAAACTTTTCATTGAACTAAAACCACTCCACACAAATCCGTAAAAAATGGTTTTATTTTAATAATCCTCCCGTTTTCTAAGGTAACTTGACATGACTTGACACCGCCTGCCATCACGAGATTTGCTCTAATATACTTTAAATAATTTGTACGGTAAGACTTTTCATCCGACTAATCATCAGACTAATCTTTCCGCAAAGCTATTTTTCGATTGGTGGTACGAGGTGTTGGCATTTTCACCATACCAAATTAGACAACTCCTTTGTATTTTTGTAAGTTATGTGAAGTTCATTTGTTTACCATTGAGTGGTACAAACCATTTTTGGGCACCACTTTTGTAAATGCCTCTAGAACTGTAAACAGTTTCTTGTCAGGATCATCATCATCGTCAGCCATTTAAATGACCCTACTGCTGGGGCACTGGCTTTATTTATAAATGGGTCGGGAGAATAGGCCATGTCCCACCACGAGGACCCAATGCGGATTGGCATTTGGTTATTCTAAATTGGATAAAATTCTTAATTAGGCTCTCCAAGTGTTTGATTTTGTCCATTCTTATTGTAGTGTAGTGTACTACACTACAGCATACAATAATATAGTCTGTGGCATTGCATCGAGTCGGTGACTTTACCTGTCTACTGACGAATGGCGCTCTAAGCTCTAAGTACAGTGCCACAACCTTTTCTGTGCCGGTGTCAGCGGCGCTACGTACGTTCTTCTTTTTTTGTAGTAATTTAACCGGCCCTGACTTCTAAGAACTTCAGCCGCCAGCAGCGCTATGGTTGGACATCAACTTGACAGCAAAATGACATTTAAAAAAATCACGTTAGTTTCACATTTTGCCCACCGGCACAGCAAAGTTTGTGGCACTGTATTGTTTTATTGACGACCCCCGTGCCCGAGTGGTGTACACGCCGGTTTTCAAGGTGTCGCTATCTCTAGAGGTTCCGGGTTCGATGCCCGGTCGGGTAAATATTGAAAACGTCGTTGCTTCCAATTTCCATCATACTAGTGCTTAAGCTACTTTGGTATTGGAACAATGTATGTGATGGTGTTCAATATTTATTTATTTATTTATCGTATGTCTGTGTCTTAAAATCGTACCGTGACGTTTTGTGTTTGTCCCTAGGGTCAGAAAGTTGTCAAGGCTGAAAACTGTTTACGTGTTATTTTCACCGGTCATATTCTAGGAAAAACCGTATTTCTTTCATTACGGGACGTTGGCGGAATTTCTGTGTAAAACGGAAGAAGCCATTACAAAAAAAAAAATGATTTTCTGAAAGTATTTACTACTATTTCAGCTATTGAGTTGAGTATTTATTTTTATTTATTGAGAAAATCAACAGCGCATTACATGATAGTAGGGCCAATAATAGATTTTCCTTCTGAGATCCAAACTTACATAGGTAACTAAACTTAACTATTTATCCCTAAGTTTAAATACGTTATATTTTGAATATTTATTCATATAATTATTTATCCATCTATTATTTATTAAAAAAATATTTACTGGTGCTTCGTTTTAATCGTGAGTGTTACCGAGTAATAAATTATGTTTCTACACTTAATTATGTTTCGCTATTATCTATTCTCTGCTTATCGCTGTTATTGGTAATGAACTTTTAAAGGCTTAACCCCTGAATAGACTGTCTCCCCTCCGCTTTGAAATTCTTCACATCGTTTTTGTGAAAATTTATTAAAGTTATCTTTTGTCGAGGTAAACGTTTCGCATTATAAATTCGGTTTTCGTTGATAAAATATGCCCGAACAGATTCCGTTTGTTTCAAAATGAAGAAGGAATTTTGAAAATGGGCTTAATCCGGTAGGCAGATGTGCAGTAATTATTTAAAAAGTAATTTAATAATATTTCTAAATAGTAATGAAATAGCATAATTATTTCTATTCCAAATTATATAAATAATACTTTGAATACCTCTTATCTCCTGATCTAGATGTAAGAAGAGCAATCCTCTTATTTATCTCATCTTATAGTCACATGAATGTGTGTCACGAATCAGTAGGCATATTAAAATTTATGATTTATTTTATGTTATTGACCAAAAATTTGTAAAGAATAAATTTAGGTATTTACCAATTGATAGTTAAATAAAACTAATTACCCGAAAAAAGTATTTTAATTTCAGCTTTGTCGTAAAGAGTAAGTAATTACAGTAAACTTAGACTAATTTTATTGTTCAATAGTACTTATGTTGTAGTATTATTGATTCCAGTAGCTCGATTTTCAAATATTCGATCATCATCTTGGATGTTCTTTTTCGCTATACTTACTTTCATTTGAAATTTGAAATGAAGTTTCGTGTTTGAAGGCAAAGTCGAGGCGGAATATCCTTACAGAATGGCACCCGGTTCACTGAAGAATATTAAACAGACTTTCAAAAGTTGTAGTTACATTGAAAATCACCTCTACCAATTCTATTAAAGTAATTTAAGATTGAATATCGACTTCTAAACCGCTCGTTTCAATTTCAGCCGGGTATCAGGGGCTTATCTCAGTGTCAGCCGGTGAGAGCTAAAACTCTCGCCGCTGCCGGATATCCGGCAAGATACGGCCGCTCGAAGCCGCTTCATTCACATATAGTTTTGACTCGTATGTGTGGTGGAGATTACTAATCGAATATGTGGGTAGTTACATCTTATATAATAAATATAAGTATATTTTATATTCGGGTGTGTTTTACGATTTATAACAACGACATACTTTATTCCAATTCTTTTTTAAAAATTTCTTCACATTTTTCACCCCCATTTGTTTCTAGCTATAAAAGATAGCAACATGAAACTCCGATCTAATATCTTTTCGTAAATCACGCGTCAATAGATACGTAGTAGTTTTTTTACCCTGTGTCAATAGTAAACCAAGAGATAACCATTCAATACTAAAAAGTAAATTCTAAGACATTAACTATGTACTCACATTTTATGTATAGTTTTTACTTTGGTAAATAAGTTCCTGATTTAAATCAAGTGGTATCATTGTACGTTTTTCCTTATCAATAAATATTTTCAAACTTTGGACAAAGTACCTTAGGTATCGTTGTTTTAACGCATTCACTACCGATAATCATTAAAGCGCAGCATTAAAATGCTCTCGCTAAAAAATCAAAGAATACAAGCCAACAAAGTTCCTCCAAGCATTTTTATATCCCACCCACCGACGCGTGTGCCCTTTCAAACCCCAGATTCAATAACCATTAAAGGGGTCAATTCTATCGAACAATAGAACTATCGGCTTTCGGGTTTTGTCCTAATTCCTAGGTTTTTATTAAACTTCCAGCTATTACGGCTCTGTTCTGATTCTGATCACGTCTGGATCTCTTTATTAACTCAGTTGGGTAACTCAATTTGGCGTTGAAGGGATGACGAGAGGGCCGTTGTACGTGTTACGAGTGATGTTGCATTAGGCTCAAGAAATTGATCGGACTTTGGGAAATGTTATGGTGGCGAGGTGGTTTTGGAAACCTGCGAGCGATGTATGATGTATCCGTGGCTTAATGAAGTTTAGTTAGGAACAGTTATAGTTATAAGTAGGATAATTTTTCAAGTAAGAGTGAGTCAAATGATCGTATTAAAACATTGTCTCTTCATGTTAGAAGAGATTTCACCCACATATCTCTTGATTTTTGCGTATACTGATTGAAATACAAAGACTTTATTTTAAATTTTTGCAATAACGAGATGACTGTCATTCCGTGACCTCGCAAAGGTATTTAAGTATAAGTGCTTGCGACGCCGGCAAATTGATATGAGTTTGCCGCTGACTCGAATTTCCGTTCGCCGATTTGCGGCTCACTCAGTCGGCGGCGCACAGTGTGCCTACTGGGAACGCACAGCTTTATTGAAATTTACATGGGCTTAGATGAGTGTTGTGATTGTAAGAAGTTATTTATTTTATCACTTATTTTTTTATATTTTTTTTATATCTATGTACGTATTACATATTTTATGTACTTACAAAAAAAAGTATATATTTATCCGTTATTCAGTTTCCATAACACAGTTTCTTAATGATAACTTATGAGCTAGAGAATTGGTGTGATAAGAAAGTTTATTTATTTAGTAGGTACATACTTTATCCTATCTTGTTTATGCGCACATTTCTCTACTCTTCTAGCTATTTATTTCTTCTTTCACCCGAGGTTGCCTGGAAGTAATTGTCGTAAAGCAATAAGGCCATCTATTGTTTGTTTTCTATTTGTCATTTGTGTCTATATGAGTTTGTATTTCTTTTATTGTGTGCAATAAAGCTTCAGCTGTTGTTTATTTATTTAACGAGTATGGCATGCTGGTACTTGATCAGGTAAGGTTACCGTAGGTAACCTCCCGGTCTACAACTTCCTTGTACGCGGCCTAAAAAATCAAAATAAAGAAAATACATGATCATTAAATTTATTATCAGAGTTATCAGTGATAGATAACATAAAAAAGAGTTAAAATCTCACTTTTCATATGCAGATTTCGAGTTTAATCACGATTTGTTTGTGCTAGATTGCCCTAATGTGTTCCTGGCAGCAAACAAGATGACGTGTAAGTAATGTTTGCCCCACTAAAAGCTACGCTGTGCTCCCACTATAAACACGGTTGTGTACACTTGACTCTAGCTTGTTCCATACTAAAACCATGGCGAAAGGGAGCGGAGGCGCTGCGTGCATTAACGTGCGTCTTTTTGAGAGGCTTTTACAAGTTGCTAGTTGGTTTTCTTTGCTGGAGTATATTTGATATTAAATTAAGTAAGTACTCAAATACGAGGAGTGCTGTTTAATGTTAACCGATTTTTCTTTTACTGGAAAATGTAGGACATAAAATAAAGAAGCTATAAAAGCTATTTGGAGCGTGTAATTACATTAAACGTAAACAAATGTTCCAGATGTTAAATATGGGTAAGAATCAGGATTGTGGTGAGCATTGATACTGGCATACCTGGATATACTAATATGACCAAAAACATTGCTGGTATTCACCTACTTTTAAACTATATTGACAGATACCAAGAATGTTTTCAAGTACTTACCTATAAAAATTGGTCCCACTATAAACATGCCTATCTACACTTGACTGTAGTTCCATACCGAAACCACAATATTATACATGAATGCCAAAACCATTTCTTAAACCCGGGCATGCATTTGACCGCCCTCTTGTTTGGCTAACAGGATACAGTCTAGGATGTTACGTGCCTGCCCAGGAGAAGCCTATTCACTCTCGACTTAAAAAAGACCTGGGTTGTAAGAATCAGGGAACACAGAAGCACTTTAATTACAGGAGGTTATTTGATATTTAATTTCAGTCAAAGTCACAAACTTTTTATTCTTATAGATTAAATAAAATGAATGCTTATGAATCGTTCAACATTTTTACCGTTAAGACATATTTTAACTGATACGAAAAACATGCTACAAAAACTCATCAGCTTTAACAGAAGCAACGCATTTTCAAATAATTATTTAGTATTCAAACACGACGGGCCAATCGCCGTAATTCTATGCAGCGCGTCTTCATCGCGTTTGGGTGTTGACGTTTGACTTCGTATTGCCGTTATGACATAACGACGCACACGTCACGCAAACTTATAGTCCTACAATCCTGTCTGATCCGGTGACATCCGTAACAGCGGAACCACTTGCAATACGAAATTAGTTGTCAAAATCAAAATAGACTGTCGTATGAAAACTGTTTTAGTTCCAAAGATTATCAGCGGAACAGAAAAAGTTGTCGCAATGTCAAAGCTGCGCGTTATCAAAAACGGTTTTACACGTCGACTGCACGTCAACTGCACGTAGTGTGTGTCAGATAACTCTGCGCGTGGCTGGCGCGTTTTTGGCGCTAGTTACAGTGCATTTTTTTGTTCTAATGTTATAGATAAGATTAGTATTAGATTTTTACCGCGCGCAGACTTATCTGACGAGCACTCTACACTTTACTAATGCGTCATAGAATTACCGCGATCGGCCCGCGTTTCATGTAATGTTAAGGTTTCTCTTTTACTCGAGAATGGAGTAAACAGAAGTATATAGATACGAAGTTTGTAGCGTGTAGTTATATTCTGACTACACAAATGTTGGAACAAGTAAATTAACTTGACCCAGTTTTATTTAATTATGCGTATGTAACAAGAACTGTCAATTTTACGGTAGAGCCATGGTATTATGTTATGTCCTGTATACATTTTTATAGCTTGGTCCAGTAGTAGCAGCCATCTTAACAATATCAACTATTATCAACATTAAAAATGATTTACCGCTAAAATGGTAGGTACAAGGCATTGAAAATACAAAGGTCAGCAAACCCTCTTCTTATAAATGCCTACCTATTAATGAATTAGCGGTCATTAGCTTCTTTTAACTTTCAAAGTTCTTAATTTATTTTCCATTATACAAGGTTTTTTATATTACGTTTTTGTAGTCGAAGAGCAAAGCAGATAAAAAAACATAAGTAAAATTATATTAGAGGTAAAATAATGTGCGATGATGAAAACTCCTGGCCACAGTCTGTTATCCAAAAGCCAGAAAATAAATAATATAAATTACGAAAAAAATAACAATTAAGATAAAATCGCGTTTTAGTTATCTCAATTTGATACGAGTATTAGAAGTAAAGTTTGCGGTTAAGTTTGGATGTAAGAGGAATTAAGGTAACCGATTTTAAAAACTACTTCACCAGTTGAAAGCTGCATTAATCCTGAGTGACATAAGCTATATCTTACCCGTTATTCCTACGGGAACGGGTACCACGTAGACCAAACCACGGGAAGCAGCTAGTATTTCAATAACCCGCGAGCGGAAATCCAAAAAAAGCGATAGTAACTTCTGCTTAGCCTTGATACTTACCACGTAACAAAAGCAGCAGCTTTCTTTTAAATAAGGTAAATAATATCCTCAGGCACCTTAAGATTCATTGGCATACAACCTTGGAACTCGATATCACGTAAATCGACAACGAACAGCGCTGAAATTCGCATCTCTCTAATGGAAGTGCGAGAGAGGAGTGTATTTTGTTTCATTGTATTATACATTTAGTAGCAGCGGCCCGCAACTTGGTTCGCGTGGAACCTACTAGCTAACCAAAGGAAAGTAAAACCTCAAATAAAAGTACTTATGGCCGTTTGCATCAAAACTTATGATTCGCCTAAGTCTTTGTTTAAATACTCGAACAAGTTAACTCGGCACCTGGCTCGGAAACGTCGCTTACACTCAGGTGCCAAGTTAATTTGTTCGGGTAGTAAGACTTGGGCTATTCATAAGTTGGTGAAAACGGCCATTAGTTTATTTTTCTCAAAATTTCAGCCCTCGTTTGGGTAATTTTTTACCCGGAACTTTAATCTTTTTAAATAAAACTAGTGCAACTTACCTACAAGTCACAATTTTAAACACCAGCTGTCTACCAGTGTAACTCGCTTCAACATCAAAGTCAAAGTCAATTTTTTTTATTAGATTAACTAAAATTAATGCTTATGAATCGCTCCAGTCGTTTCGGAGATTAGCCCAACCAATAGAAAAACAAAAAAATATGGTTGGTTTTCCGCAAAAACCAGTTATTTTGAAATTACAAACAGACACATTGCAATTTTATTTATTAGTGTATGGATTTATTTTGCTTGGAATCAGCCTCTGCTATAAATCGATTAGGTTAGTTAACTTTTGCACTCCGAAAGATTACCTTGTGGTTAAAGATGTGAAATGAAGCGTTAGAGAAATGGGATTGAATTGCTAACTATATAAATAAGTAAAACAAAGAAACGAAAAGAATAGGCTACTTGACCCTTTTTTATTCGTGTCCTAAACGATTAATAATTGTCCTATTACACCAAAAAAATGTATTTAATAATATTTTAAAACATAAAAAACCTACAAAACTTTATTTTAAAATTTCGCTTTTTATTAACGGGTAAAAACCAAGAAACCTACAGTTCCATGGTAAAAACGCTCTTCGCCATGTTCTGACGTCATAAAATTTGTAACTAACCACTTGACAGTGTTGACAGTGTCAAGTAGTTGTTTACTTACATGAAGTTCGACTTAATACTGAGGTAACTCAGAGTATTAAGTCAAACTTCATGTTTACTTACCTTAGGGTAGTTCCACTTATCAAAGATCTTTGTCCAATATGCATTTGATCAAAGAAATTGGTTGACTTTGACGTTCAATTTTATACATTCGACATTCAAATTCTTTGATCAAATGTATATTGGACAAAGATCTTTGATAAGTGGAATACACCCTTACTAATATGTAGAAAAAGTGAAAGTGACGTTTATTTGTTTACAAAGGAGAATTTGCAGCTTCCATATAAAATTAACCTACGTCGCACAGCTATGAAAAATATCTCAAAAAATTGATAAAAGTAGTTATTAACAAACTGCCCACCTCCGATTGTCATCCTTACTAGCTAAACTAGATAATGATGAGGTTCAATCTCGATTGCGCGATATTGATTGGAGCCCGGCGCTCACTTATGACGACCCAAACGATGTTTTGAATTTTATTATGGATACCTTTAGTAGCATATACGATCAATGTACAATTAAATGTAATTTAAATCTAAATAAGCGAAATCAATGTAATTGGGTAAATAGTAAAATGCTATATATGTGTAAAAAGAGGGATGAATTGCTCAAGATCTGGATGAGTGATATGAGTAATAAAGCAAATAGATTATTATACAATAAATATAGGAATAAAACCAATAAATATATAAATCATTTGAGGAATAGTAATATTAAAAAATCTGTAATAGAAAATTTTCATAACCCTAGAAAAGTATGGGCAATAATAAATAAATTGTGTGGTAGTTTAACTAAGTGTATCGATGAAATAATAATTAAAAACTTTCGTGAAAATAATCTTAAACTTATAGCTAACAAATTTGCGAAAGGGTTTCAAGTAAATGTTAAAAATATAATTTCTACATGTGATAGGCCCTTACTTAATGAAAATGTATATATAAATAATCCCGATTTGTCTTTGAGACTCCATAAGGCACGAGAGGAAGTAATTTTGGAAATTATAAAGCATTTAAATAACAAAAAAAGTCCAGGTTTTGATGGAATTCGTGCCTCCGATATAATGTATGTTAAAAAAGAGATTACGCCCATAATTACTCATTTGATTAATACCTGTATAAGTAAATCGATTTATCCAGACAAACTTAAGATTGGCACTATAAGACCAATACACAAAAAAGGTTCTTATACAGATATAAATAACTATAGGCCCATTACCATCCTCTCTTGCATAGATAAAATAGTAGAAAAATACTTATGTAAATATATAAACACTTTTATAACAAATAATAATATAATTCATGATCGTCAGTTTGGATTCCAAAAAAATAAAAATACTAATCAATTGTTATGTAAATTCACTGATGAAATCAACGCATATTTAAACGATAAAAAACATGTTATTGCACTATTTATCGATTTTAGTAAGGCCTTTGAAACTTTAAAATTTACCACATTGTATACAAAGCTCTCGCAGAATGGTATACAGGGTCCTCTCTTGGATCTTCTTAAAAGCTATCACACCAACCGACAAACTACGGTTAAGATAGGCAACGTCCATAGTCAATTTATGTCGACTGAAGAAGGCACGGCTCAGGGTTCGGTGATCGGTCCGACTGAATATCTTTTTTACTGTAATGACGTGTGTAATATCTTCGCGGAGGGCTCTGTATATCAATTTGCTGACGACACGTGTTTGTTGGTGGCAGATAGGAACATAGCTACTGTACAGAAAATAATGCAAGCAAACTTTGATCTTCTTTGTAAATGGGCGCACGATGTTGGCCTAATTATAAATTATGAAAAAACAAAATATATCCATATTCATTCTTCACACAACAAATCTGTAATTCAGCCAACTATCCGAGCTCACTCTCATGACTGCCTGCACGCCAACGCAACAGTTCACTGTAAGTGTAGGGATTTAGAATCTGTAACTCAGCATATGTACCTAGGCTTGATAATAGATAATAAACTTAATTGGAAACAGCATGTAGATTACGTTTGTAAAAAGCTAAGAGCTGTTTTAGCAAAACTATGCTTGCTGAAGTACAAATTACCATATAATATTTTAAGAATGCTGTATAATGCACTAGCTGATTCGATAATAGGATATGGCTTGAGTAGCTACGGTAGGACATATAAAACATACATAGAAGACATTTATAGATTGCAAATTAGATTACTAAAGACGATTGTCCCTAACTCAGTTAAAAACAAATATAAAAATGATTATCATAGCCTGTTTTCACATTGTAAAATAATAGATATATATAATAAAATTAAAATGTTTGTAATTTGTGATGAAATCGAGAATAACTCTTTGTTAAAACCTAAAATAAGGAATAGAAAGTTACGTAACCTATCATACTTACCTTTGTATGTGCTGCCCTCATACAATAACACTTATGGTAAAAGATGTTCTAGTTATTTGCTACCTGCATTGTTAAATGACCTGCAAACGGATTTAGTTAATGAAATCCTCGATGCACCGGAGAAATGTAAAAAAACATTAAAAAAAATCTTTTTATCATTGTGTCAGTGACTGATGGCAGCAATACATAAACCCCTTGCGGTTTCTCTTGCTGCAATTAAATATAAATTCGGAATTGTTTTTTGTAAATTTAGAAAATAAATTAAAAAAAAAAAAAAAAAAAAAACATACTTAGAAATTGCTCCAAAGATTCTGGATCCACCTGAATAGGCGCAGAATACTACTCTAAAATATTTTACTTTCAATCATGTAAAAGGTACCTAAAGACCATAAAATAGTTGAATAGAGATACTGTTCACGCCGCGCGTGATTCATTCATTCACGTTCATTCGTGGGGTGCGCCGCCAACCACCGTCCGCGCAACTCGCGCTCAGTTCGCCACCTGTGACCCGTGTGTGTTCGCTTTGAAAAGCGCCGGGAAAGTTTTAGCTGTCTATTAGGGCATTGTGTAGTTATAAGGGTGTTAGCTATAAGAGTTTCCCAGGGGTTGACTGAAGATCTTAGCCAGGCGCGCGCGCGCCGGCGAGACGGCGATCGGCCCCCCTGGATTACGGACAGTATCTGCTAGTAAGGTAGGACTGGCTTAATTTACTTAATTTTGCATGAGAAACCTTCGTTTCAATAAACTGTGGAACACAGTCGATGGTCACCACAATTGTGCGTGATCATATTTTTGGTAGCAGAGCTTCGTTGATATAATTAATTTTCATATTAAAATTAACTACATAAAATTTCATAGTAAAAATAAAAAGCGTACCTAAAAAGCGTACCTAAAAATTTTTTTTTTTGTTGAAATCTCGAGGGTATTTGAAGATCCCGAGACGATTTGAAGTACTAAGAAATTGTTCTAGCAAATTCTCGAAGCGAATGTTTCTCACTTGGTGGATCCGATAATAGATAGACACTTATATAATTGTTGTCACATACTAGTGTTTTGATACGAGTTTACTCGCCTAGATGTGTATATTTTTTTTGTGTGTCCGGATTTATTTGACGAATAGTTCGTTCGAAAGTGTGTTTATTAGTACCACATACTAGTGATTTGATACGAGTTTACTCGCCTAGATGTGTATATTTTTTTTTTGTGTGTCCGGATTTATTTGACGAATAGTTTCGTTCGAAAGTGTGTTTATTAGTACCACATACTAGTGATTTGATACGAGTTTACTCGCCTAGATGTGTATATTTTTTTTTGTGTGTCCGGATTTATTTGACGAATAGTTTCGTTCGAAAGTGTTGTTTATTAGTACCACATACTAGTGTTTGTTCCGAGTCCGCTTGCCTAGTTAAAAAAGTGGAACTAGTTTTAATTATTAGTAGTATTAAATTACGAGTATTATTATTAAAAATAGTTTTGTTTTCGTTTGTTGATAACGGTTTAGTAGTTGATTTGCGAGGTTGACTTGGCCGTGCCGTGTATGCCATACCGTTAATCCTATACGTTTTGTTTATACCGTTATATTGTTAGCCCTTGAAATTGGTAAGTTGCTAATAATTTATGAAAATAGTAGGGTCCGTGTATGTCGTCTTTGTGGCCGATATCCGCATGATGTTCAGACAGACCGTGATTCACCCGGAGGATAGACGATACCAGCTCATCCTTTGGCGTGAGGATCCCCAGGATCCGATGTTGGCTTACGAGCTGAACACCAACACTTATGGTTTGCGGTCGAGCCCCTTTGTGGCGATCCGTTCGCTTTTGGAGCTCGCAGAGCGCGAACGGCTACGCTATCCCCGGGCATCTGCTCTTATTGAGGGGGGGCCTTATTTGTCGACGATATCTGCACGGGGGCCTCGAGCTTAGATGAGGCTCTCGTCTTACGTGATGAGCTGATTGCGCTCTTGAGGGCTGGTGGCTATGAGTTGCGGAAGTGGCTGTCTAACTCACCGGACCTATTGGCAGATTTGCCTAAGGACCACCAGCAAGAGCCGCTCCTCTTTCAAAATCCGGAGACTCCAGACATGCTGTCTGTTTTGGGAGTCCAGTATCGACCAGTCCCGGATTTGTTCACATATAGATTGGAACTGCCAGACCCAAAGGTCTGGACTAAACGCACGGTGCTGTCTACTGTAGCCCGTACCTTTGATCCGAACGGTTGGCTCAGCCCTGTAGTGTTTTCGATGAAGTGCTTCCTACAGGAGCTCTGGGCTGCGGAATTGTCATGGGATGAGCCCCTCTCTGGTAGCCTCCTACGAGAGTGGGTGAGGTTCGTGTCATCCCTACCCGACGTCAATCGGGTTTGTATACCGAGGCAAATGCTGCCTTCGGGAAAGTTTAAAGCCTCCCTGCACGGCTTTTGTGACGCGTCCGAAAGCGGATACGCGGCAGCCGTTTACGTCCGAACGGTGGATGCAGCAGGCGTTGTCGCCGTACACTTAGTTACGGCCAAGAGTAAGGTCGCCCCCCTTCGGACTAGGCTAACCATTCCGAAGTTGGAGTTGTCCGGCGCCACTCTCTTAGTACGGCTACTCAATCATGTTGCCGACACCTTGGGAAACGGTGTCGACTTGGGGTCGATATTTGCGTGGTCTGACAGCCAGGTCGTCCTTTGTTGGCTGAAGAGTTCAGTCCACACCCTTGAGGTTTTTGTGGCCAACCGGGTCTCACAAATTCAGACTTCAAAGGCCCCGTTGATTTGGCGCCACGTACCGGGCGAATTGAACCCCGCAGATTGTGCCTCCCGCGGCTGCGAGGCGCCTGAGTTAGTGGACCACCACCTATGGTGGAGTCCATCATGGTTGTTACGGCCTGAGCGCTCATGGCCTGCCACCCCGGCTGTGGCCAGAGTCCCAGACCTAGGCATGCGTGTTCACGCCGTGGAGACGGTGGCGGCTCCGCAGATGGAGTTTTTGTTAGACCGCTACAGTTCTCTTGATAAGTTGCTCGGCGTGACTGCTTGGATGAGGCGCTTTGTGCGAAATTGTCGCCAGCCTCAGGAGAAATCGTTGTCTCCGGTCCTCGCCCCACAAGAGCGGCAAGACGCTCTGTTGCATTGGTTGCGAGTGACGCAACAGCGAGAGTTTGAACCGGAGCTGAAAGCCCTGCGCTCAAGTAAGTCCAAGTTGAAGGGACCCTTGGTGCGGTTGAATCCCTTCTTGGACAGTACCGGATTGCTGCGTGTCGGAGGTAGGCTCAGACATGCCAACCTGCCGTACGGATCACGCCACCCTTTGTTGCTCCCCAAGGATGGACCGTTAGTTAGACTGTTGATTACAGACCGACATGTAAAGAATGCTCATGCCGGTTGTAATGCTTTGACCGCGCTCCTCCAACGAGAGTTCTGGATTTTGTCAGCGCGGAGAATAATCCGATCCGTTATTTTTCGTTGTCTCCCGTGTTATCGTTTGCGCGCCGATACGATGCAGCCCCAGATGGGTGATTTGCCTGCCGATCGAGTGAACGAATCGATGCCCTTCTCAGGAGTTGGAACGGATTTTGCGGGGCCATTTACCGTTAAGACATCGCGGCTTCGTAATGCTAGAACGGAAAAGGCTTACTTGTGTGTATTTGTTTGCTTGGCCACTAAAGCGGTCCACCTGGAGGTGGTTAGTGCCCTCACCACAGAAGCCTTTGTAGCCACGTTGAATCGTTTTGTGTCTCGCCGCGGAATGCCGTCGTTAATCAGGTCCGATTGTGGAACCAATTTCAAGGGCACCGATAGGTATTTAAAGGAAGTTTGTGAATTTTTGGATAGGAATAATTTTGAGATCGGATCCACACTCTCTCGCAGAGGGGTACGATGGCAGTACTCCCCGCCATCCTGCCCCCACTGGGGAGGGATTTTTGAAGCAACTGTAAAGGCTCTAAAACTCACCTTCGTCGCGTTATTGGGGAGACGGTCCTCACGTTTGAGGAACTCGCGACCGTATTTTGTAAGGTTGAGGCGGTCCTCAACTCGCGTCCGTTGTGTCCGTTGTCTTCGGACGCGAATGATTTAGAGGCCCTTACGCCGGGCCATTTTTTGATTGGCAGACCGCTTAACGCCTTGCCGGAATATCCTTATTCCGAAGTGCCCTCCGGACGGCTCTCGCGATTTGAATTGCTCCAGCAGCTTACGCAGAGTTTTTGGCGCCGTTGGCATCTGGAGTATTTGCACATTTTGCAGCAACGCGTTAAGTGGTCGGATAGGACGACCCCACCCAAGACTGGAGACCTCGTGTTGGTAAAGGATCCAAACCTGCCGCCCCTCCGCTGGCGTTTAGGACGCATTGTTCAGCTTCATCCGGGGTCGGATGGTGTGCCCAGGTTTGCCGAGGTCCTGGTGGGGGACTCTGTTTTGAAGCGAGCGATCGCTACCCTCTCTCGCCTGCCCTTAGATTGAGTTGGCGGACAGTTTGCTACTGTCCGGGACGGGGGGATGTTCACGCCGCGCGTGATTCATTCATTCACGTTCATTCGTGGGGTGCGCCGCCAACCACCGTCCGCGCAACTCGCGCTCAGTTCGCCACCTGTGACCCGTGTGTGTTCGCTTTGAAAAGCGCCGGGAAAGTTTTAGCTGTCTATTAGGGCATTGTGTAGTTATAAGGGTGTTAGCTATAAGAGTTTCCCAGGGGTTGACTGAAGATCTTAGCCAGGCGCGCGCGCGCCGGCGAGACGGCGATCGGCCCCCCTGGATTACGGACAGTATCTGCTAGTAAGCTAGGACTGGCTTAATTTACTTAATTTTGCATGAGAAACCTTCGTTTCAATAAACTGTGGAACACAGTCGATGGTCACCACAATTGTGCGTGATCAGATACTGTCATGAAGTTTAAAAAAATGGACATCTGCGACATTTTAAGTTGATTTGCTTTCTTATCCAAGGAAGGTGTAAGTAAAACAATTAAATAAAAAAAACTTATTTATTCCCATTCTATGTCTATCAAAACATTGCCTAAAAAGTGCACTGGGTGGCTAAAAACATCTTCATAAATCTCACCCAACCAAGATGATACAATTATAGTCATTACATGGGCGCAGACTCCCAGTGCGCCCATGTACCTACACATATATGTACCTACAGCAATATTCTGTTATCGCACATCTCCTTTCAGCTCTACCATTATTATATAAGTCCGGTCTACCTAGCTTGTTCAGGTGATCTGTGGGTCTACCTACTACCAATACTACCAATGATTTACTAGTTTTAATTGTAAAGGCATCAAGCGTTGCGTTGACAGCGTTAGAGACTTATGTCGAACCTGTGACCTGATAGCACTGCACTGCCGTCCCAAACCTAAACCGCAGTAAGAGCCAAAATGCGATTCCGAGAAAATGGAGGTTAAAGTTTAGAATGCGTCAAAAAATTAGTAAATAAAGGATTCTAACCAAGTTTCTTAGGCAAAGTGAGAGAATTTATATAGAGCTTTATATAACACAACATTAAGGATGAAAATATAAAACAATATATAAAATATCAAGGTTTTTAGTTTTTGACCCCTATTACTGCTTTTAATTGTTAAGGTAAATCGATCCTTAAACAGACTAAACTGCAGTAAAGTGGGCTTATACTGCTTATTAGAATGGTTTGTTATCGCTATTCCTGACTAAAGTGCAGTATGTCCGTTTTGATACTGCGCTTTAGTCGGTTTCTCATAACGAAAATTAAATGTTTCAATTGGCAGTAACAACAAAAAAAATAATAACATTGAACAATTTATTTAAAAATTCTATAAAACTTCACGAAATAAAGTTAAACAAAATCTTTTATGGTCATATTATTACCATAAGTATTTAAAGTACTTCTAAAGCTACCTACGACATAAGAAAAAAATCAGAGTTTTATTTAAGACCAGCGGATCCTCGCGGTTTTACCCACGTGGTACCCGTTCCCGTGGGAATATAGGGATAAAATATAGCCTATGTCACTCGGGAAGACTGTAGCTTTCTAACGGTGAAAGAATTTTCGAAATCGGTCCAGTACTTTTTGAGTTTATTCGTTACATACAAAAATACAAATCTTTCCTCTTTATAATATTAGTATAGAAATGTAATTAAATTCAATATTGGTTGTTAACAATAATTAATTAACAATTTTATTCATTTATGAATTTATATCGACCTAGAAAGCTTAAACTATAAATAAAATATTCAGTGCCTCAATATAACAATTTTTATACTGAACTTAATATACTTAGGTATCGAAATGGAGAGCATAAATGTAAATGTTTTAAGTCGAACTGAGATGAGAGACTGATTATTTGTAAGGTACCTATGTAGGTACCTCGCTACCTGGCGGAGCTACTTGGAGGATGGGTGGCTATTTTCTAATATATAATTTTTATAGTAGATACATTACCTATTTAAATTCCATTATTTTAGATTTAAAAAAATTATACAAATTTAATTCATATTCATAGTCATAAAATATAATAATAATAATAAAAGACAAGTAAATTGATACTATTTGATACCTACCTAGGTACTGAGAAAATATTATAGCCACGGCCAGGTCACTTATCTATGCTTCCCGCCTCTGCCTCCGCCAGTGAATCTAATGGCATAAAATGCTAGGGATTTTTAACTGACTTCAAAAGAGGAAGTTAGCAGTTTTACCTGTATGAATGTGATGTGATATTGTTGGCATTGGATAATATTTCAATATGACGATCTATTTAGACTTCCAAACATGTGTGCTTTTTTTTTTTTTTTTTTTTTTAATCTTTTATTTTTTAAGGGGTTTTATCACTATGGATATGCCAACCCCATCGTACCCTAAACATTTAACACAAACTTAGTATATTACTTACTTACTAAAAAAAGGAAACATAAAAACTTACTTATCTAAGATTATTAAATAAACTACATAAATCTTTTGCTATCTCCGACTTAGGATCCGATAGAATACTTTGGGTCATCCCTACATCTAGCAAATTTAGATTATACAATTTTATAAATGCCTCTCTCTTATCCTTGTTCCTTATACAATCCATCAGCAAATGTTGTACATCTTCAACTTTATTACAAGTAGGACATTTATCTGACTCTGCTTTTTTCATTAAAAAGGCAAACTTTGCTGATGGATAGTGGCCGGATCTGAGTCTTAACATTAACTTTATGTAGTTTCTGCTAAATTTACCTTCTTCAAACCATGTTTTACGAGGAGGCTGGCCTTGAATGGTCTTAAACCATATGCCTTTTTCTTTCGATATTTTATCAAAATTGTCTTTCCACATGTTATAACATTTAATTTTGAATTTTGGTATGAAATCAGAATATTCTGGCTCTATATTAAAGGTGTTGCCATTCTGTACTGCCGATTTAGCAATATTGTCAGCCTCCTCATTTCCTTTCAAACCAATATGTGCTGGAACCCATTGCAATTTCAAACTAATGTTATTTTCACTTAAAGTTTTAAAATCATTGAGAATTTTGTAGGCTATCGATGTACCTCTGTAACCAGAGGCGCATCGAGCCAGATGTTGCAAAGCACTTTTACTATCGGTTAGGATTACAAATCTGTTTAAATTAAGGTTTACAGCGTATTTTAAGGCTTCAATTATTGCAATGAGTTCCAGACACATAATTGTCACATCCTTAGTAACCTTATATCCTATTCTATGCCCTGTACATTGATCATAAAATCCTGCTCCAGAGCCAGCAGCACTCTTTGACCCATCCGTATAAATTCTATGCCAACCGTCGTACTTTGAATTTAATTCCGCGATCACATCATTTAGCATTGAGTTAATTTCATTGTGTTTTTTAGCCGTTTTCAATGATTCAAGATTAGTTGAAATGAAATCATTGCAGTCAAGACAAGATACCCAAAAATCTAGACTAAACATTAAATTAATGTCCGAAGACGAGCACTTAATTTGTTTAACATCAGAATAACATTGAACTAGTAAGGGCGTCTTCTTTTTTTTCCAATATTTGGAATTACATGGCTTCGATAAATCCGATATTAAAGTAATTGCTTCATTATTACTATACGAAATAGCCTTTAAGCTAAACTTATAAGCAAGATACTGCCTTCTTACAAATAACGGCGGGATATTAAGATCATTTTCCATCACATGAATAGGAGTAGTTTTGATGTATCCCCCTATGGTTCTTAAAGCCTGATTTTGTATCTTATCCAGTTTAGACACATGGGTTTTGGCACTACAATCAAATAGGAAGGAACCATAATCGAGTCGACTTCGTATTATAGCTATGTACAACCTTCTTATGTGCTTAGTGTGTACACCCCAAGAACTACCGGCCATCATTTTCAGGAGATTTAAAAGTTTTAAACATTTTTGAGCGACTTCATTTATATGTTTTCTCCACATTAGGCTCCTATCTAACCACATGCCAAGGTATTTGACACATTCGGAAAGATTCAAAAGTTGGTCATTTATTCTCAAGGTAGGCAGGATCCTCCTTTTCCCTCGGCTAAAAACGCAAAAACTAGATTTGTTTACTGATAAAGTCAATCCTAATTTATCTAAAGCTGTAGTTATTATTACTAATGCATTTTGAATCATGCACTCACCGTCCTTCAAGTTTTTATTTTTAACGTATATAACGTAATCATCCGCGTATTGAGAAATTTCGACATTTTGAAGTTGATAGCAGATATCATGCGTGATTAAATTAAAAAGCAGAGGAGAAAGTGGGTCACCTTGGGCTAAGCCTTTATTAGTCCATCTAATGAGGGATGTATTGTTGTTATCGATAATAATTTTCAAGTGTCTTTCATTTAAAAAGGAAAATAGATACGTACAAAATTTTGAACCAACTTTAAGTTTGTCTAAAATTTCTATCGCTGTTACTATTGAAACATTATTGTATGCGTTTTCTATATCCAAAAAACAAGCTATTGTTGCAAGGTTTTGAGAAAACCCTTTTTGGATGTATGTTACCAGCCGAACCAATGAGTCTAAACAAGATTTAGATTTTCTGAAACCAACTGTATACGGTGAAAGCACTCTGTTATTTTCCGCGAACCACTCCAGGCGATTACGCAACATTGAATGAAAAATCTTACACAAACAAGATAGCAAGGATATGGGTCTCAGTTTTGGAGTAATTTTAGGGCAATTATTAGCTTTCGGGATAGGTATAACTTTAATGTTTCGCCATTGGTGAGGTACGTATCCATATTTAAATATATTGTTATATAAATTTAATAGGAATTGTTTAGCTGCTTCCGGCATATGATAAATCATAGAATATGATATTGCATCCTCTCCCGGTGCCGTATTTTTTGTTTTAAGGCAGCTATTGAGTTCCGACACACTGAAATCAACCTCTATCTTTTCGTTTTTGGAGTTGAATGAAGGCATAGAGTTAGCAGCGTAATCGGGAGTTAAAGAATGTAGTAATTCATTTTGTTTTTCAATTGGCGGAAACGATTTGTTCTGTCTGTAGCCTTTCATCCATCTGCAACGATTCCACATCTCTGGTGCCGACATACCTTCGTCAATTGAATTACAAAAATTCTGGAAATTAAGATTTTTAGCTCTTTTAATGATTTCTCTACTGATACGGGTTTCTTCTTCTAATTTATTTAAATTATTAGGAATAGGATTACGTCTAAAATTAGCTAGAGCTAGGCGCCGCTTCGCCACTGCTTTTGAAAGTTCAGCCGACCAGTATTCTTTGGGCGCAAATTTATCTTTTGGTTTATTACAAATCTTATAATAAGGTATATGTTGGTCTGCGGCTTTGTTAATTTGGGACAAAAGAAAGTCATAAGAAGTTTGAATATCGTTAGAGTTGAAATCAGGTTGTTCAAAATAATTAGAAAGCGTTAGGCGATATTCAGACCATTTAACATTTTTGAAATTACGTTTTTTAGTTATATAAGTACCATAATCCGAATATAATATTGAAGCCTTAACTATCAGATGATCACTTCCCAAATTTTCATTTAAAACTGCCCAATTAAATTTTATTGCAATATCGGATGAAGCAAAAGAGATATCGGGGGAAGTTTGTTGCAAAATACTATTTACTAGTTTAACTCGAGTAGCCTGGCCGTTATTAAGAGAAATAAAATTATTTTCAAGACTAGAGTCCATAAGTTGAGTGCCTCTTGTGTCTGTTTTGGTAGACCAATTCGTGTGGTGCCCATTGAAGTCTCCAGCAACTAAAGTTTTGTTAGAAAATGACGAAAAAATTGCATCCCAGTCGGATGGCTGAGTTCGCACGGTTGATGGACAATAGACAGAAACTATATTTTCCAGATCTTTACAATTAATAAGTTTTACGCAAATAATTTCTATGCCAGTATTTACAGAATTAAACGTAACGTAATGTGATTGGATAGATTTATGGACTATAATTGCCACACCCCCGTAAGAGTCGAACCTATCAGATCTGTAAATATTATAGCCACTACAATTAATATCGGATTCAGGTTCAAGCCATGTCTCACTTATCACTGCAATATGTATTTTTTCACAATTTAAAAGTTCTGAAAATTCAGTTAATTTAGGTCTTAAGCTTTGTGCGTTCCATTGAAATATATTAATAAATCTATTATTGCCCGTATTAGCCATTGAAAATTGAAAATATATTATCTATCATTTCCTTTCTTAAAAACTTACTTACAATTAATTTCTTTATTTCTTCATATATTATTCTTATAACTAATATTACCTTATCTTCAAAACTACCCTGAGAAATTAATGCCTGCTTGAGTTTCAATAACAGTTTGGACATCTCGAACTTATCAGTCAGATCTTCATCTCTCTGCTTTGGATAAGATTCATCTTCTTTGTATTCTCCTTCACTCCAATCTATGCTATCTTGAAATTCTACATTCATCTTTTTTCGAGCCTTCCTTGTCCCACCTTGATGACGCTGCGTTCCCGATGATCTTTTATCAAAACTATTTTGCCCTTCTAATACATTTTCCGCCCTTAGTTGTTCATCTTGGTTCATACTTGACTTTGTTACTGCTGCGCTATATGTTAGGCTGCGACTAACACGATTAGGTGTAGGTGTTGTGGACAAGTTGATTCCAGAATTATTAGAACTGTTCTCAAAGTTTTGTTTTCTCTGCGTCACAACCTGCCAGGCCATTCTATACGTTATTTGCTCTTCACTCATAATCTCTCTTATATGTCTTTCTTTAAGAAAAGATGGGCAATTTTTATCTAATACAAAGTGATTTCCCTTGCAATTTAAGCAAACGAATGTTTTAGTATCGCAGTTTTCGTGTTTACCGCCACACTTAGGACACAATATCTTTTTGGTCGGGCAATATTTAGCAATATGTCCAAACTTCCAGCAGCCAGAACACTGTGTGACCGGGAATACATAAGGCTCAATTTTAAATCGACAGTCGTACACAAGTACATGTCGAGGTAATGTACTGCTTTTAAAGCAAATTCTAATCGATTCACTATCAATCCATTGTCCGTCTAAGTTCAATCTTTTAAGTCTTTTTATTGTTACAATTTCGATGTCACATTGTATTATTTTTAAAATATCTTCTTCCTTTAAGTCAAGGTCAACACCTTTCATCACTCCATAGGATAATGATAACTCGTAAGTGAACTGGCATCTGAAACCTTGGTCTTTAAGTTTTACACACTCCAGTAACTTAGAAGCGTCTTCTTTATTTGAAAAATGTATAATAACTCGATTAGAGCTTTTATATTTAATTTTTGTTATGTTCTTAATATTTTCAGACCTGAGTAATTTCGCTAAGGCGATTGGTTTCGGTAGGGTATCTACAGAAGTAAGGCAAATTTCATGATAGGTAGGGTCTTCTAAACCTGTGTTTTTTTCTAACCTCGGTGTTTCATCCGATTCACTCCTTATCAGACGTTTAGGCTTCCTCCTGGTAACGGTAATAAAGCCCTCTTCCTCATTGTTTTCATCTTCCCTTTCTTTTCTCTTTTCGGCGAATTTCTCCCCTCTATCCTGAGATTCGCTACTCATAGACAACTCTTTTTCACAATTTAACAGAAACACCGAATCACTCATTTCACTGTCACCTTTATTTTCTTCCATTTTAACATAATACTACACAATATAAATTTAATGAGGGTATCCGTAAGTAAAATGAATTCACTCGCTACGGCCACCTAGATGCGTGTGCGCAGCGCGGCCGTCCGCAGCGAACTGAAAACATGTGTGCTTAATTTCGAAGGTGTATGTTTGTTTATTTGTCCACGAATTTCTTGGAAACTGAAAGGCATATCGAGATGATTCATCGATGATGATATTGATGATAAGTGTAGGTATTCCAATTTAGAGAGCAGTCCAAATTTCATCCAAATCGGTTCAGCAGTTTTAAAGATATGGATATAAAGGATGGGGATAAAGTAATTTAAAAAATTAAACTCACTTCAAAAAATACCTGTAAACTAAAAAGAAACAAAACAGTGGAATTAAATAAATACTGCACATTAGCTAGGAGTTCTGGTAATGAGTATATTCAGGTATTACCAACTAATAAGAGTAATAGTACTTATACTGCAGTTTAGTTGGTACCTAATACAAACAAAGCAAATCAACCTCCCCCAAGTTAAACTGCAGTAAGTGAAGATTATACTGCACTTTAATTTGTTTCTTAAATTAAAACAATGAATCTGCTGAAAAGCAGTAAAAACATTTTGTATGGGCCTGCATTATACTGCTATTTAGTTGGTTTTTGTTGAAATTTACGGACCGTAGTAACTGACTAAAGTGAAGTAAAATTGCCGAGTTACTGCTATTTAGCTGGGAGAAAGTATAATAAAATGACGTTTTAAACGGCAGTATGGTTTTTACTGCACATTAGCTGGGAAATCGATGACTTTTTCATCAATTTTGATATTTTTTTGAATTTCTTATGTCAGAGAAAAAATCATAAAAAAATAAATATTTGTCGAAGAAAAATAATTAAAAGCTTGGCCGGTAGGTCTTGAATTGGGCTTTCATGGTATGTATTTAACTCAAAAACGCAATTTTGGTCATTACTGCGGTTTAGTCTCGGGACGGCAGTGCAGGAGACGTGGTTACTCCCGGAGGACATACCATTCCTAGGCACAATTGTTAGCGGTTTTGGATACGTGGGCACGTCGGCGGTCGACACGTCCGCCGGTATACTCATTGGAAGACCCTATGGAGGTGTTGCCTTGTTATGGAAAAGTAGTGTGTTTCAGCAAGTGTCAGTGTTGAGGTGTGACAATGCTCGAATATGTGCTATAAAGATAATGACAAATGATCGTCCAGTGATTGTGGTGAGTGTTTATATGCCTACGAACTCTAATGAAAACCTGCCAGCTTTTATAGACTGCTTAAGCTCGGTAAGTGCTCTTATTGAAGAATATGGCATCGAGTCAGTTTTTATATTGGGTGACTTTAATGCTGACTTATCGAGTTTATTTTATAGTGAACTTTCGAATTACTGTATGGAACAATGTTGGACTTGCATCGATGTAGATTTATTGGGCGCGGATTCGGGTACATTTACCTTTGTTAGTGAGGTAACTGGGACATGTAGCTGGTTGGATCACTGTGTAGTAACTGAATCGGCGAAACGTTCTATTCTAAATGCTTGTGTCGAGTATGACACGCTGTGGTCGGACCATTTTCCACTCATTATAGAATATATGCCTTGGCTGAGAAACACTTGAAGGGTAATTTTCGCGGTAGTACCAAAAAATTGAACTCAAAACCTGGTCTCCCTGTGAGCGTTGATGGCGTGTGTGACCATAAAGATATTGCGGAGATTTTTAGGTGTCATTTTTCTGTTAAATTGCCTTTGGGTCCGCTGGAGGAGCTCAGTGCTGAAACATCGAATGGAAAAGTTGGGGTACATATCTTTGCTAAAGAGGTATCTAAAATCATTAAGGGGATGACGAGGGGAAAGTCCCCTGGCCACGATGGGCTGAGTAGGTATAGAACATCTTCAGCACGCGGGACCGCATGTATATAGGGTCCTGTCAGTGTTCTATTCGCTGTGCGTGAGCCATCCCTACCTGCCAGTGGACCTCATGAGAACTGTGGTAGTGCCTATAGCGAAAAATAAAACAGGTGACCTAGCTGATAAGAGTAATTATAGGCCTATCTCGCTAGCCACTATTATAGCTAAAGTCTTTGATAGTTTACTTGTAACATATCATTTTTTTTAATATGTTACATTTACAATAAGCTTTGATAGTACCAACCTACATTTCTGCTTTTATCCTATATTTTGTACCTTTACACAACACAGTTTTTATACATCCCTTATTGCAAAGTACATACATTCTCATTAACTCAATTCCAAGCAATAATTGCAAATTTTTACATCTTAGGTACACTTAAATTTGTCAACAAACATCTATCACGTCTGACGTTTGACATTTTAATTTTATCAGAGTAAACATCATAATTTTTGAACCATTGGCTCAATCTTGTGAGGAATAGCAGAACTATTTCCACGAGCAATTATCCAGAGATATACGTCTTCTCATTCTTGCATGGATGTCCAGCTATTTCCATCTCTTTTTCTTATAAAGACACCTTGCGTTGAGATTCCACACTTCATCAAACTTTAGCGCCATCTGGTGTCAAGTTGTGGCAAAGTCTGTCGCACGTATATTGCCATCTCTCTTACACCTAAAGGCATAACTATCCTGTCATCTCGTTCATGCAACAGCACCAGAACTGACATCTGGCGTAGAGTAGCTTTCTTGCTTTCATAATTGAACTTCTACATATTGAGTCTAGATTATCGATGGTACCTAAAAACTTTTATCAATAACTTTATGAATATCTAATCTACAGTGGGAGTAATTAGTTATTTATAATCTACAAATCTTCCCTTATTTGATTTTATATAATTCTTCATTTATCTTTAGCTAATTTTCTTAACCATAGACTATATTCGGATCATTCTAGAAATATACAAGTGAGCATTGTCTATGCTACTGACTTTGGAAAATTCGAGATTTATGGTAAAGCAAAATGAGTTAAAAACAAGATTCTAGAAAAATCGTGGCAGAACATATAAATAGGGCCCATCTCGCCCCAGTGTTTTTTTCTCTCTCTGAACCTCTACTACTTAACTGACTGTGAAAAAGACTGTGAAGCAAAATCATTGTGACACGTAGTTTATCCCCGATAAACCTCGCTAATTGCGTCCTAAGCTGCATCATTATGTGAACACTGCAATTTTCTTTATTGGTCCTCGATCTTCAGCGTCCGGGTAAGTCGATCTGCTAAACGGCAAACAAATTACCAACATCTCTTTATGTCACTGCTTTGGCATAACGCTGTGTTTTCTTCTTCCTCGACAGTTCTTATTCTTGACTGGACTACCTGTCCGGAGCGAGCACCTGCGAAGCTATTACGATACCAGCGAGCCCTCGTTCGCTGACCTTGGGCCTTGAGTGACCGGCGCTCGGAAGTCTCCTCGGCATACAAATCTCAGGTGTTATCGTTCCTTCATTTACCTCTTACTACATCTCTCCCTACTCTCTTCGTTTATGAGTTGTCCATAAGCGTGGCGCCCAGTAATCATCTCTAATCTTCTCTTCTCTCATAAGTTTAACTTAACTATATATATATATAAGCACCACCTATCTTCCTTTTAATTTGTAACCCTCCTAACTTAATTCAAACTGTACTTGTGTATTTAATAACAATCCATATCTAGTCTGACACATTGTAAACCTAATTTAAGGATAGCGATAGTCTAAGACTTCTATTCATATAAATTTCTCTTGAGACTTTACTTGTTTAGCTTTAATTTCATTACTTGTCTATGTAATCTTCAACTCAGTGAGAATACTGTAATTTAAGTCCCTCTGACAGTGCAACAAGTGAGCTGCAAAGCAAATTGTTATCCCCACGCCCTGTATTTCTTATAAAGAACCTGATTTTTTATATAATACAAATAAAACTCCATATTTCATTATATTTTAATTTCTTTTATTTCATTTCTAAACCTACAGTTAAAAATACTAGTTACATACTTAACACCCAGCTAGACAAATATATGAACTTGCACGATAATCAGTTTGGGTTTAGACCCAAATTATCTACTGAAAGTGCAGTACTATGCCTAAAACACACTGTCAGATATTATACGAAACGAAAAACACCCGTTTATGCGTGCTTCCTCGACTTATCAAAGGCCTTCGATCTGGTATCGTATGACATCTTGTGGAGAAAGCTCGAGAACATTAATTTGCCCTGTGAACTTGTGTCTATCTTTAAATATTGACGTGAATATTTAAAGTAAAAAATAGTGACGTTCACATGCTTCGTTTTGACGTAAAAGATGGACAAACGAACAAATAAACATACTTTCACGTTTATAATATTAGCATTAGCAATATTAGCAAGTAACCTGAGTATTTTATAGAAAAGAAACACTGTAAATATGTAGTTAAAATTGTAATGAAAGTGTAAGCATACATTATCAAAGATTTTAGATTATTTTTGTGCATTCACAATGGTATTCTGTAAGGAAAGGAAAAATTGTGATGATAAATAAAAAAACCACCAGTAAGTAAACCCGCTTGAAAGTTATCTCTTTACAAAATACAATTTGTTAACTTTTAATAATTCAGTGTTTATTAGTCGTCAACACGTATATGATTTTATTTAGGCTTAAACCTCAAACTCATTTAATTTTTTTTGTCGTGTTTTCTAACTATCGTGAACTAAAAAATTTCTATCATTATTCCTTTATCTTAGACCGAACCATCTTATTCGATTTCTGAGGTTTAAGTTACAAAGAGTCCCATTGAAGCAAATCGAGCTCTAAGAAATTTAAGAATGTCTGTGGGGTTACGTAGGTTTACTTATGCTTTCTGGTTTGCTCAAATATCAGAGTTTATTTTTCTGTAGTTCGTTGGACTCGAAAAGGTACTAATTGTAGTAGAACAAGTAGATGTTGAGTATAAATGTTGATCTTATTAGTAAGTTTCACTGGAATTATCAATTTGTTATAAGTTTGTTTTTATTATATCTTAGAAATACCTACATAATTTTTAGAAACATATTTTACAGTCAGTTGTATTTTTCAGAAGTCTATTTCTAATTAATTTGGTTATTATAAAATATTAGCTAGTCCGGCGAACTTCGTACCGCCTTATCGACAGCACGCCACCCACCGGGTCCAATTGCAAATCTAAACCATTCTCGAATCCACCTGAAGACACAAAAAAATTCATTAAAATCAGTCCAGCCGTTAAGGACGAGTTCAGATACGTACACACGCACAGAAGAAATATTTACATAAAGACTAGCGGGTACCAGCGATATCACTCGAACTTTTGTATTTCTTAACTTACTTCCAAAGTGGCATCCATCATTGTATTAAACTGAGTGATTTCCAGTTTCCACATAAAAAAGCGTAACGTGTCGTTTAAGTGGAATTAATACTCACAGTAAGCCGTTAGCTACTACTTTAGAAAGAAAGAAAGAAAGAAAAAATATTTATAATGAATTACACTGTTTACTTTACACTGTTTTATAATGAAGGAAGAAATTAAATAGCTCATGGCGCGGCGGGGGTAAGTCGCGCAGTAGATGCAGCTCTGAGTACATTTAATTAGTTTTAATTAAATTTAGAGTTTACTCAAGCTTTAAAGTGTGAGTTAATCACGTCTAGTGCAGCTGTTATGAAGCTCTTAACACAGACTAATTTTTGACTTTAAAGCTAAAGTTAGGTGCACATTCATTGTATGTAGGTAGGGTTACAACACGCGCACGTTGAGGCTCGACGAGAAGCTTAAAGAGTTGGAAGAGGCAATTAGTAAGTTACATTGGGATATCATTGGGTTATCTGAAGTCCGAAGAGAGGGGGAGGACTCGATTACTCTTCAATCCGGTAACTTACTATACCACCGGGAGGGCGACCAACAGTCCCAAGGTGGTGTCGGGTTCATCGTCCATAAATCCCTTGTCAACAACATGGTCACCATCGGAAGTGTTTCGAGCAGGGTAGCGTACCTGATACTCAGAATATCGGAACGATATTCGCTGAATGTTATCCAGGTCTACGCTCCGACCTCGAAACACGACGATGTCGAAGTGGAGGCTATGTATGAGGAGATCTCTAAAGCCATGCATAGCTATAAAACCCACTATACGGTTGTGATGGGGGATTTTAATGCTAAGTTGGGGCAACGTTGCGGTGATGAGTTGAGAGTGGGGCAATTTGGATTTGGGCAACGGAACGAAAGGGGCCAGATGCTGGCAGACTTCATGGAGAGGGAGAACCTCTACATGATGAACTCCTTCTTTAAGAAGCCCGTAAGCCGCAAATGGACCTGGATTAGTCCGGACGGTAAAGTCAAAAACGAGATAGATTTTATTATGTCAACGAGAAAGCAAATATTCAATGATGTCGTTGTGATCAACGCCGTAAAGACGGGAAGCGATCACCGCATGCTTAGAGGCACATTGAATACCAACGTCAAGCTGGAAAGATCTCGACTAATAAAATCTACCCTCCGACCAATACCGGCTCAAATTCAAAACCCCGAGTGCTTTCAGCTCGAGCTCCAAAACCGCTTCAAAGCCCTTGAGAACAGCATCGATGTGGACGATCTATACAACATGGTGGTGGATACTGTCCGCACGGTAGGGTCCAAGCACTACAAAACCCACCGTCCTAAATTAAAGAAACTCTCCAGCCACACTATCCGACTCATGGATCAGAGAAACGAAATGAAACTACAGAACTCAGCGGATGCCCTTCGTTATCGACAGCTAAATAGGCAGATCTCCAAGTCCTTGACAAGCGACCTTCGCCAATTTAATACCGAGCGTATTAAAGAGGCCATTGAGCGGAACAAAGGCTCCAAAGTGTTCGCTAGAGATCTGGCTATAGGGCAAAGTCAACTGACGAGGCTGCAAGCTGAGGACGGTAGTATCATTTCATCAACACCTGAAATCCTGAGGGAGATCGAGTGTTTCTATGGACAGTTGTACTCCACGCAAACACCTGTTGAAAGTAAGGCTACAGAACCTAGAGCCAAGCTTACCCGACACTATACCGAAGATATCCCGGACGTCAGCCTGTACGAGATTAGAATGGCTCTCAAGCAGCTCAAAAACAACAAGGCCGCGGGTGATGATGGAATCACAACAGAACTTCTGAGAGCGGGCGGTAAGCCGATACTTAAGGTCCTCCAGAAGCTCTTCAACTCTGTCATCCTCGAGGGCAAAACACCAAAGGCATGGGGCAGAAGCGATGTGATGCTGTTCTTCAAGAAGGGTGATAAGACTCTCTTAAAGAACTACCGACCCATCTCGCTTCTGAGCCATATCTACAAGTTGTTTTCGAGAGTCATTACGAATCGTCTCGCTCGCAGGTTTGACGACTTCCAACCTCCCGAACAAGCCGGGTTCCGAAAAGGTTATAGTACCATAGACCACATTCATACGCTGCGACAAGTTATACAGATGACCGAAGAGTATAACTTGCCACTATGCTTGGCGTTCGTGGACTATGAGAAAGCCTTTGATTCGATAGAGACCTGGGCAGTGCTGCAGTCTCTCCAGAGGTGCCAAATAGACTACAGGTACATCGAGATGCTGAGGTACTTATACCAAAACGCCACCATGTCGGTCCGATTACACAACCAGAGCTCTAATCCTATCCAACTACAGCGAGGTGTGAGACAGGGAGACGTCATTTCTCCGAAACTGTTCACAGCTGCGTTGGAGGATATTTTTAAGCTACTGGACTGGAAAGGATTCGGCATTAACATCAATGGCGAGTACCTAACACACCTGCGGTTTGCCGATGACGTAGTTCTCATGGCTGAGACCTTGGAAGACCTGAACACAATGCTCGAAGATCTCAGCAATGCTTCCCAAAGAGTGGGTCTGAAGATGAACATGGATAAGACGAAAATCATGTCCAATGCCCATGTTGCATCCGCTCCAGTTAATGTTGGGAACATTACACTCGAAGTTGTTGACCACTATGTCTACCTGGGACAGACAATCTAATTAGGTAAGTCCAACTTTGAGAAAGAGATCTCCCGTCGAATCCAGCTCGGATGGGCAGCGTTTGGGAAGCTCCGGCATATATTTGCGTCCAAAATTCCTCAATGTCTCAAGACTAAGGTCTTTGACCAGTGTGTGTTGCCAGTTATGACTTATGAAAGCGAGACGTGGTCTTTTACTATGGGTCTCATAAGAAGGCTCAAGGTCACCCAGCGAGCAATGGAGAGAGCGATGCTTGGTATTTCCCTGCTCGATCGAATCAGAAATGATGAAATCCGCAGGAGAACTAAAACGACCGACATCGCTCGAAGGATTGCTCAGTTGAAGTGGCAGTGGGCGGGACACATAGCGCGGAGAACCGATGGCCGTTGGGGCGGAAAGGTTCTCGAATGGCGACCGCGAACCGGACGACGTTCCGTGGGCAGGCCCCCTACAAGGTGGACCGACGATCTGGTCAAGGTCGCGGGAAGCCGCTGGATGCGGGCAGCGCAGGACCGATCGTTGTGGAGATCCTTGGGGGAGGCCTATGCCCAGCAGTGGGCGTCGTACGGCTGAAATGATGATGATGATGATGATGAGGTAGGGTAAGGTAACTAAAGTGTTTACGACCTTTAGAAGAGATTAAAGTGAGTGTGTCTTTTAATTAACTTTGTAGTCAGTAATTAGATTAAATAATTAGTATACCTATAGTAATAAAATTATAATAATATGATTAAAGTTGCTTACATAGTATTTGGTTTTTCTGCACATGATTGTGTTATGATGGAGCATCTCTTTATATCTCCTTGGTATAATTTTATTATTATCGACCTTATTTCGTATGTAAGAAATACTATTTTCGCAGTGAAAATATTAAGCTTACACCAAGTGTTTGATATAATTTAAATGTATTTCTAGTCTATATTTTGGCAAATTATTTTTGAATGTAAACATGAATACTATACTATGCTCCGTTTTAGACTTTCTAGATTTCTGTTTAGCTGTCAGTCAGATATAGTGGAAAATAACTTGTTCACTTACGTTACTTGTATGTGTAAGTTAAACCAGTAGGGCTTTAGGAAATTATTATTTTTATAGAAAAAACCACCAGCCTTGCAAGTAGTTTTCAGGCGGGAGCTATGTTCAGCGCTGGTGGATATTTTTTATCAAAATTTTTCTGTTTACAGGATTGCATTGGGAATGCATAAAAATTATTTAAAATCTAGGGTTTTCTTCTGGTGAAATATTAGGTTTTCTTAGCATTTTTTAACATCACTTATATAACGTATTATCAAATTTTTACCACTATTTTACGCAACAGCGGGAAGGTAAGTTTAGTATCAAAACTAGAAGCTATATTCCTTAAGTTGTAAATAATATTAAGTAAAGAGTAACAACTAAAGTTATATGAGAAACAAAATAATACTTTGACGAGTTTCTTGCCGGTTCAAAATCAAAATCATTTATTCATTTTAGGCTGATACAGCACTTGTGTACGTCAATGAAGCTACGCTATCGGTTCGCAAATCCTACGGGGCGCGGCGCGGGGCGGGAGACCTTGTAACGAGAAGAACCGGCAAGAATATTCGTCTCCAAGGTCTCCCGCGCCGTAGGGTTTGCAAGCCGATGGCGTAGCTTCTTTGACGTTGACAAGTGCTGTATCAGCCTAAACCGAATAAAAGTTTTTCATTTTCAACGGCCAGTGAACGTAAAGAAATGGCATATAATAGGTACCTCAATTTATAATCTCAGCCCTCGTTTCGTAGAACATGTAAAACAATATTCTAAGTTTTTCAAAAAAGCATGTTCTAAAGCAAAGTCAATCTTTTTAAAGGATAAAATTAAAAAGTCAAATAATAAAATCAAAACAACTTGGGATATTATTAAGCGTGAAACCGGAAAAGGTAAACAACATGACACGGTCTAGCGCTTAACATTAATAACGCAAGAATAAACTCTGAAACAGAAATTGCTAATATTTTTGATAACTTTTTTGTTAATATACCATTACTAACTACCTCTAATTTGAATTTTTCACCAGCTTCTGCTGTCTTGGTTCTTGAAAAACATGTATCTGAGTGTAGTTCATTATTTAATTTTAAAGAAATTAATTCTAGCGATATAATCAAAACATTTAATTTGCTTAAAATGAAAACTACCACTGATTTATGGGGCATATCTGTTACTATACTTAAAAACATTATTCATGCTATTGCCCCTTATCTTGCTATCATATTTAATCGCTCAAGGAATTTTTCCTGATTTAATGAAATTTAGCAAAGTGATACCTTTATTTAAATCAGGAAACAAAGAAGACCCAAGCAATTATAGACCAATATCAATATTACCCGCCTTAAGCAAAATATTTGAAAAAATAATACTAGAGCAATTATTGTCTCATTTCTCATTAAACAATCTCATGCATAGCAAACAATTCGGATTTATGAAGGGTCAGTCAACCACGGATGCTGGGGTTGCACTTTTAAAGCATGTGTTTGATGCCTGGGAAAAGTCGCAAAATACTCTTGGAATATTTTGCGACTTATCTAAGGCTTTTGATTGTGTTGATCACCGGACGCTGCTGTTGAAGCTAAATCATTACGGTGTAAAAAATAATGCCCAGAAACTAATACTGTCGTATCTCAGTTCCAGAACTCAGACAGTTGACATTAATGGAAATCTGAAATCAAACGGCTCTCAGATTAAACTAGGCTTACCTCAAGGCTCTATTTTAGGCCCTTTTCTATTTTTGGTTTATATTAATGATTTGCCTTTCTTTGCCAAAAACTTCTGTGATATTGTGTTGTTTGCAGATGATACTTCTTTAATATTTAACATAGACAGAAACAAAATCAATTTTGACGATGTAAACAAAGCACTGTCACAAGTACTCGGTTGGTTTAATTCTAACAACTTGCAGCTTAATGCAAAGAAAACAAAGTGCGTACTTTTTTCTCTGCCAAATGTACAGACGGTACCTGTAGAAATTGTAATCAACAACGAAAAACTGGATTTAGTAGAATCAACGATCTTTCTGGGTGTAACTTTAGACTCGAAACTTCAATGGCATGCGCATGTCGCAACATTAGCTGGTAAGCTTAGTTCTGCTTCCTACGCTATTAGAAAAGTACGACAGCTAACAGATGTTGATACTGCTAGAACTGTATACTTTAGTTATTTCCATAGCATCATGTCATATGGCATTCTTTTGTGGAGATTAGCGGCTGGCATTAATGCTATATTCACCTTGCAAAAACAAGCAATCAGGGCCATCTATAAACTAGGCTCCAAAACTTCGCTTAGAGACAAGTTCAAGGAAATAGGTATACTGACAGCTGCATCTCAATTTATTTATATTAAATAGCATTCTTTTTGTACGTCGCCATAGTAACTTGTATACCAAACATGGTGATTTACACAATCGTAATACTAGAAATAGAAACAAGCTCGTAATGCCTCGGTACCGTTTAGCAAAGGTGCACGGATCTTTCGTTGGTCAAGGTATACACATATATAACAAAATCCCAAGTGATATCTTGGATTTACCATATACCATAGTTTAAGAATCATATAAAGAGTGGCCTCCTCAAAAAAGGCTATTACACTGTAAATGATTATTTGAACGACAAAACACCTTGGTCGTAACACTCGTAACAAATGTTCCTAGTATGATATTGTGAGTCATGTCCTATATTTTATATTATTAGCGTTTATATTAGTTAAGCTTTTAATTCGGTCATTTAAGGTAGGCAGTTTGAGTTTGTCATGCTCACTAAAACATTTCTACGGTGGTGGCGTGTGAGGCGGGTCGTTACGTTCCCTAAAATATGGTTGAGCGAAGCGATGGCTGGTTCATGCGTCATGCTCGTGAACGGGTGCTGCGAGTGGGAATGGGTCTGCTCTTATCTGCTTGCCTTAAAATGTGTTTTCTTTTGTTTTTATTCATTTTATTAAGAATTACATTTGAAACATGTATGGCGCAACTTGCAGTATATAGTAGAATTGTCTTTTGTTTTTAACTAATATTAAAGCTTTAAGTAGAGTTCCTAAGTAATTGAAAATTGTTCACCACTATGATCATTAGTTCGCCTATACTTAACTGTATTTATCATAACCCATTGTGTAATTGTGATGGAAACTGACCTTAGTCATACCATGTTAAGGTCATTTTTCAATTTGACGACCCTGTTTTATTTCCCTATGAAATAAAACAGGGAGAAAAAAACAACCCTTGGAGTTTCTTGCCGGTTCTTCTCCAAGGCCTCCCGCTGTAGGATTTGCGAACCGATGGCGTAGCTTCTATGACGTTCACAAGTATTTGTAAATAACAATCTTAATTGAATAAACAAATTTGAATCTTGAATCTTGAATCATGAAAATACGATTTATTAGCATCTTATCGAAATACGACAGAAAACATGACCTCTATCTATTATCATCTACTCGTATTTCAATATTATAATAGGTAAGTACTGTTCGTTACCTTTTACGCCTAGTACAACCTGCCAATTTTGATGAATTTTGGCATAACTGAGATTAGACTTAGGAAAAGGACAGGGGCTACTTTTTTATCGTTAAATAAATAATAACTATTAATCTATAGACAAAAAAACATCGTATCATAAATTCAATATCGTTTATTCAATTTAGGTTTGTTTAACAACACTTATGAACGTCAATGAAGCTACGCCATCGGTTCGCAAATCCTACGGCAGGAGACCTTGTAGCGAGAAGAACCGGCAAGAAACTCGCCAAGGGCTATTTTTTTCTCCCTGTTTTAACTTATACAGAGTCGTCAAATTTGAAAAATGACCTTCACATAATAGTAAGGTTACTTTCCATCACAATACAGAATACTGCTTAAATTAAGTACAATTTTGCTTATTACCGAAAACAGTAAACAATTTTCAACCAAACAAGGAATCAAATAGTTTAATGAACACACTAATCTTAATCTTATTCACATTATATTATAGGATTAATAAAATGTCTTTGGAACTAAAACAGTTTTCATACGACAGTCCATTTTGACAGCTAATTTCGTATTGCAAGTGGCTCCTCTCGTCACCGGAACAGAAAAGCTTGTGGCACTTTACAATCATAGTAGGATAAACATAAGGCCACATTTTATTGTAGCCAATTTGTATTTTAAATTCAAATTCAAATTCAAATTCAAAATCGTTTATTCAATTTAGGTTTGTTTAACAACACTTATGAACGTCAATGAAGCTACGCCATCGGTTCGCAAATCCTACGGCAGGAGACCTTGTAGCGAGAAGAACCGGCAAGAAACTCGCCAAGGGCTATTTTTTCTCCCTGTTTTAACTTATACAGAGTCGTCAAATTGGAAAAATGACCTTCACATAATAGTAAGGTTACTTTCCATCACAATACAGAATACCGCTTAAATTAAGTTCAATTTTGCTTAATACCTTTCAACTAAACAAGGAATCAAATAGTTTAATGGACACACTAATCTTAATCTTATTAACATTATATTATAGGATTAATGAAAAGGAAACTGCAAGCTGCGATGTATATGCAAATTTATAAGTATTAACAAATAAAAGGAATTTTTGAATAAATAAAACAATTATTAGAAAAATTGCTGTTACTGTAAGACACGGATACCAAAATTACTATGAGACACACCAGCTCGCTCATAAATCTATATAATACTATTATAAACCATATCCCGAACACCTTTAACACAAGTAGACATGAGCAGACCCACCCCACTGGCAGCACCCGTTCACTAGCATGACGCATGAGCCAGCCATCGCTTCGCTCAACCATATTTTAGGGAACCTAACGACCCGACTCACACGACACCACCGCAGGAATGTTTAACGAGACTCATAGGTACTCTATATATTATCATCTACTGTTTAGAGCCTTTTACTGTGATACCCAAGACCATAGAAGACAAGCTGAGTTTGTCAGCTTACACTGTCACAGATGACAGCTGGAGAGACGCTGCTTAAATATTTAATGGAATCTGTTCCATTTAATATTAAGTTACAAATGTAAGCTTCAAGTGACAAATATGAAACCCACGTAAAATAGCTTTCTACTTACTTGGAACAAGTTATATTTTTTTTGACAAATACAATCAGTCGTTTAAAAAACACAAATAATATACAGAGACTATGTTCTTAACAGATTTTCTATAAGTGTGTAACGGTGCCGTTTCAAACCCTAAATTACACGTAATAAATAAATTCTTACTATTATAAATGATTAATTATTAAAATACAAGCAACCGTTTTTTTCCGGATCGGTAAAATTCAGTGTAGTGCACAAACGCCCATACTCTGTGTTTCGTTTTTGTGTTAGTCACTGTCAGGTTCTATTTCTTCTTCTTCACTGTAAACATCACTGAAATCTTCACTAGAAGAAGGCAAGGCCTTGGTTGTATAGTATGTCTTTATAGATGAACTTTATCCAATTCCGTTGAGTGTCTAACATGTGATTGAGTTCTAAAACCTAACTAATAAAAGAATACTTTCCCATTTAATATAATAGAATGATAATGCTTCTATATTGCAGTAACATTTACCAGAGTATCATTATAATCCATTTATGAAACATCTTTTAGAATTCACCACAGTTTGAGCCAAGTTTCCGGAATTTAATTAAATACGCAAGAGTATTCACGGGAAACACTACAAAAATGTGGATTGCGTTCATCGAATTGTTTTAAAGCAAAATATTGAAAATTGTTTATCTACTAAACTAATAACGAATTCAGTGGCATAGAATTGATTTAATTCGACGTATTGTTAACGCGATAAAGGAGGTTTTTCATTGTTAACAAAGAACCTAGTTGTTTAGAAATGGGTTTATGTGTTTGTTAATTTAGTGAAAGGCAAAATCGCGAAAATTCTGTATGCGTATTTTAAGTAAGTAGTAATTTTTTAAGGAGATTTAAAAAAATATGCTTCTTACCTTGGTATTCATGTATCGGTTAGGCAAACTGTAACAACAATAAAAGCTCAATTTGGCAATGAAATGTAGCACACTATTTCATTTTGTTTTTCTTGTCGCGAAATACTTATAATGTGCTTAAACAATTGCTTAACTAATGCCCGAATACTCGTAGAAAAACGCGAATGGGAATAGACGCTAACGGGAAGAAAAATATCGGGGAAATAAAATATTGGGTAATATAATAAACCTATAGTCTCGTACGCTACTTATCTTTGGGAGCGTCTCAAACATCGCCCTGCCTGTCACTTTAAATGTCAAACGTATGATGCCATGATGTTTGAGACGCTCCCAAAGATGATTTGCGTTCGAGGATTCGGGAGTAAGTATATAAAAGCGATAAAAGGTAAAGTTTTTCTTGCTATAAGTTGATAAATGATGTCCAATAAATGTTTTTCTTTCTTTCTTCTTCTTTCTTTCTTTCATATAGATCACAAACAAATGACACATCTCCCAATTTGACCCAGAAACTTATAATTTACATATCGAACGCCGCCAACTTAATAACATTTGATGTCTCAACTTAAAGAACTTGGAACTACTGTAATTCCATTGAATGGTGTGGTTGTAAGACGACCAAGTTGTGCCATCTAAGTTATGACACCGCCCTGTGACAATGTGGCCATTAATTTGATGAACGTAGTTAGAAGTTAGTTTTTGTATACCCAGGTGCTTTAGTAGGAGTTTGGAGTGTGAAATGTTATTACACCTATTTCTGTTTAGGTCCTTTCACGTATTATAGGCATCTTTATTCTGAAGATAGACTTATGTAGGGGACTGGTTGTCAGTAAAATAGATTTATTTTTAAACTATACTTTTATAGTTACTAATATTAAAAGATGAAGATTTGATTTTTGTTTGTTTGTAATGGATAAACACAAAAACTACTGGACTGATTTTAAAAATTCTTTCACCAGTAGGTAGTTGAATTATTATTAATTCAGTAGTAAAAGCGGGATAGCATATTATGTTCCGACGGAAACGGAAACAGCGGGTAAAACCACGTGGAGCCACTAGTAGTTACATAATTTGACTATTTTAGATTATGATTAGTAATTTTGTGGTCATCACAACACAAAAATCCGATCAATTAATAGTTACTCTTTGTTTTTTGTTAAAATTAAGGTTCTTAGGTAGGTAATACGGATTACTGAAAGTTTGGATTGAAAGTTTTTTATTCAACAATCATGATCCAAAAGCTCCATAAATATTAAACCAAACGTTAAAATAAAAATCATAAACGGTCTTCCAGGCTCTTATCAAATCTTGAAACTCTCCAATTGTTTGTATTGACAAGATCCACCGTTTGGAGTTGTTCAAAAATTATTTTATGCCCGAACACTCGACGAAAGCACACCGAATAAATAAAGAAAACTTTTTCAATTTGAACCGGCGATCCGCAAATTGTGTTTCGCAACTGAGTAAATCTAGAACGGATTACAGAATTCGGCTGGTATATAATCAAGGGAAGGAATTAATTGCGAAGGCCAAATTGTGCGTTCGGCCACCGGTATCGTTTGATGTGCTTATTGTAAATACGGGTGAGATTTGCAAGGTTTTGGCTTCAACAAAGGTTGTTTAGTAATCGAGGGTTGAAGCAAATTGAAAATCAAAGTGGTATTAAAATTAACAGGAAATTTGTTATTAGTTCTCTGCGATTAAAGGGTAGGTGGTAATTAGCACCTCAAATTCAGTATTAGACCGAAGCACGCTGCTCTAAGCTTATACTTCGTCGAGTTGTATTTTACTGAATTTAGAGGCCTTAAAACACTGGCATGCAATAAAATCCGCTTTTTGTAATTTTTTAAAATGTGATTCGATAATAGAGCTTGAGATAATCAATTTTTGGTCACCCATCCTGTTACCGATCGTTGCGAAAGTTGCTTTAACCTCAACCATCGAAAAATCGAAGGGCAGGATCTTCTAAACCATCGAAATTAACCTATTTTTAATTCAAAAGTAAACAATCAAACACTCTTTATTTTGAGCAGATAAAAATAAATGTTGAAGTTTGATAAACGATCAGGATGTAAATAGGTAAAAACACGATATCCGTATCTTCAGTCGACTATAAAAAAAATCAAAGATAAAGAAAACTTTTTTTTTTGATAATATACTTAGATTATTAATCTCTAATTCACGAATAATATATAGAAATAAGTTTTTAGTAAAAATTTCATTTTTATGACAAGCTTTTTTGCTGACTGTACTTTAGTATTGTATTGTCATCTAAACCAAACCCGTATACAAAATTTCAGCTCCATCGGACACTGGGAAGTGGGTCAAATTAAGCTTGCAAGATTTGACCCCCACTAACAAACAAACATACTAACTAACTAACATGGCAAGTTAATAAAAAGCTTGTAAAATAGGTAATGACATAAAGTAGATTATTCTCAGGCTACTTTCCAAATTATATTTACTTTTGCATTCACAATGCAATTTTTATTATTGAAAATGAAATATTAGAAAAAAACGACCCATCCTCCAAGTTTCCGGCGGAGCTACTTGGAGGATGGGTCGTTTTTTTTCTAATATTTCATTCTCAGGCTACTTTTCAAAAAGTGAATTTATGCTCAAAATAACAACAAAAACATTGAAAAAATGAAAAACTAAGGTTATTTTCATTACTCTTCACACATAAAGAAAAAGACAAAGACAGAGTTTTTTGAAGATCCTGCCCTTAACCACTGCGCCACGGGTTCCTCAAAGCAAAGCAAAATCTTAAACCCAATAAGTTAATCAGGATTTAATGCACATACAAAATTCAATTCAGCAGTGAGTCTGCTGATTGTGTGATAACTGCTGGGTAAGCTATAACAATGGTCACAATCAACGCCAGTTCATGCCAACTCGATTTATTTGATAACTGCAAATCTGACTGGCGCCACTGCACTGGCGCGCCACTCTCTGGAGGCATCTAAAATGCAGCGGATTGGGATCAGGGCACTCAGGTTAATAGAAGTTCATTTGAATGAGGTTAGTATAGTTGACATATTTTAGGAAGCATACTTAAGATTATTCTCTTTTTAGCGGTTTGTTTGTATAAAAATCTTTTTTTTAACGAAAATAAGTTACAATTTTTTTCTGAACTAAAATGTCTAGATAGTTTTAAAAATCAGTAAAGTTTTTTTTATAATATTTTGTAACGTTTGAACGCCATTCACGTTTAGTTCTGAGAAATAAAACCAGTAAGTACCCCATGCATGTGTATGTTTGTCAATGTACAAACGTTAGTATCGCGTTTGCGTTAAAAATTCTACTCTAGATCTTATTTCTTTACTAGCTTTCCGCCCGCGGCTTCGCCAGCGTGGACTACACGACGTTATTCCGCGGGAATGTGATATTTTTCAGGGATAAAAAGCCTATGTTCCTCTCCAAGCTACAAAAGTATCTGTATCCCAAACAGCCAAATCCGTTCAGATGTTTTGGCGTGATTGAGTAGCAAACATCTAAGCTTTCACATTTATAATATTAGTAGGATTCCTTTCAGTCATACAAAGGATTATCATAAGTATTACGTAAAAAAGTAACAAAAGTCAATTGTTTATGTAGCCAAAACGAATTTTTCATACTGCATCGAAATTCACTACGGCCAATTTAGAAATTTTTGTACTATATATCAAACGTAGGACAGTAAAAAACCGGTCAAGAGCAAGTCGGACTCGCGCACCGAGGGTTCCGTACCGTACCATCATAAATAAATAGAAAAAACTACAACTATGCTTCACCCAAACAAAGCAACCTGCGAGTTGGTAGGAAGGAGGATATTTTGGTTGTAAATAAAACGTAAAAATGTTTTCATCGGCGAGGCATATTATATTCTTCCAAAAATTTGCGATGTAGAATTTTGCAGTTTTTGGTCAGCGCCATCTCTTGACCGATAATGGAACTAATGTAATTTTTGTTCATGATTTCTGAAAAAGTTTACTATTTAGAGACATCGTTTTATTTTTCCTGTAATCTTTACATAAACTTCTATCACCTAAAACAATTTATCTTTGCAAACTTCGGAGATAAGGGGGGACGGTATTATTTTTACATTTTTCATCATAAGTCAAAAACTATGCGGCCTAAAACAAAAAGAAAAATTGTTTGAGAGTGTGCAAGCAGCGCTCTTTTATATGATACCCCATATGCCCTAGTAGCCCCACTTCAAATTTTTTAAACCCCCTTTCCGCCCCTATTGCAAAAAAAATAAAAATTATTTAAATTTTTACTTTTTTGCATTCACAATCGTCGTGGGTTCGAGTCCCATCGGACCTGGTTGTGAGAGGGTCGATTTTTTCTAAATACTTCACTTTCCATTTTTCAACCATAAAAATTGCATTGTGAATGCAAAAATATAAATATTTTTATTTCTCTCTTATCAGCAAAATAGTTGTGCAAACGTCGTCTAAAATTATAACAAACTTAGGTCGAACCTTATCTTTTAACCAAAGCAGGATATGTGCGTGAGGCAAGCCGCGTTTTTGCCACTCAACACTACACATATAACACAATACTTCTCCAAAAATGTTATCTTTGGTGAGTAGATCTATCATTGATTATAGCGTCGCGAAGGTGCACGTATTCTTCAGCGCGCAGCTGCCTTTGATTAGATCGTATTTTAAACTAATCTTTCGGTTTAAATTTTTGCGTACATGTCAACAATAAACTGATTGAATAAGCAACGAAAACGTTGAAAGTATACAAATCTATTCCTTCTCACTTGCAAGTGGTTACAATAAAATTGAAGGTTCCTTTTTATTATAATTGTATGAAGCTCGCGCTCGGACGCCCCGTCTTTTTATTCCGCCTTCGGCCGCGAGACGCATCGAGCGAAGCTTCGAACTGCTAAGCTATCGGGAGTTACACGTGTTGTTGTGAGTCTACCATAAAAGATAGACATATGCTGTCGTGGGATATTTTTTATATAATTTTAAGGAGAACATTTCCGTCATACATAATTTCTGTGTAGCTTTAACCATGAAGGTTGCACACGCGACGGAAGCTTAAAAAATGGAGTAACCCGCTCCCGCTTTCCCAACATTTCCCTTCACTGCTCTGCTCCTATTGATTGTAGCGTGATGAAAAGTACACTATAACCAGCTCAGGAGTGTGAAAAATAACTGTACCAAGTTTCGTTAAAATCCGTCGAGTAGTTTTTGTTTCTATAACGGTTATACACACAGACAGACAGACAGACAGACAGAGAGACAGACAGACAGACAAAAATTTTACTGATTGCATTTTTGGCATCAATATCGATCCCTTATCACATCCTGATAGTTATTTTGGAAATATATTTCATGTACAGAATTGACCTCTCTACAGATTTATTATAAGTATAGATAGATAATATGGTACAATGCATCTGTCAAAGTTAAACTCAATCGCGTTAGTTTACGTATTTACTTACTTACACTCAGCCGTCTGGACAAAATAGTAAGTAAAATATCCTCCGAATTAATTAACATACCTACTCATACGAGTATGTATGAAAGACTTCGAACCCCATACATATTAAAATCAAAACCAAATCACAAAGTCCTACCACTCCTTTTAACATACGAATAATAAGGAACTTACACAATGAAGAAGTAATCGCGAGCCCGAACAATGACCAGCAAGCTGTTGAATATTCATCAGCTATTAATTCAATTTTCATTGGTGGTTTTCACTCAGACCGAGTTGATTTTGGTTCATTTGTTACTTTTCACATGAATAACCCTTGAATCTTTATTTGCACAGCTACGAGCGGCGTATTAAATTTGCCACCTTGTTTGCAATGAAAATGGGAGAAATATTTTATAAATAAATGATATTCTATTCTATTCTATAAGCTGCAACGACGCCGATGATGACGAACGTGGTGAGAATAACGCTTCTGTACCCCGAGTGTAAGTTTTTATGTCAAGCAAACGCAAACTATTTCGAGTACGTATTTATGTCAATTTGTATGAAAACTGCATAAGCGCGCTACTCGCCGCTAGAGGCGTTGATACAGTTTTCATACAAATTGACATAAATACGCACTCACGATAGTTTGCGTTTTTTGACATAAAAACTTACACTAGGGGTACAGCTCATGGGAAGCATACACCATACCGCGTCGCTGACACTCGCTTACGTTTGGCCGTTTTTGACGGTAAATAGCCTATTTTCTTCACATTGATTTTCAAATAGATATTTTTTTTATTCTAATACCTATTATAATATATTTAGAAATATTTAATCCACTTTAAATCAAAATAAATGCTTAGCCCTCTTAGTTTTACCCGTTCTCGTGGGAATATCGGAATATAAATAGCCCACAGAACATAGAAAGATTTATTCTTGCTTATTACGTGCTTTGCTAAAAGTAAAATATACATTTTTAATCTCCCATGACTGGCCATGAAAGTTGCTTGACCACGACAATCGCAGGCCGACCGCGATAGCTACAACGCCACTCAGCTCCCCCTGTAGAGAATTGTAGTACGGTGCGTATCACCATCACATACATTGCTACATTCCCAAGCGTGCTATGGCAGTTGGAAACAACCACGGGTTTTACTACATACACCCAGAAACAAGAAAATGTTGAAAAGTTTGTTTCCAATGTTTACCCGACCGGGAATCGAACCCGGGACCTTGAAAACCGGTGCGTACACCACTCAGCCATGGAGGTCGTTACGCATAGTGGTTTCTTTTTGTTAGATATAAAATATTATTTCGTTGTAACATAAACGTTGCAAGTTATAATGAGCCGTTGCTATATGTGTTGCCAAATTGCTTTCCGCACAATACTTGGGATACCTTTGTTGTATGACAAATAGTTGGCATAAGTTGAAATGATGCGGGTCCTTCCTTATTTGTACTCTTTACTGCAAAAGAGGACCATTCTGATATAACGACTGGGCTAAGCATTAAATGTCATGGCTTTCCTTGTCCATCTTACTGTTTATCTTACTATTTTTTAGATCATATTTTTATAGCACAACATTTCTTTTTCTTAAAAAATATTTTTACTCATCATATTTTTTAAGTCATAAATCCAAAAGTATCTAACCCAGCCCTGTCTGATTGTATGGATTCTATGGCTGATGATGAATATTTAAAAATATTCTACAGAAATAACTGTATTTTATTTTATTCCACTCTTAAAACCGAATGAAGAATCAGTATATTTAAGCCAACAAACATACTCGTACAATGAATATAATTCTGTAAACATTCATATGAATGTTGGAGTTTTTGCACCGTTTTAACCTTTCATTTTGTATAATATTTTTGAAAGCAAATATTGTTGTAATAAGTATTAGCGTTACGTTTATTTAAAGCTTGCTTGTGCTGCATCGTTACTTGGTACGGTCTAACTTTATGATACTCACAGACGACTGGGGCCAATGACATCAGTGACTGGGGCCCGATTCTCACGCATTCGAATTTTTTCAGTGTGGTAATTCGTATACGAACATTTTGTTTGTGGTTTCTATTGAAAACTTAGAATGTTTTAAACAAACTAAACATGTCAACAAATTCATTTTGACAGCTAAGTTCGTATACGACATGAAGCTAAACTTAATACTGAGGTAACTGGAGTTCTCACCCTGAATAAAAAAGTGTATATCAGCAAATTTGGCATTTAGTATGTAGTGGCTGTCAGTTGTCTCATATGACCATACGTATTTTTTTAAAGTGTAGGTGAGACGGAAGACAGCCACTATGTAATTTTTGGTCACAAAAAAGTGTTAGTATTGCATTTATTTTGATTTAAAGTGGATTAAATATTTCTAATATAAATATTTAATCCACTTTAAATCAAAATATGCTTAGCCCTCTCTTACAATACAAAACTTACATGTTTTGAGTTGAGTCTTGCTATATAAATGTTCTGACTTAACATGACGGATACCAGTTATACAATTTGCTATGTAAGTTTGAATATTGCTATGTTATTTTAAACTCACATAGCAATGTACTGCAAATTGTGTGCAATAACTTGGTTCGTGTAATTAAATGTAGGTATGGGAGATGCCCCTAAGCGACTCGTCTTCGCGACTGGCGTCGACCAGGGGGCCGATTCTCACGCAATGGAGAAAAGTTCACAGTTATAAGCTCGACATTCAAATACAACACAGTTTTTGTATTGTCAGAATTTCGCAATCGAAAAAGTTCGATCAAAAACCAGTCGAACACAACGAGTGGTACAGACCAATAGATGTTCGTATACCATGGAGATAGACTTAATACTGAGGTAAGTAGAGAGTGCAATACTAACACTTTTTTGTGACCAAAAATTACATAGTGGCTGTCTTCCGTCTCACCTACACTTTAAAAAAATACGTATGGTCATATGAGACAACTGACAGCCACTACATACTAAATGCCAAATTTGCTGATATACACTTTTTTATTCAGGGTGAGAACTCCAGTTACCTCAGTATTAAGTTTAGCTTCATGTCGTATACGAACTTAGCTGTCAAAATGAATTTGTTGACATGTTTAGTTTGTTTAAAACATTCTAAGTTTTCAATAGAAACCACAAACAAAATGTTCGTATACGAATTACCACACTGAAAAAATTCGAATGCGTGAGAATCGGGCCCCAGTCACTGATGTCATTGGCCCCAGTCGTCTGTGAGTATCATAAAGTTAGACCGTACCAAGTAACGATGCAGCACAAGCAAGCTTTAAATAAACGTAACGCTAATACTTATTACAACAATATTTGCTTTCAAAAATATTATACAAAATGAAAGGTTAAAACGGTGCAAAAACTCCGACATTCATATGAATGTTTACAGAATTATATTCATTGTACGAGTATGTTTGTTGGCTTAAATATACTGATTCTTCATTCGGTTTTAAGAGTGGAATAAAATAAAATACAGTTATTTCTGTAGAATATTTTTAAATATTCATCATCAGCCATAGAATCCATACAATCAGACAGGGCTGGGTTAGATACTTTTGGATTTATGACTTAAAAAATATGATGAGTAAAAATATTTTTTAAGAAAAAGAAATGTTGTGCTATAAAAATATGATCTAAAAAATAGTAAGATAAACAGTAAGATGGACAAGGAAAGCCATGACATTTAATGCTTAGCCCAGTCGTTATATCAGAATGGTCCTCTTTTGCAGTAAAGAGTACAAATAAGGAAGGACCCGCATCATTTCAACTTATGCCAACCATTTGTCATACAACAAAGGTATCCCAAGTATTGTGCGGAAAGCAATTTGGCAACACATATAGCAACGGCTCATTATAACTTGCAACGTTTATGTTACAACGAAATAATATTTTATATCTAACAAAAAGAAACCACTATGCGTAACGACCTCCATGGCTGAGTGGTGTACGCACCGGTTTTCAAGGTCCCGGGTTCGATCCCGGTCGGGTAAACATTGGAAACAAACTTTTCAACATTTTCTTGTTTCTGGGTGTATGTAGTAAAACCCGTGGTTGTTTCCAACTGCCATAGCACGCTTGGGAATGTAGCAATGTATGTGATGGTGATACGCACCGTACTACAATTTTCTACAGGGGGAGCTGAGTGGCGTTGTAGCTATCGCGGTCGGCCTGCGATTGTCGTGGTCAAGCAACTTTCATGGCCAGTCATGGGAGATTAAAAATGTATATTTTACTTTTAGCAAAGCACGTAATAAGCAAGAATAAATCTTTCTATGTTCTGTGGGCTATTTATATTCCGATGTTCCCACGAGAACGGGTAAAACCGCGCGGAACCCCCAGTTTAGAATACATTGCCTGTTGCCATCGGCCTGCGATTGTCGTGGTCAAGCAACTTTCATGGCCAGTCATGGGAGATTAAAAATGTATATTTTACTTTTAGCAAAGCACGTAATAAGCAAGAATAAATCTTTCTATGTTCTGTGGGCTATTTATATTCCGATATTCCCACGAGAACGGGTAAAACCGCGCGGAACCCCCAGTTTAGAATACATTGCCTGTAGCACAGCCTTCTCTATAGTCTTCTCGATAGAGACGGCTGTGCCTGTAGGCATAGGCAGGCATGTCTCTATAATTGTTGTCGGGACAATATTAATATATTAATATCTAAGCTGATTCTGAATAATTGAAATGAAAAAGGTCTGGGCGATATGAAAAAGTTTAATCTGAAGTTAAGAATTAAAATTGCAAAGTCCTTTGTGATATACAATGTTTCAACCCTTTTTTATAGAATAGTAAAGGCTTTTCAGAAGTTACTTCATAATAATATGAATAACGCATAACCAATTAAAATTATGCTACGCTAAACTAAAAGACGGATCGATTTTTTACAATACTTCATTTTCAATATTTTCACTTCAAGCTTACTAAGTAATTTTATCCCATAAATAAAATACAGCGACGTATTTAGGGTTGAGTGTGTCCCCAAATATTTCAAAAGGTAAATTGATAAAATCAGGAGACCGTCACTGCCGTAAACACCCTAACACCAACAAAATAGAAAAAGTGTCGCAGGTGAGGTGATAAGGGAAGTGGGTCGACGGGTTAATTCCGTAATTTGGGGCAAAAGGCGTTACCGATAGCGATCTGACTGCAATTATCGGCCCAGCCTCTGTCAAACGAAAGCCTATACTTAGGCGAAATTACTGAGTAAACACGCCTAGATCTAATGCGATACGGCAAATGGGCAGTCGAATGTTGGTAAAATGTAGTCATATCGAATTTTCTATTAACACTATTAAAGTGTTTACCTATAGCAATATTTGGGTGGATGGTAGGGGGTTGGGTCTGGGTTTTCAAAGTGAAAATCGTTCTGTTGTTACAAAGCATGGTTTTAAATTAGAACTTCTTCGTTCTTCTTCGTTTTGGCTATTCCTGTTTTTATTTATACTAATCCTACTAATATTATAAATGTGAAAGTTTAGATGTTTGGATGTTTGGATGTTTGTATGTTTGTTACTCAATCACGCCAAAACGGCTGAACGGATTGGGCTGAAATTCGGGACACAGATGCGTTGTAGCCTGGAGAGAAACATAGGCTACTTTTTATCCCGGAAAATGTCACATTCCCGCGGGAAAACGTCGTGTAGTCCACGCGGGCGAAGCCGCGGGCGGAAAGCTAGTATAAAAAAAGTGACCGTTTACGGTAACTATGTGATTTATTGGTGCGTGAATATAACTTTATTGATATATTTTTTGTTTGTTGGAATACTAATATGCTCATAGATTAATAACTCTTCGCATCGCTTACGCTATTTTAAGTAATATGCTATTCTAGTAGTCAGCCGCAACTCATACATTGCGAATTTCATAAAAAAAATCAGTGGTTTAGAAGTGAAAATGTAACAGGCATGAAGTTGTATATTATCCTTACTTTATTTATATTATAAATGCGTCTCTGTCTGTCTGTGTGTTACACAATCACACCTAAACTACTGAACCGATTTGTATGAATTTTCGTACAGAGATAGTCTAGCGCATGAGAAAGGACATAGGCTACTTTTTATTCCTGAAAAATATCCCCTTCCCGCGGGATAGCGTCGTGTAGTACACGCGGGCGAAGCCGCGGGCGGAAGGCTAGTTACTTATAAACTGGCTGCGCTTCGCGGTATTACCCGCGGGGCTCTTGTTGCCGTAATAGTGTTTTGATAATTTTTAAAATCGGTTGAGTAGTTCTAGAAATTACTCCAGTTTCACGACGATACGCCGAGAATTGCATCCTTTGTGATCCGGCCACAACAATAGGCGTTTATTCCTTTGATCAAAAATAGTACAGATGAAGGCTCACGAACTAAACCAAAACTTTTTATGACTGAGAAAAAAGGTTAATAATGTACGATATTATGTCATAAATGACAGGAACTACTTATAAATATATGCTGCTCAAGTGGCTCAGTGGGCGCATATTTTCTCAGCCGTGTTTGTCAGTTCAACTACGTATCTAGACCTAGGCGTTATTATTGATAGGAGGTTTATTCATTGAACGTCATAATCCGACACGACATCAATTTGTATGAAATTGTCGGTGACAGCATATCGTTCCAATGAGTCAGGGTGCCATATAATTTCATAGAAAAATGCGTCAACCGATGTCGTTATTGGGTGTCGTGTCGTGTTGGTCAATAAAAAAACGCCCAATGTCACCCAGGAATACTTATTGTAGCTATCAATGGTGAAAGAATAACCAAAATCGCTTGAGTAGTTCCAGAGATCTTACAAACATTACCGCTTTATAATACTGGTGTAGATTTTAGTTTACGCCATGTTTATTATACTGACATAATATATCTATTTATTATTCCAAGTACACAACGTTTACGTCGCTTATCAACTCCGACAGGTTAGGAGATAACAGCATCCTCGAGCAAAGACAATATTGGTTCATGACGATACGCCGAGAACTACATCCCCTGTGAGCCGGCCACAACAATAGCTGACGTCACGACATGCGTCAATCCATCAAAACAACTAATTTACATATTTAATAATAACAAGAGCCCGTGACTTCGTCTACGTTAGATCAAATGCCATAATTTTGTGCAGTGTCCGGCCGCGGTAGGTACTGTAAGAGTCTAATGTGGCCTAGCTAAATGGTAGGGGGTTTAAAAGAAACTAAAGATTTATCTAAGTCGGCGCCAGCCAACTACCAGCCCACGACAGCCAGTGCAGCCATGGAGAGGTACAAATACCTCCGGAGACTGTTCAAGTTCAATCAGCTAGACTTCGAATATGCAGCTTGGCAAATGGTCTATCTATTTGTGTCACCACAGACAGTGTTTAGGAATTCAACCATAGAAAGCATACTAAATCACAGTTTACAAGGGATGATCCAGCATTTCTTGTCCTACTTTGCATTAGACTCTTACAGTATCTAGTCCTAGCACGAAAAACTGTCGTTATGGTAATCGTAATAGAAAAATATACCATCCGTCAAACTGTTCATTAAACTTTTTCGGATCAATACTGTGCCAAAGTGCTGTTATCAAATATCTATGGAATTTTTGTTCCATATACGACCGAAAGAGGCGCTGCTCTGGTTTTCATACAAAATAATATGATCACGATAAATACGAATTTTCTAAGTCAAACCGATCAATCTCGAAAAAATTTTACTGAACGAAATCGAGTTGCACAGTTGATGCACTTATAAGAATTACAGCAATAAACATACTGGACACCATCACATACATTGCTCCAATCCCAAATTAAGTAGCTGAAGCAATTAGGTTATGGCAAAAAAAACTGGTTATGTGTAAAGTCGGTTTACGGACGATAATTTTACGTGATGACACAGATAATATAATACTATACTAGTGTGATAACAATACGCCGCTGTCTCTCTTCTACTCGGACACAACGGCCGATGGAGTGGAAGCCGAGCGCTTCCTTTCTATCGCTTGTTCCGCGCTCTCGCTTGCACGCGGAACGTGACACTTTTTCGTGCGTGCAGCCGGCGTTCATAGATTTAGAAAAAAACACAGCTATTACGTACCACATACACCCAGACACGATATAAAATAAAGTAAAGTTAATTTTCTACACTTGCCTGACCGGGCAAATTACTTTTAGTGATAATGAGTAAATGCCGTTAACACAAAATATGTTATTACTAGTCATCCGCCCGCCCTCCGACTACAAGACGTTATCCCGCGGGAAGGTGATATTTTTCCGGGTTAAAAAGTTTCTTAAGTTACTCTCCAGCTCCCAAACTATCTCTATACCAAAAATCACGTCGACCCGTTGCTCCGTTTTGACGTGAAAGACGAACAAACAAACAAACACACTTTCACAACGTATATGTTTAGAATATTAAGTCGTCTCCTGGCCCTTATGAGTAAACTGATACCTACGTATTCCATACCCAGCAAAATATTATAGATTTAGGTATTCTTATCCTTATTCTATTTACAAAATACAATATGAAGATAGGTCGGCTCTTATACATTGTTGGGTAGAAACATAAAAGCAATCTTATTACTTAATATAATTGAATTCCTTAAGTTCTCTTTAAGAATTTTCTATTCAATGTAGTACACTTAATGTTCTTTTTTTCTTTTTTAGCTCTATTTCACGATATGCTGAGCTTTACTTTTACTAAATATATTATAATAAATGTAAAATACAAGAATAAGAAACTTGATGTTTATTATGATTTTATATTAATTTTATACATTCACAAGCAATTCTGTAAGTATAGGAAAAATCAAATCAAATAAACTTTAAGGCACAGGATATATGCACAAACAAGTACAAAAACAGACATAAAAAAAAATACACAACAGTCTCATTGCTACATAGCAATTTCTTCCAGGCAACGTTGGGTGAAAGAAATTAATAAAAACGATAATAGGGAAACGGTTAGTAAAAAAAAAAGATATAATGATGAAGTAAACGTATATACTTAAAATAACAATTACTAACGGAGATAAATACTTAGATAATATTATAAATTAGGTGAAGGAGAGATGAAATGATTTTTAACTTGATTACCAAAAGACACCAGAGTCCGAGCCTTTCTTAATATAGTGCGCCAATCTTTTCTGTTCCGGTGATTATCTTTGGAACTAAAACAGTTTTCATACGACAGTCCATTTTGACAGCTAATTTCGTATTGCAAGTGGCTCCTCTGTCACGACTGTCACCGGAACAGAAAAGCTTGTGGCACTGTACCCACTGGAAGCGCGTTCCACAAGAGAGAGGCACGCACGGAAAATGAATAGGAGAGGGAGTCAGAAGTGTGACACGGGATTTCTAAGGCAAGGTTAAAAGTAGAACGCAACGTACAATGTGTGGACGAAGATCTTGTGATAGAAAAAAATAGACTGTGACTGTGTCATGAACACGGCTGTGTGTTGTGCGTTAATAAAGTCAATGTCAAAGTCAATAAAATTTTATTGATATAGATTAAATAAAATTAATGCTTATGAATTCATATAAGTAACGACTTACGGGTCTTTTTTATGTAAAATACTATTAGTTATGTATTTAAGATAAAATCAAGGAAACATATACCGTTACCACAAGAAATGCCGGAAGATATCTCTCTATTTCATATATAAGAAATAACTCTATGTACTCAATGAAAATCTCGATGTGCCTCAAAACGGTGGCGCTTCTCCCTCCTCCGCGCGCGATGCGTCACAGTCCTCGCTTATCGTAATGAATTATTTGATCCTTTAGCTATCTATTGGTGTAATTTCATTAAGGATGTAGACAATAGATTCGAAACTAGAATGCCAAACTGTATCCTCTGATTTTATTATCATTAGATTTTTAGATTGCTTTTGAAAAAGCACCTGAAAAACCAGCCACTACTTTCAAAGTCAAAGTCAAAGTCAATAAACTTTAATTCATATAGATTAAATAAAATTAATGCTTATGAATTGTCCAACATTTTTTTACCTACTACTAGACGGATTAAAAGTTTAAGAGCCCTGACACAACTAACGTTTGTCCATCGTAAATGTTCTATGAACGTACGCGTTACGCAGCACGAAAACTATCGTTATGGTAATCGTAATAGTAAACTATACTATCTGTCAAAAGCTATCAAAGTGCTGTTGTCAAATATTTATTGATTTTCAGTTCCTTATCGTATGAAGAACTGCCTTTGATGTCCTTGTGCACTTTTCTTAAGGTGTTCATGCTTATGAAGAATTTTTTTCATGCTAGGGGTAGATGCGTTGTCGCAGCGTTTTAACAAATACGCTAGTGTGAAGAGAGACTTTGACGTCGTGAACAAAAGGACGGTCAGTATAACCTAAGCATAATAAAAAGTGTTTCGTTATTAGAAAAATATACGATATTATTCTTTTAATAACGAGTGATTCAATAAAACGTCAATCAAACGCGAACAACGTCAAAGGCACGTGTTACCGAAAATAAGTGCACAGACTAATTAGACCTTGCTCCATTATTAATAAGGACGAACAACCTAAGGAAAACTATATTGAGCTAAGCCTTATAAGAAGAAATACTGACTAATATCTTTTTTAAGTGTTTTTATGTAGTGAGTTTTTGGTTAAAGTTTTTTGAAGGATGTTTAATTATTTTAGTAAAAAGTTTGTAGTTTAAGTATTTTACTATTTACTGTATTAACTGTAGCTTAAGAAGCCGCACAATGACAAGCGAATAGACTACGAGCCGCAGTGATAGTACCTAGTGATAAAATATTTATCCTACTTCCTGTGAAAGTTTAGATGTTTGGATGTTTGTTACTCAATCACGCCAAAACGGCTGAACGGATTTGGATGAAATTTGGGACACAGATACTTGGTAGCCTGGAAAGGGACAAAGGTTTCTTTTTGTCACATAAAAAAATATCACATTCCCGCGGCATAACGTCGTGTAGTCCACGCGGTCGAAGCCACGGGCGGAAAGCTAGTTACCATAATAACAGTTAAATGAGTGGGCTCATAGAGTGTGATGCTAAATTATAAATCTAAAAAAACGAGTCTTAAGGTGTAGAGTAGGAAAGAGACATAGCTTAATTATTTTTTAGCTGCCTTATCTTTTATTGAAATGCAGCGCATTTGAATTTAAACCCGGAGTGTCTCAACTAAAGACATATTATTATTATGTCATCGATGCCGAACTACGGTTTTTTAAGTAAAGCGCATCTGTGATTTATTGATTATTCAAAGGGTATTATTTCCTAAAGAAGAATAACGAATAAACAAAGTTGCTTAATTGGGGGAGGCCTATGCCCAGCAGTGGGCGTCGTTCGGCTGACATGATGAAACAAAGTTGCTAACGATGTGCAATGACAAAGGAGGAATTTCTTTGAATACAATTACTTAACTACTGACCGTTGTGAATTTAAAAATTCCAGTACAATGACTGCACAAAAGTGCAAAGGAAGCACACAAAGACTTTTGAAAGCATCTGCGCTTTGCTGAGATACAGCTTGGGCTGCGAAATTGCGCTCGAGATAAACAGTGCGACTCGGCTACGAGACTCGGACTCGTTCTACGACCGACAGTAGTCATCCGCGCGTCCTCGTAGCAGGCGGACGCTGCCGTAGCGAGACGTGCTACGTACGCGGCTCGTTATGAACCCTCGTAGCGCGCCCAAACAAAAACAAATAGTGATATGAGCTGTGCATCTCCCAGCGTCATTTTCAGACTGACTCTCCTGACACTAACACTCATTATATCGTGTACTTTCATAGCCAGTGTTGTGTGGTTACTACGAACGAGGGGCTCGGCCAGCCAATATGAAAATTACTACTTGTCGCGAATTAATATAAGTGCTAAGAGTGAAGTTAATACTACAGCGCAACCCGTTTCGGACCACTACAAAGACCTGATTAAGATAGAAATAGCTATGCGGCGAGTGGAAGAAAATAGTAGAAGATTAAAGGAGTATACTAAGTCGCTCCTGTGGGATAACAAGGATAAATCCCTGTGGTGTGTTTTGTTTAAGGAAAGTGAGAGAGGGGACAAGTCTTTGATGCGGACTGGGAAAAGTCGTATTGTTGTTAACGAGGATTATATACGCTCGTTGCGAGACCAGAAAATGAGGGAAACCGTCATACACCTAAGGCACCATGGGTCACACCATCATCGGAGGCCAGAGATCCTTCCCAATATGCCCTATATAAAATGAAAATAGAATAATTATTTGTAAATAGTTGACTGTTAAAGTGTAAATATATTTTTGTAAAGTTATGTAAACAAACTGTAATCGGCTTAAATCTGACAATATTTGGATTGCATCAAAAGCGATTAACGGTTGTACATTTTGAAGTATACTGTAAGTTTTATTTAAAGATTATTTATATTTATCAAAATAATGTTTTATTTCTGATATTTCTATTTTGAAAATCAAATGAGAGGGTTTGTTATATTAAAAAAAACAGTTAAATTAAAAAAATATTAATTTTCCCTTACTTAAATGATATATTACATTCCATTATCATAATTATTATTCATAAGTGTAAGTTGTCTTACAGTTGTTGGATTAAAATTATGTTTTCTTTTCAATTTACATTCACTTTAGTAATTGTTGGTTTCAATTCCGATATAGTTTTTTTATGGCAGTAATATTTATAACACTTTTTGACACTCAGTTGTTGTTAATATGTTTAAAAAAATGTGAAAAGAACAATTTATAAATTAAAAGCTTTGTAAAAAAATGGTTCATTTTTTTCGACACTCATACTAATTACAGTGGTAATACCTCCAATTTGTTCTCATAATGATTCACAGGTTCGACGTCCATTTAATTACGTCGTTTTGTTAGAACTCTATCTGGTAATTAAAACATAATTGCGTCAGATACTAATTTTAATGTTAATATTTGGTTATTTCCTATAATTAAATGCGTGGCCGTGAAGGTTTTTACAAAATAACATAAAGGGAAATTTTGTTTACAATTTGGATTTAAAGCTTGAAACTAATATCCGTCAATCTTAAACATTTGTAAATTAAGTAAAAATAGTGTACAAATAGACAAATTATGGATCATTCGGAATACCTATGTCTCACGTATTGACTTTTTTCAGGATTCGACTTTTTTTTGACGGCGGTAATGGTTTTTAAATGTTCGTCTTCAGACAAATCACGAATCGTGAAAAATAATGGATACGTCGTTTTAACCGACTTCAAAAGAGAAGGAGGTTATCAGCTTGACCTGTATGTCTGTAATATAGTTGGAATTGGATAATATTTGAGTATATCGTTCTATTCAGGCTTCCAAGCACGTGTGCTAAATTTCGAAAGTGTATGTATGTTAGTCCACGAATTTCTCGAAAATTTAAATCATATTTTGATGATTCTTTTTAATTTAAGTCAGGTGTATTCCAACTTAGGTAACAGTTAAAGATTCATCAAAATCGTTTTAGTCGTTTTTGAGATATAGTTAAGTATATTATGTTACAATCGACACTAAAAATTGAGAAATTAAACCGACTTCAAAAAGTACCCGTCAACTGAAAAGGAAAAATAATATTATTATACCTTTTTGAGGTCGGTGCCAGCCAGGAGCAAGAAAAAGCCAGAAAAAAGCACCGACCGCGCGACCTCAAATACATGGGACTTTAAAGAAATATTTTTTTCCTTTTTATATAATAAAACTAACACTGTTTTAATGATTAAAGGTAGCTTTTAAACAATAATTCAACACACAAAAAAACAATTATAAATAAAAAAAAAGTCGAAGGAAAAACGGCACCTTGCATAAAAGATAAAGATTAAACACAAAATGCCAGAACCCTCGCCACTGGCTAACAAAAGCTTAAAAAATCGTGCAATGCTTTCATAGAATTTGATGATGTGGTTGAAGGAACTGTTGAATTCGTTAACTTTATAACTAAACGCTAAAAAGTGTAAGATTCTTAAAGTGGCCACAATGGGTGTTTCTACCCTATTGTCATCTTTAAATTACCTATTACTTTTTTATATGAAGCTTATTGTACGTTAATGGTTTTTTTTAGTCCACAACGGGGTAGCACTTAGCCTTCATCACACCTGATGTAAAGTGGTGATAAGGCTGAAGGTGGAAGCGCACTTCTCCCGGAATCCTCAATCACTGAGTTACTGGCTATCTTATCTTTAACTGCCGGAACACAATAATGCTGAAAACATCATTGTTATGACGGCAGACTTAGGCTAGCCAGGCGGACTAAGAACAAATCCTACCACCAACCAAACCGAATACAATATTATGTACCCCCATTAGGAATCGAACCCGGGACCTGTGGGTCTGAAATCGGTGGTGTGAGCCACTAGATCACAGAGGCGGTTAAACCGGATTCCGAGAAAATCATATTAAAATATATACGTAGCCTTATTTCAAGACTCGCTTCTTCATAAATGCTTTACGAAATTCCATTCAAAATATGCAAAGTATTACGTCTTAGAAATGCTTTGTTTCAAGAACATAATATAAGTTTGAAAACTTTGGTTAAGAATGAAGATCTTTTTATGTGAAAGTAGGAAAACGAGTTACAAGAATATCTAATAAACAGGCATTTTAAACAATTACTCTAATAGTAAAAAATACTTTTAAAAAGACAGGCATATCCTGCCTGTCAGAAGACAAATGTTTATCGTAAGAAACGACTACACAATACAGGGTGACAGGGAAACTCGACCTATTCCTTGAAAGGGGTTATACTAGAGGTCATTAACAACAAATTAAGTCCAAGTGAACCAGGGGTCAAAACTGGATGGTTACCGAGTTATGACAGTTCTTAGATTTTTTTTATAAAACCAGGGGTCAAAACTGCATGGTTACCGAGATAAGACCGTTCTTAGATTTTTTTTATAAATGTTCTGAATTATTAGTGAATAAGCTACTCCACTCTAAACATCGAAATAATAGTTTCTGAAAGATGAAAACTTGTGATCATTTAAAAAAAGCGCTTGCCCAAAACTTCCATTTGGACAAGCGCTTTTTTTCATACAAAAATCGAAGGACCGTCACAACTCGGTAACCATCCAATTTTTATTCCTAGTTCACTGGACTTAATTTGTTGCTAATGACCTCTAGTACTATATTTTTTTTGTGACAATAGAGAAAACTTAATGAAGGCTTACAAACTATAATCTACAATAAATATAAACAATATTAGAAATGCAAAATAATTAAAAAAACACATTTTATTTAAATTTTTTTCGATTGTCCGAATGGTGTGCACGATTTTCAAGGCTATCTCCACAGAACACGGAAAAATGTTTGTCTAGTGGTTATCTCTATTTATTTTATTTTATCGTTAGACGTCCCGGGTTGGATTCCTGGTCAGGTAAATATTGAAAACTAAAGGTCTAAACTCGTACTCTGCGGCAAACGACAACTGCAAGCGTCATGGTTTCTATGTATTATTATGAAATACATTTCGTAGCGAGCGTCAGTCTCGCACGACACTACGACGCACATGCGTGCGCTTTTCGCACATAAAATACGGCAGTAAGTATAAAATAACTTGTCCGATATTATTTCAAGTAATTATACATCGATTTACTTTACACGAGCACGTACAGAGTGTGACACATGCATATACTTTATGACACCAAGATTTTTTTAAGATTTTAATCAACATAGCCTTCCGTCAAATCTAAGTAGATCCCCGTCGTGGAAAGGTCTACAGTGTTAATTTGCTGGCATTCGATGATTACATACGAAACAATGCACCGTCCAGTATAATCTGACCTTTTCCTTTGGTTCAGATATCATTGGTGAATTGTTACTGCTGCTTGCTGCTGCGATGGGTTCGAAATCATGGTAGCATCATGACGCCGCCGCTCCACGTGGCCACCCGCAGCGACGTGAAGCCGCGACACGACGGACGCATGCAGTTGCGGTTTGTTGCTCAGTTTGAAACGACACCTTAAGGCTAGGAATCCCGAGCGCAGAAATAATTTGAGGGGGTGAAGAACGTCGCATACGCTCAGCCCATCGGAGGGACACCCCGCGCGTCTCAGTATACTTGCGCGGCCCTGGCCGGCGGCCGATATCGTGCCACAGTGTAGCAGCAAGATAGTTAGTGACTGATATTCAGTAGAACCACTCAAGTTTCATTTTTAATGTAATATGTTTATTATTTTAAAACGAAATAGGTAGATAACTGTAGTACAAATAATATTATTACCTACCACTGTATACCATACTATAATATTACATTGAATGTATTACAATATTGTTACGGTGAGGGTGTTATTATGAATTTCAAGCGAAATGATCGATTCTAGAATAGAATTATAGTAAACAAGCTGTTGCCCTCGACTTCGTCCGCTTGTATTTCAGTTAAAACACGAGTTTCAGTTAAAAAGTACCCTATATCATTCTCGATCGTCCTATTTATCTCTATACTAAAATTAATCAAACTTGGTTTATCGGTTTTGGGATGAAACCTAACAGACAGACAGAGTTACTTTCGCATTTATAGTACTAGCTTAATCCGTAGATAAATGCAAATGTCACTTTGCCTGTCTGTTACTTTATCACGCCAAAACGCTGAATGATGATGAATTTTGGAATTCTGAAATACATTGAACCTTGCAGAAGGTCATAGAATATTGTTCATGCGATAACATTAAATTACATATCAATATTCAATAACATTTCAATATTCAATATCAAGCTACTATAGTTGGGTATTGAAACAATATGTGATGGTGGCCATTATTATTGTTATTATAATAAATGTTAAAGTTTTTTATTATTTAAAATAGTACGAGTACCTATCTGTTCAGTTTATAAATAAATTTTGTTAAGTGTTCATTGTTTCGTAAACTTTTTATTTTGTATCCGTACGTTTAATAATTTTCAATAGGAAGTTTCAAATACAATACAGTACGGCCATTGCTTTACTCTGCCTTGATTGTCAATTCGCTTTACAGCCTAATGTGGACACGGTCATTATGTTCTCGAACAATTCCTACCACCGCATAGGCACTAAGTAACGTAAGTAATGATGTGCTTCGAAGGCAGATGTGCAAGCAGCGTCGTGTGAATGAGAATAGTCCATAGTTACACCTTACAATAGGCATCTGGCGTACGGCATGATTAAAGAAAAACCGAAGAGTCAAGATTACTGAAAGCTCGTAGGTACTGAAAGCCTTTTCTTAGCAGAAAATACCGGTGATTAATTCGCAATACTTTTGGATGTTTATGGTGTAGGTTAAATGCTAGCATTGTTTTATTCTTGTAACCATAGGTACTTTTATGTATTATTATAAAAAGGAAAGATTGATCTATTGTTGCTTTGAATGTTTTGTAATGGATAACCTAAAAAGCTACTGAACCAATAAATAAATAAAACCACTAGTAGAAAGCTACATTATTCCTGAGTGACATAGGCTATATTTTATCCAGATATTCCCACGGGAACGGGAACTGCTCGGGTAAAACCCCGGGGAGCCACTAGTATTCCATTTTTAGGTTTTTTACGCCCGAATACTCGAATGCTACTCAACTTTGGGAGCGTCTTAAACATCATGGCATCTCTTTCATACGTTTGATATTTAATGAGACAAGGTGATGTTGGACACGCTCCTAGCCTAGGTGTGATTTCGAACCGGATCGCAAACAGCAATAGCAATGTCAGTTCCTTATACGTCCGAAAGAGGCGCTGTTCTGGTTTTCATAAAATAATACCATCACGATAACCATAACGACACAGTTTTTCGTCTTAGGGCTACTGGATGAAAAAGATAGATTATGGGCGCAGTGGTTTAACACAATATTGGTATTACAATGAAGAGAACCGAGATGCGTGTAGCGTGTGACGTTGTTAGCAGCCGATGTAGAGAGACCAAGGCAGAAATTAAATTAAGATATTTAAATATTTTGCTATTTGCAGAACACGAAGAATAGGCTTAGTTAGGGTCCGTAATCCTGCCCAGTGCTTTGTAGAAGGATAATGAAAAATGACAATATGGTTTCCCATTGTACCCTGTCCCAAAGGGTACGATTTTCCTTCATCATCTTAAATGAAAATCTCTGAGTAACCTTTTATACATATACCATTGTTGTTATTCATGGCAAACATATGTAGGTACTTTATATCATATAAAGTACATGTTCGCCATGTTTGTTTGCCATAGATATAATATAAATTACCTACCTATATCTATGAAAATGATTTACTTTATTAGTTCCTAACTAAGCTGCCTCATGCCTACGAGCATTTGATTCTTGAACCCATTGGGTTTGTTTGAGTTAATTCAAATTACATAAATATCTTACAGTGTTATTGAATATAAAATCCTTTTTATTAGATAAAGTGTGTTATGTTATTTTTTTGTTCTTCTATTCTGAAAGCATCAAAGCACAACGGACACAACGCGCTATTACGGAAATAGGTTTCTTCGGCGTTTTATATTTCGACAAATAATAGAGTATACATCCGAAGGTAATTATGTATATTTTAAAAACTAACCCTTCTACTGTAATTACAATCAAAAGGTTAACGTTTTCATTCACCCGTACCTGCTGTGCTAGTACTAACTTTATAGTTAATTGTAAAGACAATTAAAAACAGATTAGAAATTTCTATTTTTTTATCAATTTACGATTTATTACTATCTAATTTAGGGGTGTCTAACCACCAATTAGTGTCGACAAACACGACAAAACACTTAAATGAACTTTAAAAAAGTGGCACTTTGACTCACGCCACGAAGCCGTTGCGTTGGACGCGTGTCAAAAATGATGAATTGCGTCTAATATTAAAAAAGTAAATTAAGTACCTTTTAAACACGCCTATTGCGATGGACGGGGATAAAGTGGAGTCCTGGGGAGACTTGATAATAAATGTGTCAGAAAAATCTGCCCGTAGATTACATTATAATCTTGAATACTTTTAAGGCTACATTAAATTATCTGGTAGCTTCATCTGTGGGGTGTAATAGGAGTTATTTAAAAACGGTCAAAGTGGTTCCCGAAATATAGATGCTTCGATTGGAGGCTTTACAACAGTGATGCTTTATGAGCAGTGATATCAAACTAATATTGTAAAAAGCAATATCAAAGAAATATTTCGAATTTTTACTTTTTTTATTCATAGTGCAATTTTAAGTATGTATTGAAAATGAAATATTAAAAAACATTGACCCGTCTCACAACTACTTAGCTCCAATGGTCCCATCGGAGAGACGGGCCGATTTTTTCTAATACTTCATTTTCAATCAAAGAAATAGTATCTCATAATCGGACATTGATGAAACAGGCACTGTAAAGGAGATGGCGCTTTTGGAAGTACAGTCATGTACAGTCTTTCATTCAATCAACATTACTTCTTTTTTTATTATTTACTAGCGGCCGCCCGCGGTTTCACCCGCGTGGTTCCCGTTCCCGTGGGAATATCGGGATAAAAAGTACATATAAACCTTCCTCTTGAATCACTCTATCTATTAAAAAAAAACCACATCAAAATCCGTTGCGTAGTTTCAAAGATTTAAGCATACAAAGGGACATAGGGACAGAGAAAGCGACTTTGTTTTATAATATGTAGTGATAGTGATTTATTCTTTAGGACCACAAACAGTTTTACAATACAGAAACTAGTACCATAGTATATTACCAGGTAGTATAATATATTGGACATATAAATAGAAATAACTTATAATAACCCTACACTAATGGCCACTTCTTAAATGTAAAAATTAAATAAGGTAAAGCCCATAGTATCGACAGTACGTATACATTGAAACTTAAATAAAACAGATTTAGCTAGTCTAATGAGAAAATGAGATTTAATACCTTAAATCTAAATAAAACAACTAAAAAAACAAATTACTAAAATAAAGGAAAATAAGAGAAGAAGATATATAATGACAGCTGATGATACAGTCAAACCAATTGAATCGTGAACCATTTTGCTAATCATTCGTCTGAAAGCGTCATAACTATAAAGTTCAGTGTCAACGTCAACAAGTTTGAGTTTAACCTTATTGAATTGAACTATCTGTTAGAAAATGAACTCATGGTGGGTCACAATTCGGTTGCTTCTATTGTAGATTATCCCATAATGCAGTGGTAGTTAAGGTTAAGCAACTGTCGCATCGGTTGCTCTCGGAATAGGGGAACAATACCATTTTATTTAGAGCTCCTTCATGCTTCGGAGTGCACGTTAAGCTGTTGCCCCCGGTTGCGTTTTGCAGTCAATAATACCCACCAATCTGCATCAGGGCCTTGTGGTAGGTCATGGCCCATTCTCCTTACACATTCGAAAGGCCTGTGCCCCAACAGACACAGTAGGGATATTAGATGGTTGATGATGATGATAGTATGTCCTGAAATGGATTGATTTGAAGACAGTGGTTATAGATCCAGACAACCGTGAAAGGAGAAGGAGGCGTGGGTTCGATTTATACATAGAATAAATAATAAATATTAGAATCATAACAGGAAAGTGTGTGATAAATAAATGAAATATATTTACTACTTTCATCATGTCTATATACCTATCTTTTCAAATACAATTAGTCGAATGATTTTGATTTGGATTTTATTTGTCGTCTTCATTTGAAAAGTGTTGAAGACTTAGAATAAGCGAAGCGAAGAGTTATTAATCTATGGTTGAAGATTTTCAATTGAATCCTTTACTTATTCTAGAAAAAGTTGACCACAAAACTGCTAGCAATTTTAAGAGATTAATGTCACGCAAATAGCCATCTACGTACATAATGATGTGATGCATTATTGGCTACTAGCTTTCTGCCCGTGGCTTCGCCCGCGTGGATTGCATGACGTTATCCCACAAGAATGTGATATTTTTCTCGGATTAAAAATGGTCTATTGGCACTCTCCAGCCTCCAAAATATCCCCATACTAAAAATCACGTCGATTATTTTTAAAGCAAAATACGTTTTTCCTTTAATTTTTTGACATGTCTTGTAGAAAAAAAAGAAGGAGCCGCTACCAGTGGTCAAACTTTGGTATTTATTAGCAGCTGAAGTTAAGAATGATATTTTATTCAGAGTATAAACAAAGTCAAATATCTTAATAATATTCATCCTCGCTTTATGCTATTCTTCTGAAAGTCTAAACTTTTGTTTCATCATAATCCCATCTTAAGTCTAGACAATACGGTCTGTGAAGTGAGCAAACTCTAGAAATATTTTGATTAACTCTATGCGCAGATTATCAAGCCGTGATGTCTAAAGTTTTCCCATAAATTTCTTTTACGACCACCCGGAATGTCCTAATTTACTTTAATTACGTATTTTCGTCTTAATAACGCCGTATTTAGCAAGGATCCGAGCAAATTGTGCTTGCTTCTGTTCACGCTTCTTTATTTTTATTTTGGCATTTTAGTTTTTTTTATGTTTCGTGTTTTAATATGGCATTATATTTATGATGTCACGTATTATCTATTTAAACGATCGTGCAATAATGCTTACAATATATTAGATATTATGCGAATTTCTGCTGAGTGCCACTTTGTAGCTAAAATAATAATTAAGTACTAAAATATATTAATGTATGTCACATAATAAAGTGAATCACCAACTCAGCAGGTGTATTTTTTATAAAATCATAGCAAATGAAGCACAAAATTTAGTCACAGCGAATTTGCCAATTGCCAAAAAAAAAAAAATGTTTGTATTGGGTCACTGCATTGACCATTACCACTAATGTTATGGATATTGGAAACAACGGCAGCTATAACCACATACACACAGACCCAAGGAAATATTGAAAAGTTCGTTTTCAATATTTATACTACCGGAATTCGAACCCAGGACCTCCAGAGATAGCGGCCCTTGAAAACCGGTGCGTTCACCACTCAGCCACGGAGGTCGTTATTCGTCAGTTATTTAATTGGCATCAATTTTGCCGATAATATTTTCAATTATAGTAGTACCGTAGCGTAGGTACTGTTAGTACTGCACCAATAGTGCAGTAGTTACCTACTTTGTCCTTTTTATTTGGACTGAATGAAATAAAATAAATGAAGGAATATAATAATGAGGGGTATGTTTTACACCTATACTACGAAATAATCTTTTGGTTGATACATTTTTCAAAGCTTTTTAAAGCGTTTTAAGAAAACACGACATGAATAAAGTTCGAAGAAGAAAATTTAATATTTTATTTCGAGTTTTAGAAAGTATTAGAGTAGATCCTTTTAGAAGTTGTCGGGGATTTTAACGCTGAAGTTTAAATTCAAAAGTTTCTCGCTCTTGTTTCTTACAATCTCTAGTTTTTTGTTTTGAATATTCAGAGGTCTATTTAGGTTGTGAATTTTAAATTTTGGTTTCTGAAGGTGGCTTTGGACTGATAATAAAATGCAAGAATATTTTAGCTTAGTTACTTAGGTACTTAAATTATGATGAGAATTGGATTCATAATGTACTCAATATTTTTAGATACTGTGATCTTATTATATTTCTGTGGATGTACAATATATTTTTCTTATGACTGTATTTATAAAAGGTAAGAAAGGCCAAATTATGTCTTTGTTTATTGCAGTATTATACAGATCCAAAAATATTCCCTGCAAATATTTTTTGTTCATAAACCGAAATACGGCCGATAGAGGATAGAATGAGGTCTCAAATCACTTTTCTAATTGTTACACTTACCAATATAAGTTTCAGTTTAAAGTATTTAGGTGACGCTCAAAAATAGCCATCATCATTTGACTGTTTAACCCCATAAATATCTTCATAATGGTCCAAATTGAAGTTTTTGTTTTTCAGCACTTAAGCAAACTAAACTGTATAAAACCCTTGTCACGGCTACACCGACCCATTAATAAGTTTTCGGTCGTGCCCACAAAACCCGCCTTTGAGGAGTGTAAAGGTAAACATTAGAAGGCTAGGCAAACACTGCTACCATGCCGCGGTAAAGGTTAACAATTACAACGTTACTCACTCCTTCAATAAATTCATAATTGACAAGGTCCTAAGCAAATATACGGGGTTGTTGCAGTTAAGGCAGATAAGCCATGTAAAGGCACATTTTGTCACGATAAAAATGGATTATTATTTAATAAACGGGCCATACGAAAATTTGAGCTAGTAGAGAAGTTAAAAAACATGAAAGTGCAGAATAAAAATTCTCGTTAAAATTCTAATTCCTTAAGTATAGGTTTATATAATAATATGTAAATACTAGCTTTTCGCCCGCGGCTTCGCCCGCGTGGACTACACGACGTTATCCCGCGGGAATCTGATATTTTTCTGGGATAAAAAGCCTATGTTCCTCTCCAGGCTACAAAGTATCTATGTCCCAAGTTTCAGCTAAATCCGTTCAGCCGTTTTGGCGTGATTGAGTAACAAACATACAAACATCCAAACATCCAAACATCCAAACATCCAAACATCCAAACATCTAAACATCTAAACATCCAAACATCTAAACTTTCACATTTATAATATTAGTAGGATAATGGTATTGTAATGAGTAACTTATTCGTTGTTTGGTTTGTATGTACTTAATTTAAAACGGTGACTCCATTCCCGTGGAGCAGGGGAAATTCAGGTTAAAGCCACGGTTTCTCTTACATAAAATTTCATCATCATCATGTCAGCCGAACGAACGTCCACTCCATAAAATTTACTAACTAATAATTTTTGAAGTGAGCACTTTATGTAATTTTTTTTTGGTATATTTTAATAATCGTAAACGTATACGTTCAAACTAGGTCACTAACTTGTATTTCCTTTATAAGTAATTTATTTAAGTGATAATGCATTCCACACAATATGACTGTGTTGTGTAACTGCTTAATAACGAATAATTAAATCCATACTAAAATATTATAAACAGAAAAGATTTTTTGTTAATTTGTAATGGTTAAACTAAACAACAGCTGGACCAATTTAATCAATTTTTTCACCTAAGTACCTACATCTTAGATTAACATAGAGAAACATAAAATCCTTTTAAAAACTACTAAAATTTAACCAAGCTGCTCAATAAATGCGTGGCAAAATCCGTGAAAGTGTTATATTTAAATCAATTCTCTCACCATTAAAAAACTTTATTCTTTCTTAATGACATAGGCTATATTTTATCCTGATATTTCCACGGGAACGGGTACCACGCGAGTAAAACCGCGTGGAGCCCCTAGTAAGTAATAGGAAAGTACTCAGTAGGTAAACTACTTTGTTCTTAATACTATGGATTGATGATCCATAAGACTTGACCTTTTATATAAATCATATTATTTTAATTTTTAAAGTCGTTTTCAAAGTGCACTTTATGCTTATAAACTTCTAATTTTCATATCCGCTCTTAATTCTATTTCAATCTAACAAAAAACCCTCATCGCTCCACTGCACGAAAAACCGTCGACAAAGTAATAAAAATGACGTAGATGTAGGTCGAAAAACTGAGTAACAAACAATCCTGGATTAAATTGAATCTGCCAGCGGAATCGTTTGTCTTTGACTACTCACACAGCCGATTAAACACAGAACCCTGCAAAGTTGGGTATTGAGAACTGGTTGACTTTCTTCCTAGGAATGCCTCGAATACCTCATGTAAAGTTTTGGAACTGAATGAGGAAGATTATTGAAATCGGGAATCGTGAACAGGGTATTGTGAAGATTTTGTTCTTGAGAAGAAGTACTTACAACACAAGTGGTAATTTGCGGGCATGCCTTACAATACCTACAGTATGAGGGGGTGTGAATTGTAATAAGACTGCCACAATACCATTCATCATCATCATCATGTCAGCCGAACGGCGAACCGTTTTTGAGCAAGATTGCAATGATGGTGTGCGGTGGATTCTACTGAATAAAGTAAATGATGTTATGTCCCGTACGTACCGTGCATGCTCCGAGCAAGCCGATAAGTCGTCTCAAGGGGCATCTCCAAACACTTTTCAATGGGGCAGTGTTCGAAGTCGTTATTCTTGTTATTGTTATTTATTTTGTACATATTGATATTTCACAAATGTGTCTTCCACCATCTTTTCAAGATCGATGGAAGTTACTTACTTAGTTTGTTATTATACCTACATTTTTATAATGTTGTTTCTTGGTTGTTTTAAACTTTTTGTTAATGCGTTGCAAGCAACATTATGCAATACAAGTTTGATGAGCGGTGGATTCTCTAAAATAATAAAATAAATCATGTTATGTCCCGTACCATGCAAGCTCTGAGCAAGCCGAAAACGTTATCGTCTCATGGGTCATCTCCAGACACTTTTCAAGGGAGTGGTGTTCGAAGTTGTTATTCTTTTTATTGTTATTTATTTGATACAAGAAAATATCGTCAAGCTAATGTTTTAAGAGTGTGAACCATCTATTACTCACGTAAATCACCATGGACACCATCTTGTACGTTGCTCCAATCCCACATAAAGTAGCTTAAGCACTTTTGTTACGGTAATGGGGAATAACGACGGGTATGACCGTAGCTTGCTACAGACACCCGTGTAATCTGTGGTATGAATACATTCACCCAGACACGAGAAAATTTTGAAAAGATGGTTTTTGACGACCACTGTGGCCGATTGGTGTTCGCACCGTTTTCAAGGTGCCGCTATCTCTAGAGGTCCCGGGTTCTATTCCAGGTCGGGTAAATATTAAAAAAGGAGCTTTTTCAATATTTCCTCGGGTCTGGGTGTATATGGTAAACTTCGTTGTTTCCATTTACCATAATACTAGTGCTCGAGCTGCTATAGTTTGGTATTGGAACAATGTATCTGATGGAGTCCAATAATTATTTATCCGAACGAGAGTCGACACCGGGACCTTAAATATAGCGGGACGGAGGTCGTAGATAAAGATAACTTGAATAAATATGAGAGATATCTATTTTACTTGTTGTTGCACTTGAGTTTTGCGTCTAGGTTTGAAGTACTTAATTACTGTTTGCAAATGGATATTTCGCTATTTAGAGACTGATTATTTCCGAAACTTCTAAAATTAAGCTTGAAATTTAACATTCAGTTCTTAAGAAAACAAAGGTCCATTTCGATATTTGAAAAGATTATTTAAATAAACGAAATACTAGTAAAAATTTTAGTTTTCAGATAATTAGTTTCAAAGTGAGATAAAAGGTTTGCAACAAGTCTGGAAGATTTAACATATTTTAGAACACTAACAGAATTCAATTAAACTCAAGTGATGTACAGTGACTATTAATTTCATTTATTCACACTAACTTATTGTACAAATCTCAAGAGGTTACATAAATCAACTATACATGCAAATCACGCCATTAATAACAAGAGAACAATGGCGAAAATTATTTAAACCAATCCTTTTACAATTTCGTTGAATTAATTTTCATTCGTTAGTTGTATTCCAACATCTGTAGGTACCAGGTGCACCTTCAGAATCGTTGCCGAGATCACGCTTTCCTGTTCCAAATACGACTGTCAGACCCTTATCAACTTCTAATTATACATTACTGCCGCTTTCATTTGCTGGGGGATTTCTTTGGTGACCCAAACTGGCTCGGACATATTTTTTTCCATCTCTTTTTTGCCAGTTGATTGGTATTACAGTGATGTGAGCGATGCCCCTTGGCATTCAATTTGATTTCACGAAAAGTTTAATACTGATATGCCGATGGGGAGCGGATTGGCATGTGATGAATAAACTGATAAGAGTTTATTATTTATGTTAAAGTTGTTTTTCGATAGTAACTCGATAGTAAACAGTTTTGTTTCGTAAATTGAAAACTAAATCGCAAATCAAATAGTTTCAAAGCAATTTTTTGATCCAATGACAAAAAATATTCAGTTGAATAGCTTAAAGTAAAAGTTAATCACGAAATATCAACCAAACAATTTCATTTGGTCTCTTTAATAACAAATTATCTATCAAGTTAATAAGTTTACTTAACTATCTTATCGATCTTGTCTGAGGTACTCTTAGACTAGTTATTATTCATACAATTTTAGTCTAGACATTGTTTTTAATTGGTAATCAATAAAGAATTCGAAATATCTTAATAACATTACAATAATTATTATTTTTACTTTTTTGCATTCACAGTGCGAACTTTATTATTAAAAATGAAATATTAGTGAAAGGTCATGGGTTCAAGTCCCATTGGAGCTGGTTGGGAGACGGGTTGATTTTTTCTAATATTTTTTTTAATCCACAACGGGGTAGCACTTAGTCTTCATCACACCTGATTTTAAGTGGTGATAAAACTGAAGTTGGAAGCGCCCTACTCCCGGAATCCTCAATCACCGAGGAACTGGCTATCTTATCTCTAACTGCCGGAACACAATAATGTTGAACACATCATTGTTAAGGTCAGACTTAGATAAGATGGTGGTAGCTAGCCAGGCGGACTAAGAACAAGTCCTACCACGAGCCAAACCTAATATACTATGTACCCCCACTGGGAATACAACCCGGGACCTCTTGGTCTGAAATCCTGTGAACCACTAGACCACAGAGGCGGTTATAATTTAAAATATTTTTTAAGAATCAGAACCAAAATAAACTTAATAATTACTCGCTTGCCCCCACACAATCAATTATGTCCAAATCAAAACTAATGATACGTTACCCAAACATTTCTCACAACTACATGACGGTACACCTAATATTACTTTTGCAAATACCTGTTAATTCCCGGGGGAAATTCGGGAGACGCAGTAGCAACAGATTGCAACCATTATTCCCTCCCTTCCTCTGTTTACCAGATAGTTATTCCCCCTCTAAATTATTAGCTACAGGTAGGTAGGATGTGCAAGAAATACGAGAAGGGGATACGAAAAATAGGGAAGCAAATTGGGATTTAGAATAATGAAACGATGGAGGCTATATTGCGTAGGAACTGAGGTTGCTGGGCAAATCAGGTGGGGGATACAGGGATATTACATTCTGTGTGTTTAAAAGACAGTTGGTAACCTTAGGGGACTTCTCTCTTTTTATTGTTTTTTTTTAATTCGTATCTTAAAGTTACAGCTCGATATGGAAATCGAATACGAGACGGTGATTAAAAATTTTTAATAAATAGAAACATGTATCTGGATAAACTATTCACTATGGATGTACTTATCTACACTCGTGATAAAATATTTGAATAATAAACTCATCGCTAACGTATAAAGACACACTTTAAAACAGTTGTAGTAATTTAAATTGATTTGAAAACGGTCAAACAGTAAAATTAGCCACACGTACATAAGTAATTAGTACATACAAATACATAATAAAAATGTATATTTTGTCATCTAAATAGTTTTTCTAGTAGCAATACTTACCGTTACCGATCGAAGTTTCTAAGGAAATGCAGTAACCTTGTCAATACCAGGAACGTTAGGAAATTGATTTTCATTGCAGTTTGAATGTCTGCGACTTCTTTTAAAGTTTTTTTTAAATTTTACTTAACAGTGGTAACAAAAGGAGTTAATATTGTATTTAAGTACTGTATTTAATTAAAGCCATTATTTTTTCGGTAGATTCTGTAGGGCTAGCATGATCCTCATGCGCGCGTGTTGCTGTCTCGCTTGTCTTAGTGGTATGTGAATGGGATGAAATCAATTTGACATTTCGGATAAGGAGAATGGGCTATGTATGCCCATTACGCGGGACCAGCCATCATTATATCACGCGATATGATATTGCATGTCATGCTGTCTTGCTTATCCCACTAAGGTGTAAGCAAGATGTAGGTAGGCTCTTATCATGCGGTAATAGTCGATGAAAGCCGCTCATGCTAGGCAGGGCATATTTATTTATATCAAATAAAGTTAGTAACTGAATTATTTGCCTAAAGTGCCATCCAATTCTCATCTATTAGGACGAGTGGGATAAGTGCAGATAACTTGCTAAGTATATACCGCCCCTTTTGATGTACTAACAAGGCGTCGGCATCGGCCAAGCCTGAGTAGAACCATCGAGAAATAACGACCAGTTACGGCGTACTTAATATTATTAGATAATCTTGAAATATTCAATAGATGATCGTTAAGCTATGGATAAATCCATACTAATATAAAAAAAACGAGAAAGTGTGAAGAGGTATGACGCTTTACCGAGGCTAAGGTAATAAAAGAGATGTGACTTGTTCGGTGTCAAGATGTATATTGAGATAATAATATTGAGTACAATTAAAGATACATTATCTTAGTAAGCGATCTTATTCTAGATTGCTGAGAATGCTACGCGTGTGTTCCAATTTTCTGTAAATGCGCGATAATGCAAACATCTTGTTTGTGTAATATGTTGCAATCATACTTCATCTCCCCTGAAAAAGTGGAAGGATCATCCCCTCCCTGCAAAAAGGAACAGACTCGTAACATTGACTTTAACGAACTTAACCAAAATTTAATTACTTAAGTAAAATAAGTAAACAAAATTTAAACATTATCAACATAGCAAAGTTAAAACTATTTCATTTATTAAATCGTACTAATACAAAAACGTTTTACAATATAAACAATATACCTAATTAAAATTGTATCTAATTAAAATGGTATCGAATTGAAATGGTATTGAATTAAAACGGAAGCTTCACATTTTACACTTAATCATAACAATAACAAAGTGTTAAGTAACATGGTATGTAATTAAGTACCTATACTTATAATTACGTATCAAATAAAATAGTTATTTATTGAATGGTTTGGTATTATTCTTATGCACAATTATAGCTTTATTTTCTTTTAAAATTTCTACATTAGACGTCATATCTCTTAAAACTTTATAAGGGCCATTGTAAATACTATCTAATTTATTTCCTACTTGGTTCTTTAATAATAACAAATCGCCTAACTGATAGGTAACATTATTGCTAGTTTTATCATACAATAATTTTCTTTTCTCTTTAGATTGTATCAAGTTACGTCGTGCGTCGGATTGCGCTTGTTGTAAACGATACTTAAGTTCTCGGGGATAACTGTCATAGTTATATAAGGGGTCGATTTCTGATTGTAAATTATTTGGAAGGTTACAAATTTTTCCAAAAACTAATTCGAAAGGCGTATATTTAGTTTCACTATGCACTGTGGTATTAAAAGAAAAACACCAATATGGAATCCAGGTGCTCCAGTTATGTTTATAATTATTACACTGGATTCTCAGAAAAGCTCCTAGGGTTTTATGAGTATTTTCTAAAGCGCCTACAGTTTCGTGATGGTACGCCGTAGAATTTAATTTTTTAATATGTAATAGAGAACATATTTCGGACATCACTGATGACATGAATTCGGTTCCCTGGTCAGTCAATATTTCTCTAGGAATACCATAACGTAAAATGAAATTATTGGTAAAAGATTGAGCAACTGTGACCGAGTCTTTACTAGGTAATGGATACGCTTCAACGAATTTGGTTAAATCGCATTGTAATGTCAATACATATTTATTATTATAGTCATCAACATCGAGTGGACCCATTATATCCAAACTAATTCTTTCGAATGATGAGTGGGCTGTTGATGTTATGGTTAAGGGCTGCTTAATATGTTTATTACTATGCTTATGATATTGACATTGATGGCAATTTTTAACAAAAAGTTTTACATCATTACTCAAACCTGGCCAAAAATAATATTGCTTAATGTTGTTCATCATTCTATTAACTCCTGCGTGTCCGCTGGTAGGTAATAGATGGAAATCATTTAGTATTACTCTTTTTTGTTCACTATCATATATTCTTAATATATTTTTTGTTATGAGAAAGCGCGGGGTAACAGAGTTAATTCTTTTTGTTGCTTGTACAAGACTTTTGATTTTACTCTCGTTACATTTTTCTTTAATAATAAGTACCTCATGTATGCCTATTTTTTGACATAATGACTCTAAGTCCCTCGCTAACACCTCTGGGGTAGATGACGATCGGGTACTCAGATATATCGCTGATTGCGAAGGTACGTAAACGTAACAACTTGCATTAGAAATAATGCTATCTTTAGACTTTGAATAATTGTCAAACTTTAATTGATTAAAACTTAATTCAGTTACGTCAACGGGTTTCTTGAGAAGTTCTACCGCAATAGGTTGATCAGGCCTAGTGCTGGTGGAGCTCTCTGAAGAAGAATCAGTGGGGGTTTTTAATTTTTTACTTTGTGCTCTAGTTAAAACTGATACTGTGTTTTGATGTAATGATTTTAAAGTAGAAGATGTAATAGGTATGCGACTCAATGCGTCTGCAGCTGCATTGTTTCGTCCTGGAACATACTCTATTTCAAAATCATACTCCTCTAGGAATAATCGGAATTTAGTAAGTCTGCTTGTTGGGTCTTTCAAGTTAAATAAATAAATTAACGGTTTGTGGTCTGTTATAATTTTAAATTTACGTCCATATAAATAAGGGCGAAAATGTCTCACAGACCAAACAATTGCTAAAAGTTCTAATTCTATGATGGGATATCTCGTCTCGGCGGGTTTCAGGTTTCTACTCGCATACGCGACTACTTGACCGTTCATGTTAGATAAAACAGATCCTAAACCTGTCTTACAAGCATCTGTTTGTAGCCGAAAGATGTTACTTTCTGAAAAATCTGGATAAGATAAAATAGGGGGTTGAATTAATGCTGATTTTAATTTTTCAAATGCCGTTTGACACTCTGATGACCATAGAAACTGTACATTCTTTTTTCTTAATTGATTTAAAGGATAAACAATGTTTGCAAAGTTCGGTATGAATCGTCTGTAGTAATTTGCAAACGCGACAAAACGATTGACATCGTCGCAGTTCATCGGCACTGGATAGTTTTGCATGGTTGCAATTTTACTTTCATCTGGTAAAATTCCATCAGAAGTTATTTTGTGTCCTAGATATATTATTTCGTTTCGCAAAAATTCACACTTCATAGGATTTAATTTTAAGTTAACTTTTCTAAATCTCTCTAGTATACTAATTAAGTTTTTATTGTGGTTTTCTATAGATTTCCCGAAAATTACGCAATCATCTAAATAAATAAAAGCCTTTTTATAATTTAAGCCTGACATTGCAATAGTCATAAGACGTGAAAATACACTCGCAGATGTCCGGAGACCCATGGGACAGCGTTTCATCTGAAAAATTTTATCACCAGCAGTGAAAGCTGTGTACTTTCGTGAATCTTCGCTTAAAGATAACTGATAATAGCTTTGCGAAAGGTCTAATTTTGAAAAATAAATGTTATTTGCAAGCGAATCTAAGATATCAGTTATATTAGGCAAAGGGAATTTGTCGTCCTCAATACGATTATTTAACTGCCTGTAATCTATAACTAATCGCCATTGTTTCTCGTTTGACCTATCCGTTTTTTTCGGTACAAGCAAGACGGGACTAGACCACTCTGACGTAGCCTCTTCTATAATATCATTTTCGAGCATAATATCTATCTGTTTCTGAACTTCCTTCCTTAGTGCGAACGGTAATCTATGTGGCTTGACATAAACTGGCGAGACATTAGGTTTTAAAGTTATATTATGGGTCATTAGGTTTGTACAAGAGAGTTTGTCGCCTGGCAGATGAAAAACATCTGCGTACTTAGCGCAAATACTCTCAATACTTCGTTTTTCTTCTAAATTCAGTTCAGGTAAATTTAATAATCCTAATAATGTTTTTACACGATCGACAGAAACCTCCTCTTTTTCAAAATTACAGACTTCAAAATCATTCAATGAAAAAGTCTCTAAATCGGTAAGATCTAGATCAACTTCTTTCTCAGTGGTGTTTAATATCCTTACTGGCATGCGACCATTACAAGGTTTCGCTATTATACTTCCTATAAAAACTCCTTTCTGTATCTCTTTAGATAAACAAACACAATCGTCGCCTAACGATGTAGGTATATATTTTATTACCTCACATCGTGGCGGTATCAAATGTCTATAGTGACTCAATATAGGTATAGACACATAATTACTATCTTTAGTTAAAAGCAAAGTATTTTCTTTATAGTTAATTATAGCTTGATAGCGTTTCAAAAAATTATCACCTAAAATACCATTTGCAGAACAAGACATATTTTTAAACACATACATTTTTTCTCTAAAAACTAACCCATTATAAGACAAATCTAAGTAAATATATCCTTCAGATACTAGTTTACCGCTAACACCTTTTATAACTAACTTCTCAAATGTAATTAAATTCAATAACTTCGGATAATCGCATAACCATTCGTATTTTAAAACACAAAGGCTTGCTCCGCTATCGACTAAAAGATCGATATTGCTATTACTTACGTTAAAAGTTACGGTACTACTATTATTGTAGTTTAAAACATAATTTTCAGTAGGAACGAAAAAAAATCTAAATTATTATCGTTCTGGGGCTCAGAACGCGCTTGTGACTCACTATTGGTCGATTGCTCGTGGCTAGCGTACTGCACACGTTGAAAAGGCACAGCTGAGCGCGGCGGGCGCGGGCTCGGCCGACCGCGGTCACGTGAACGTGATTGTGTTCCTTGCGCGGCGCGGGAGTCTCGCGACATGTACTTACCTTGTTGTGGTCTCGTGTTTCCGGCAGCGTACCTATTGTTTGCGCTAAATCTATTATAGTAACTATATTTATTAGAATAATTACTTGGCTGACGCGGATAATTAGTAGGTGTGCGTGAGAAATTACGAGTATGAAACTTTTTAATGTTCATAACTTCCTCGTGTCTGGTAGACATTGACTGCTCGTCTAGGGCAGTTCTTATAGCCTCTGGTAAAGAATCAAAGTGACGTGATGCTATGATAGTACTAAGCTTTTGATTCACTAATCCATCTGAAAAGCGCTTGATTGCAACCTTTTCATTAATGGGACGCAATACTTCAAACTTAGTAGCGTCGTCATCCGCTTGTGCTATGGTTAAATTCACAAAAAGTTGTTCTAGTTCCGAGCCGAATGACTCGATCGACCTATGACCTTGACGACAGTTTTGTAATTTGTGTTGGATAGCAACAGCAGATTTTTTCTGAATCAAATGCGTATTCATATCTCTAATTAAATCTTTAATAGTTGGATAACTACTTTTTAAACGTAATTTTGCGCTAGGAGAGAGCCTAGTTTTAATCACAAAATCAATAAGTAACCCATGAGTAGCATCGCTGATCATTGAACTATATAATTGTATACCATCAATTAGAGATTTAGTGACGTGTTCTTGACCTGTCATCGTTGGTAAAAGTGCAATGGCTGTCTTCAAGTCAAATTTATCTTTTTCTGCCATTTTTGAAATACTACTAACACTTAAAGTCTCTAAAGAAATAATTTTGTCATAAATGATCTGAATGTCATTTGCTATTTTATTAATTAAAGTTATATCTTTAGTTGATACCTCCGATTTTTCAACTAAATTATGTACTTGAGCTAAAATATACTCTAATTTCGCGTATTCAAGTTTCGCTTCATTAAATTTCGTAAAACCTAACTCTTTTTGACGTCTATCTGGTCCTAGTTTTACTAAATTATCTTTAATATACAATAGTTTCTTATGCAATTCATTTAAATCGGAAATAATAAATGACATTATCTAATAAGAAAAAAAATGTAATCCTACATATTATTTAAAACGTTTAGGTATAAAATAACTTACGACTTACGGTGGCATTATAGCGCGCGAATAAAATAATTACGTCTCTGCACGATGAGTAGGTATGTGGTGACCGGCGTGGCGTGTGGGGGCTGGGGCTGCGGGCTGGGGGTTTTCTCATGCTCCTTGAGTGTGTAGGATCTTCAGACTTCTAAGATGGGTTCCTGGACCGCTTGAAACAGCTAACTGAAGATCGGGCTGGGATTTCCCTTGCCCCTCGTACAATGGGCCGGGTTTCTACCCTGGACACCTCCTGGTCTACGTTGATGGTTGAGTCGACGTCGTTGCCAGTTCCACGGAAGATATTGTGTTTCTTAGAACTGCGCTGTTGAATTCTCTACGGAGTCGGTTGACAATTCGGTCCCAAATTTTCCGGATGCAGGCGTAAATGATGAGTATAACGATGAGAAGCAGTATGACGGATAGTAAAATTTCTGTTGTAGTGAGCTGGCTTGAAGTTTTCTGCGTTGCTTGGGCGTCGCCGCTGGCGGTTTGTGCGATGATAACTTCTTCTTTACTTTGTGGTGCTCCCATATTATTGTTTTGTCTTCCCAAGTAATGCGATGAACAGAAGTGTAGAGCCAAATAGCACCGCAACGAAGACTGCTGCTAGTATGGTGTTGAAAATTTTGCTTTGCTGCTCCATGTAGTAATGATTTTCCCGCAAAAATTTATAAGTTCGGTTGGCAAAGGGTCGCCATGAAGAGGTATGACGCTTTACCGAGGCTAAGGTAATAAAAGAGATGTGACTTGTTCGGTGTCAAGATGTATATTGAGATAATAATATTGAGTACAATTAAAGATACATTATCTTAGTAAGCGATCTTATTCTAGATTGCTGAGAATGCTACGCGTGTGTTCCAATTTTCTGTAAATGCGCGATAATGCAAACATCTTGTTTGTGTAATATGTTGCAATCATACTTCAAGTGTGTTTGTGGGTTTTCGTGTTTGTTTGTCCGTATTTCATAGGTTGGGAGCTGGAGAGTGATAAGGGCTACATTTTATCCCGGTGAACTATCACATTCCCGTGGGAGAACGTCGTGTACGCGGGCGAAGCCGCGGGCGGAAGGCTAGTCATGAATCTAATGGACATAGAAATAATGATACCTAATTGAAATAGGTATTTCATTGTTTGATTTTCATGCAAAAAGTAATGTTTGGTATCAACAAATGGATTTATTCCAAATATATATGAATATGAATTAAATTCAAATGGATGATCATATTTTCATCATGTAGCGGTATGTTAAAGTTACTTTGTATGTTTGGGCTAAGCTCAATTTTTCAACCACACCAAACTATCCACTTAGGATCGATGATCCGCGATCCAGGATTTTGGATCATGGATTGAAGTACGTTCAATACAACGTGACAATGACAACCACTGAGCTACGGAATCGTTACGACTCCGTAGCTCAGTGGTTAGAGCAGTCGCCCGGATAGCGAAAGGTCGTGGGTTCGAGTCCCATCGGAGCTGATTGTGAGACAGGTCGATTTTTTTCTAAATACTTCATTACCCATTTTTCAACCATAAAAATTGCATTGTGAATGCAAAAAAGTAAAAATTTTAATAAATTAACTTAAATTGGTTTCAATAAAATTTGCGTAAACATTTAAAAACTTATATTAACTCGGAATTTCTTAACATAAACATTTTTATTTTAGACGTTACCAAGAAAAGTTTGAAATGTAAAAGTGCTCAAAGCTAATATGAGTTTTGATTGTTTACGCATCGTAAAAAAGAAACTTTCCTCTATGAATATGTAAGCAAGTACTTAATATTCAGCTCCTGCTTGTAACAACACTGGTAGAATATTTAAAAATGAAGTTTCAAGTGCTCTCCTGAACCTCGCTTTGAAATAAACAAAGTTGTATGTAAAACCAAAAATACGAGTTACGCATAAAATACTTGCACCAGTCGTTTAAATGTTTAGCTCCATCAATATAAATAAAACTCTTGCGTTACTGACTGTTAAACACACAGCATTACAGCCGAAACTAATAGGTAGTTTCGGCTGTAATGCGGCATGGCATGTAAGTCTGTTTCTTGAACTAAGAGAGGATTTTTGGAAAATTAAGTGGAATTTGAAGGGGTTAAAAAAGGGGGTCAGCGTTTGTTTGAAACTTTTGTGAATATTTCAATGGCACGCTGAAGAAGTCGCGGGCGGAGCCCTACTTAATATGATATAAAATAAATTTGTAAAGGACCTATATACGTTATTCAAAATGTAATAAACTACGATTGTAAAAATTATCTTATCTTATAGCGCTCATTGATTGGTCAGCGTTACATTAAGTTATAGGTATATAAAACTGACAAATTTTCATAGGTTTTAAAGCTGCTGTCCCTTATTGATTATTTTCTTAATTTGCTGTAAGACATCCAATAGAATTACAGATATTACCTGAACTAATTATCTGAACTAAGAAAAGTCATTGTCAGTAGCCCAAGCACGAAAATTCTCGTTCTCAGAATCGTATTATTTTGTATGTTAATCCTAGGTTCTTATAGGATTAGAATAGTACTTAAGCAGCTTTTGCAGCGTTTAGAGGGATGGTGTCATTTAAGATTACTATAACCAGAGCGAGAGTTTTCCGTGCTTGTGTACTGTACTGGGCCCCAAGTCTGCTAATTTTAATTTAAATAAGATTCTATTGATATTCAATTGAGACTCAATTACGATTCCATTACGATTAAAACAAATTGGGTATTCTATAAAAACTTGTACGTCATCGTAATTGAATCGTAATGGAGTCTCAGTTGGATAGTTACCTTCGGGTACGTATCATAATAACTACGGTCGTTTCGACTATGGTCGAAATAACTACGGTCAAAAGACCTACTGTTCAAAATAACTATTGGTCGTTACACCTATTTTTAAAATAACTAATTTTTAAAATAACGGTTTATTAAGTTTAAAAATAGTGACTCATGTACAGACACGAGCAATAATATTATGTATACAATACAACATAGAACTTTGTCACACTGTAGCGTTCCAAAAGAAAACGATCAGTGTCACAGAAGTCATTCAATATTGTAATATGATATAGTCCTATGTTGTATACATATTATTGGTCGTGACTGTATTGCTGTTAGGTGCGAGGAGCGAAGCGACGAGCATGTTCGGTTTACATGAACATACCGCGCGAGCCGAGCGAGCGAAGCGAGCGTGCCGCGGCAGCGGCCGGCAAAGCGCCAGAAACGACTATATATATATTCCCATTTCCTATTAAACTGAAGTAGGGGTTAGGAGGGGTGTATAAAGTCGATTCTGGTGCTTCGCCGGCCGCTCCCGCGGCACGCTCGCTTCGCTCGCTCGGCTCGCGCGGCGTTTTGGTCAATGTTCTAACCTAACCTAACCTAAAACGTCTGTTACATTTTGTTGGGTGGCAGGGGGCTTCGACCCCCGAGCCCCCTTGGCGGGGGGCTTCGCCCCCTGTCCCCCCTTTTGTTTTTCCCAAAAGATATAAAGATTTTGAGAGATAAATTGAAATAACAAAAAATTTTTGAGCAAAAAAATTAAAAAAATTATTTCTATATGTCCATCGGATGCCTCCTAGGTATCTCCGGGGTACCGTAGGGGATCGAAAATTTTGTTAGATTTCAGCTATGACGCACCGTTTTCGAGATATTTGCATTTTTATAAAATTCATTCTTGAAAATTTTGCAAGTCCCCGCTTCATACTAAAACAGTCAAAAATTTTATGTTTGCGACACCCTAACCAAAAAAACAATCCAACGCGCCCAAATCCATTTAATAAACTTTCCAATTCATAAGCTTGTTGTAGGCGAGTCGTTCATAGTCGAAACAACCAGTAGATGAAATGAACATTAGGCCAATCGTCCGTTAGTTGAATCAACTGTAGTTCAATCAACCGTAGGTGAAATTAACAGTAGTTGAGTCGTTCAATAGTCATTACGAAAATATGTGAATCGATCGTAGTTATTTCGACCATATCAAAATCAAAAATCAAAATCAAAAATCATTTATTCATTTTAGGCTTATACAGCACTTGTGAACGTCAATGAAGCTACGCTATCGGTTCGCAAATCCTACGGCGGGAGGCCTTGTAACGAGAAGAACCGGCAAGAAACTCGCCAAGGGCTATTTTTTTCTCCCTGTCATATTTCATACAGAGTCGTCAAATTGAAAAGTGACTTTAACATAATATAATATGTAAAGTCACTTTCCATCACAAATTAATCTTAAGTTTAAAAACAAAATAAAAAAACCCGGTAATCATAGCAGTAAATAATTTTCAATAACTAAGAAATAGACATCCAAAAGGTAGTTTCTTTAAAATACACACCAACCAAAAACGTAGCAAATAAAATAATAAATATAAATGCCAAACAAGGGTAATAAAACTTTGAATAGTTTAAGAACATAAGAGTCAATAATAAACAGTGCCATACAAGCCACGATAAAATAAAACTAATAACAATAAAACATTAAAAATCTGCATATTTTGAGACAAGAAGCCAGGAGCAGACCCATCCCACTGGTGGCACTCGTTCACGAGCATGACGCATGAACCAGCCATCGCTTCGCTCAACCATATTTTAGGGAACGTAACGACCCGCCTCACACGACACCACCGCAGAAATGTTTACAGAGAGCATGACATACTCAAACTTCTCATCTCAAGATGCAGAAACCAATATAAGAATGTACCCAGTATTAATAATTTTGTAAAACACGACTCACAATTAACTAGAGAAAAAATCCTTCTCAGCTTATGACCAAGTTGCTTTGTCATTTAAGTAATCACTTACAGTATAGTAGCCCTTCTTGAGGAGGCAATTTTTTATATGATTCTTAAACTCTTCAAAGGGTAACTCCAAGATATCACTTGGAATCTTGTTAAAGATGTGTATACCTTGACCCATGAAAGACCCATGTACCTTCTCTAATCGGTACCGAGGCATTGAAAGTTTATCCCTATTTCTTGTATTGTAACCATGCAAAACGCCATGTTTAGTATACAAGTTAATATTACGACGCACAAAAATAATACAATTTAATATAAATTGAGTTGCAGCTGTCAGTATACCAATTTCTTTGAACTTCTCCCTAAGAGAAGTTTTAGAGCTTAGTTGATAAATGGCCCTTATTGCTCGTTTTTGCAGAATAAATATAGCATTAATGTCAGCTGCTAATCCCCACAAAAGAATGCCATATGACATGATGCTATGAAAAAACTAAAGTATACAGTCCTAGCAGTTTCTATGTCAGTTAACTGTCTAACTTTTCTAATAGCGTAAGCTGCAGAGCTGAGCTTACCAACTAATGCAGCAATATGCGAATGCCACTGAAGTTTTCTGTCTATAGTTACACCCAGAAAGACTGTTGATTCAACTAAATCTAATTTTTCATTATTTATTACAATTTCTACGGGTGGAGATTGTACATTTGGTAAAGAGAATATAATGCATTTCGTTTTCTTTGCATTAAGCTGTAGATTATTAAAACTAAACCAAGTGAGTTTTTCCGAGAGTGCTTTGTTTACATCGTCAAAATTAGATTGATTTCTGTCAATGTTAAATATTAAGGAAGTATTTTCAGCAAACAAGACAATCTCACATAAGCTATTTGCAAAGAAAGGTAAATCGTTAATATAAACCAAAAACAAGAAAGGGCCCAAGATAAACCCTTGAGGTACACCTAGCTTTACATCAGAACCCATTGATTTCACCCCATTTATATCAACTGTCTGAGTTCTGGAACTAAGATACGAGTGTAATAGTTTTTGGGCATTATTTTTTACACCGTAATGATTTAGCTTCAACAGCAGCGTCCGACGATCTACACAGTCAAAAGCTTTGGACAAGTCGCAGAATATGCCTAGAGCATTCTGCGACCCCTCCCAGGCCCCAAAGACATGCTTAAGAAGTGCAACCCCGGCATCAGTAGTAGACCTACCCTTCGTAAAACCGAACTGTTTGTTATGCAAGAGGTTATTTAAAGTAAAAATAATGAGTTAATAATTGCTCCAGTATTATTTTTTCAAAGATCTTGCTCAAGGCGGGTAAAATAGATATTGGTCTGTAATTACCTGGGTCTTAGTCGTAATGACCTTAGTTATTATGATACATACCCCATTGAGAGTCCTGTCAAACAAATGTCAAATGAGAGTAGAATACGATTGTAATACGATTGAAGAGCAGACTAGCAAATATTCCGATGGCAGTTCAATGGCAGTTCAGTCGTATACCATTGGTCTTAAGTTAGTAGCAGAATACCAAAAATGTCAAAAACCGCTATTGAGATCCAATTAAGATTCAATTGAACCATTTGTAAATTAGCAGACTTGGGGCCCTGGTGTACTGTTGCCGTAGCATGAAAAAATGACGTTATGGTAAACGTTATCGTAATCGTATTATTTTGTATAAAAACTGGTTTTTATACAAAATAATACGGGCTCTGGAGCCACGCCTATTGTTATTGAACTGAAATTCAATACATATTTGACTTTGACTTTGGCTTTGACAGCTTTTGAAGGACGGTATAGTTTACTATTCGATTACAATAACGACAGTTTTTCGTGCTTTAGGAATACTGTGCAATAGAGTATTCGATTACCATAACGATAGTTTTTCATGGTAGTACAGATATTCAAAATAATTATTTAAACCACTCTGCTACTAGAGAAGGAAAAATATTCCAAATCGCTCAGGTTGAAACTGATAAATCTTTGTACTCCAAAAACTATGCACTTCTTAAAATGATTCAGAATCACATGAAAAATAAAATGCACGTAAAGGGCACATTTATCTCAAGTCCGTTTTGATAAAAAAGATATATTTTTCGCATGTTTACTGTAACAGTTAAAGCTCAATGGGTTGTAAAGAATGCTGTGTCGTTAAAAAACTGCTGCACAGATTTTATGGAGCGTCCGTTCTGAAACATATCGCATATGCTGGTGAAGCGATATATTCCAATTGTTATTTTACAACCCTAATAACAGTCGCTGCTGACCAAAAGTTTGTTGAAGCAAAAGTTTGCCATTGACAAATACAATTTTATTTAGGTTAACTTTTTTCATTTTATTCAATGAATAAATTTTTTACGAAAGATTTTAATTTTTTTGTGTTCGCTATCCTATTTTCATAAGATAAATTATACTATGCACATAGTCTGAGGAGTGATGAGCGTATGTACCTCATATGTTTTAAATCTAAATGTGTAATTTTAGTTTACTAACCCTATTTTTAAATTATTATTACTAACACATTATATGGGCTCCACAGACAGTCTGTGATGGGCTCTGCCAGCAATAAATGATTGATTGATTGATACTACACTGCCACTATCGCGCAATTTGTGCGGTGTGTTGTAGTGTGTGGTAGTGCACGTTTTAATAACTTCTGAGGGTGCTCCCTTGCGGGGCTAAACATGTAAAGGGATAGTAAGTACGTGAAAATGCAAGTGTGTGACACCGGGAAAAGAGCATGTCACAGTGTTGCAGTTTCTGTGTTGCAGCGAAAGCAAGCTAATATTTTTTATTCAGATTTTAAATTATTTTATGCATTCACAAAGCGATTCTGTAAGTCTATACTTAGTATAGTTTTTTTCCTATGAAAAAAACTATAAAAACAATCCACCACCCCTGCAATAATTTTTATAAGGGTTTTAACTGTTTAACATGAAACACACTTTCAACGTTGTGTTGGCATTGTAAAATAAAATTGTACTATATAAAAATATAGTAGGTAATTAATTTCCTAAAACGCTAAGACCACGCAGACCAAATTATCTTTAAAAGACATCATTCTGGCGTAGAATTTTAATAAAAACATTTTAATCCTTTGAAGAAGCAAACATTATAAGCTACAATTAATATGGCGGGTTTCTTAAAGGTTTTGCTTATACCTAAGTTTTTTCACAAAGCAGACTGTTGAGATTGTTTGCTAAAAGAAACAGATGATTAAGGCTTATACCTAAGTAAGCTATCATGAAAGCGTTTGCAAGGCAACAAAGAAAAAGTGTTGGAAAATAAGTAAAGAATTGCTTTAATACTTACTTCGAACGAAATAGAGTCTCAATATTTTTCATAAGTTGGAAGAAAAGATAAATAAAAGTAAAAGTAAAGAAACTGGAAAATGATCAAAACAGTGATATATAATATTTTGGCACGTTTAAGACCTAAAAACAACTTATTACCGTACAAACTTATTTGAATAAGGCCTTTGAACAAAACAAAAAGCAAATGTACAATAATCAGTTCTTAGCACCTAAAGAGGCAGGTCTTTTCATAAAACAAAACACGCTAAAAACAAATGAACGTACCAATCATAATTACTACGTCGAACTAAACTTTTTATCTATCTATCTATCTATCTAACTTAACGAGACCCGTATATGAGTATGGTAGATTGATAGGTAATTTATAAGATGGTTTGAAACAAACTGCAAAGCGAGCAGAGGGTGGTCAGGTTAAGTGTTAAGAACGTAAATAAAATAGAAAAAAATCCGTTTTTTTTTTTAAATTAAATTTTTTGATATCAATTCAATATGTACAATACCAAACGTTTTAATAAAATTATTTCATTTTACGATGAAAACAAGTAATTTCAGAGCGCACGCGGGCTGGGCGCCGCGGTCATCAACCCCGGCGGTCCAACAGCTGATCGGCCAGAAAAAAAATTTGGGATATTTTTTTCTATTTTTTTTAGGTTCTATTCACTTGACCTGAATACCACCTGCTCTATTTGCAGTTTGTTTTACACCATCTTATATATGTCGGCGCCTGGCCGATATCGATAATTAGATTTTAAACTTTCGCGTTCCATTATAATTATAAACAAGAGTAACGGGACTCAACGCGACATTTATTATGAAGTACATATTATTATGTACTTACAGCTTGACGTTTCGGCTGTGTTGCAACAACACATAATAATATGTACTTCATAATAAATGTCGCGTTGAGTCCCGTTACTCTTGTTTATAATCGATAATTAGGTTCATAATAACTTTCAAGTTATTTTTATTTATTGACTAAAATATTTGAGTGCTACGGAAAAGAACTCTTGTTGGCTTTGAAGAGTCAAGTGTTAAGATATTGAGTTATGTTCCTGGGAACGAACGGTGTTATCGGATACGGACACTAAACGTGGTCGAGGGCACGCAATTAATAATGATTTATGAGTCATTTATAAGAAACTATGGGATGCTAACTTGATGCATCGGAGCCATGAAGCTTGGCATTCGGTTTACAGACGTTGCACGGTTAAAGTTCGTGGGCCACGAACTCGTTACGCGTTTTCTAAAACCTAGTCTTATAAAGAATGGTAATAGGATATCTAGATCGTCACTTAAATTCAGTGTTCATCGCAGTTTCATTAGATTTTATTATTATCAACCCTCTTATTAAACATTTGCTAGCGTTTCCCTTTGCCAACAATCATAGCTCGTAATAAATAATGGTAACCCATCCTGATACCGTCCGTAGGGCTTCACGCCCCGATATATATATTTGCTCGGCCCACTGAAAAGGCAAATGGCAGTCTAACACAGCGCTGCAAACAATAGACGCGTACTTACGCGGGAAAAAGTTTGTCACCGCCACAAACAAAAAGGAGTCGTAATCAATATGTGACATAAATCTCAAATATTTTATAAGGCGTAGTAATATTTAGAACTATTTTTTTTTAGTTCTGCTGTCAAGTGACAGTCTATTTTGACAGTTAATTTTGCATTGCAAGTGTCTAACTCCATTATCGCTGTCACCGGGTCAGATATGTTGTGGCACTAATAATGTAACAAAAGTAAGTCTTTAGCTACAAAAAGACAAACATAAAACACGTCCAACCAATCATAATTACTACGTCATACTTAACGAGACTCGCTTTTGATAGCTTTATATTTGCCCGGCCCACTGAAAAGGCAAATGGCAGTCAATTAACGAACGATAACACACCGCCGCAAACAATGGACGCGTACACGGGAAAAAGTTTATGCATAAACATCGTTTAAATGACTATCGTGATTGGGTTGCTCATCGCAAACAGAAATAAAGCGTAATCAATACGTGGTCTTTTATTGGAGATTGTGTATTTTATAAGGGCTCCATCACAAAACTGCGAATCCGCATCACATCGCAAAAATCTGCGTGACGTGTGTCAAGTATTTGACATGCAAGAAGGTTTTTAATAACATGGCGCGTTGCATATTTTTGCGATGCGACGTCGCATCGCAGTTTTGTGTGGGAGAGCCCTAATAATCTAAGACTTAGATTGACCGCTGGTCCTTATCAACTGAAATCGAAAGCAAGCATGAGAAGAAATTCAAAATCGTATAAAGTGAAAATATGAGCGAAGGAATTTTCCACGCGCTCCTCTTCCGCTTCCACTACCAACTCTCTCTGTCTTGTGCTCTTGGATGGGTACTAATATTATAAAGTGAGAACTATTTTGTGTGTTAAAATATTTAGTTAGAAATTAAAAATTATGTCTAATGAATTGAAAAATATTCTTTAGACTAATCAAAACGACAAAAATCATTATTTTAATTATTTTTATGCATTCACAACAATTCAATTCTGTAATTGTAGTGCAATAGCAATTTTACCTAAAATAATCATTTTTAAAATCATCATAACTTTAACGAAGACAGAAAGAAATAACGTTTCCTTCTCAAGATAATAGTTTGTAGTTCCAAAGTTGTTTATTTTTAATATTATTTTATCCGTTTCGGAATGTAAGATAAACGACTGGTAGGTACAACGTATTTTAAAAGTATATTCAAAAACAAATAATTTGCTGGATATATACCCCACTTCTTAGTTATAAAACTATGTTTAGAAGAGGTAATATAATGAATAACAAGGAATATTTTATTTTTTATTTTATTTATCAATTTTAAATACTGGAATATTCCGTCGTAAAAGAACCTACTTCAAGAGCGTACCTCTATTTAATCGCAAACACTTCTGGCCTGCCCACATTACCCTTTGCATTATAACCATACAATTGAGCAACCTTAATGGAACTTACGAAAGTGGTTATTTCCGTACATTGTGTGGCGTATAAAAAGGAACACATTCAGAAAATAGACAGAGCAGACCTGTCACACTTTTTCATTCGCCGTAAATGGTTTTTCCTTGAAAGCTTGCCACTGTATGTTGATGTGTATGTAATTTACGACGTTAATGATTAATTGACATTAAAGAAATAAAGTTTTGGTTATCTATACATACAATTATATGTGAAAGTGTGTTTGTTGTTTATTTTATTTGTTTGTTTGCTTATCCGCCTTTCACGTCAAAACGGAGCAACGGATCGAAGTGATTTTTGGTACGGGGATAGTTTGAGGGCTGGAGTGGAGAGTGACATTGACTACTTTTTATCCCGGTAAATATCACATTCCCGCGGGATAACGTAGTGTAGTTCACGCAGGCTAATCCGCGGGCGGAAAGCTAGTTTGGATATATAAATAAAACACCAGTACCCCTAGTGTAAGTTTTTATGTCAAGCAAACGCAAACTATTTCGATTCCGTATTTATGACAATTTGTATGAAAACTATATAAGCGCGCTACTCGCCGCTAGAGGCGCTAATACAGTTTTCATACAAATTGACATAAATACGGAATCGAAATAGTTTGCGTTTTTTGACATAAAAACTTACACTACGGGCACTGAATTATGTCTGCGGTTTGATTGATCTATATCAGTGGTGCCCAATATTTTTTTCTATGTACCACTACAAGAAATACCTTAAACTCGCGTACCCCTTTGTTTGCATAATTTTGTTTTTTACTGATTTAATATCTTAGCTAAGAGATTGCTGTGCGTACCCCTTGATGCAACCTCGCGTACCACTAATTGAGAAACACTGATCTATATGGCTTTAATTTCTTAAAAGCATTTTTGCAAAAGCAATAAAGTTTTTGGTTAAGATTAAACATACAGGGTGTTAGGGGCACCCTTGCAAAAACTTTAACCATGGCTTCAGACCATCATGCTGAACAACGTACAGCAAGAATTTTTTGTCGCAATAGAAAAAAAAATCGACTTTTCATACAAATTTAGCAACTTATCGGGACATTTTGTATGGAGAGTCGAAATATTTTTCATTTCTGACAAAAAATCTTGCTGTGTGTTGTTCAGCATGAAGGCCTGAAGCCATGGTTAAAGTTTTTGCAACGGTGCCCCTAACACCCTGTATAGCGTAAAATTGTGAAAAATCTTCAGAGTTACTTATACTTCATCAATAATTAATTGACATATTATTATGAAAAATGGTACTATTTTTAAATGATGGCTGGAGTAGCCATCATTAAAAAAAACGGAAAAATGTTAATATGATAGTATCTACCTACGTACCTACATGTCGTCAGCATAAAATCCGCCGTCTTTTTGCGTTTGATATAATTATGACGGTGTCAGTCGATTTCATTACACTCATCATCAGCAGCCATTATAAGTCCCCACTGGGGCACAGACCTTCTTTATGGATGGATAAGGAGAAAGGGCCATGACCCACAACCACAACGCGGGCCCAATGCGGATTCGTGGGTATTAACGACTGCAAACGCAGCCGGGACCAACGGCTTACCATACCTTCCGAAGCACGGAGGAGCTCAAAATATTAAATTTATGGTCACCCATCCCATGACCGACCATTGCGAAAATTGCTTAACTTCAACGATCGCTAGCCAAACGCGCTGATCACTGCGCCACGGGCTCCTCAGTACCTTAATTACAATGCAGCATATGAAATCATTATCAAACTAAAACTGAAACTAACATCGAAACTCGATTTGTCCAATACATAGCTAGAATCAAACGAAAAAAGTATTGACTTAGAAAAATTATCGTCTAATTACACCTCGCGGTGGTCTCTGGTCGTGACCATCAATCTTAACGTCATTTTCTGGGAGTGGACTTAGGAAAAATGGCTTCATCGACTTTACATCCTTAGAGAAATTTCAGATTCATTTATCACTCGTGAAAGAGCGCAAGGATTATTTTTAAAGAGAAAATTTATAATTGATGGAGAGGAATCGGAGTCACAATTTTTCATTTGGTCGAAGACTTTGAATGTAAATTTGTGTAAGATATCGTAAGATGAATACGGTTTTTTTGGCCGTTTTAATGCTATCTTTTGCTTGTAATATTGAGGTTGTTCTCGTTATAATACTTGTCAATTTAATTTAACACTAGTGGCTTCCCGCGGTTTTACCCTCATGGTTCCCATTCCCGTGGGAACAGCCGTATAAAAAATAACCTATGTTATTACTTGGGGACAATGTAGTTTCAACTGGTGAGAGACTGGTTCCCTTTCAACTGTTTTTTTTAAATCGGTTCAATACTTAGTTTTTGACTTTATTCATTACAAACATAAAATCAAGTCTTTTCTCTTTATAATATTAGTAATAGACAACAGAATATTACAGTGTTTTTATTTTCAAAGATTATTTACACTACGCCGAATACGGTTTCTTTGAAAAAGACACATAATCTACATTACATTTTGGAATAAGTTTAAAAAAAAAATTATTTCTTATCTTCTTTTCTAGTTAATAAACCAATACAATTTATTTATAAAAACTTGTAACCTGATTATTTCATAAAAAAATCTAGAAACTATATTTAATACTTACCTAAATCACATTACCTAGTTAAATTTAAAAGCTTTTCATAATGTAGAATCAAGTAGAGACATATGTACACAGTAAAAGAAGTTTTAAATCAAATTAGCGAAAGCACAATATTGTACCATCTTCCACTAAATTGCCTTTATATATTGGATTAAATCTAAGAATAGATGTTGCTTAAAAGGTTGTTGTTATTTGTACAAAAGAAGGTTGTGTGGGATTAGCGCTATTGTACACGGGGACGTATTTTTATGTAAACGAAGGTATTCGTTATACACGTTGTGTAGTTACGGTTGCTTGTTTACAAGCTATGTGTTTCGAAGTCGATAAATAGAAAGTCGAGTCACCGTTGGTAAACCAAGGATATCGGTGGATATGGCAAGTTATCCAAGCATATAGTCGAAGGCTGGTACGCACACACATGCTTATTTGAGAGCATGGTTTGCATCAGCCCTTCACATATGCTACTAACGAGCTTGCTAGTTTACCTATATCAAATCGATAGTGCCATGCCAGCAAACCTGTTAACCAGTGTATAAACGATAGGGACTGTATAATACGAAACAAGAAAAAACAAAGCGACTGAGAGTGAGCAAATTTCTATAATAATAGCAAAACTATGACAGTAGTCAAACAAAAACAGGGTGCCTACCAGCAACTCTTATTGCGGTTTTGTTTAGGAACCTAAACTGATCTGCTTCGCTTATTCGTACCACGACAGTTTAATATCAATGACAGCGATTCAGTGATCATTCAATGACATTTCACAGCCGCTGAGCTGTCATCAACTCTTATTTGACGTATAACTTGGCCAAGCTAACATGTCACCTGCAGGTTATACCCGTCCCTTTCACTCTCCTGGCATGACAGAATCGAGTGAAAGAGACGGGTAGAAGAAATAAGGACACAAATCGTTCGGTCATTCACATTTAGCATGTCATTTGCGATCCAGTTTTTAGAAGGTCATGGTACGAAAGAAAGCAATTCATTTTAGGAACCTATTCTGCATCGCGCTATTTTTGAATCTCTGTCTTAAAGTTGATGGTATGCACCCAGAACTTCAAATAAAAAGTTAAGGTAAACAAGCATAGAGCAATTTAAAAACATACAAACTTTAAAAACCTAAAAGCTATATAAACCTCCAAACATATAAAACCTCAACACAGTGCTTCAAACACGCCGCTTCCTCCGGGGCACCTCAATAAGCATGCTAAAAAACAAACGGCCGTTGATTTTTATGCATGCTTATTACTAGCAAGGGACAGGCAAACATGCCGTCACACATTGTGCTAGTAATAAGCATATTGTGTGTACGTTGTTAGAGCGACAAAAGAGATCAAAAGAGACTGTCGGTAGTGACTGCATCCTGCCCTACTCCAACCGTAATGGTCTTCTCCACATTGGATCAAGAGGGGTACGGACGAGACAAGGCATCGTATTTGCGCGCTTATTTATGCACTTGAATAGATCATGCGCAGATTACTGCTCCATCATCATCCATAGAAAATATATTTTAAATCTCTACGATGAAATAACGTTTTAACATTTCAGTGTTACGTTTTAAGAGTTCTTAGTTCCTGCCGTGTTCTTAGTGACTGATAACTTATTATGATTTCTAAGCTATCTGCTTTTGAAACCAAAATACAGGGCCTCACAGGCATTGTCTTGACAAACTGATAAACGAACAACGAAGTAATCTTTACACAAACGAAACGGAACCCAAAAAAATTAAAAGCTGTATCGCTAAAATGCTTTTCATGAAATTGGCTGAAATATGATACCATAAATACCCACATGAAACTGTGAAAAACCAATCAGTATAACAGCGGAACCCTTTTAAGCAAATTATTCGCATGACTTCGCGTTATGTGTGTCCGATTTACGGTTATTACAGTCTAATGAATTAGACGTTGAACTAACACCAATTTTGTGGAGCGTTTTCAAGGCAACGCTACTGAGGTAGGTACTTATTAATGAGCTACTCTTCACTCTTCAGCTCGCGGCTACACCCGCTTGGTCTACACGATGCTATCACGCGTTAGTATGCTGACACATTAGTCAGTTTTTCGGAATAAAATAGCCTAATCATAATCATAATCATTTATTCACTTGAAACATGGTATAAAAAGTTGTTATTTAATTTAGTTCTCATGTTTCACTATTAAAAATAGCATGCAAATTATTAACATCATCATCTTTAACTGTCAATAAATTCTTTAATAGAGTAAAAGTTGTTTCTGTTTAACCATTTAAAAAGGCTTTTCTTAATTTAACATTTTCGAATCATTCGGAATCTTATTGTGCCTTATTCTTATCTATGTCACTCTCTAGCTCTTAAAATATCCCCTCACCAAGAATCAAAGAAAGACGAGCAAACAAACAAACAATCAAAGTATGTTCATTATTATATTTCTACTATAATCCTTACTAATGATACTCGATATAGTAAACAAAACAAATAAGTATTATATACAAAAAATCTTCGCATATTACACCAACTCTATACTCAACCTAACTTCGTCTTAACAGTTCAAATGTGAGCCTTTCTGCTACGTCTTTTAAGGTGCAAATTCCAATATTTATTATAGAAAAACAAAACAAAATATGTATATAATAAACGACCTTAATTCCGCATCGGCTTACGGATATCCAATATTTTGTGTGGCTTCCTTTAAGGAAATTCTTATGATTATTTCTCTCATTTACGTATTACTTTGATATATTTACGGAGATTTCATTTTGTATGTAGAAAAGTAGGACTTGTAAATAAAGAGTTTTTGTGCATAACAAAACAACGCCGACGCCGCACCGGTACGTGCGACTGAGACGCGACGGCAATTATTAGAAAGAAAGAACAAACATAATTTGATCACAACAAAATAACAAAATCACTTATAGCCTATGATTGTCTTAAAACGGTTCCGACTGAGCATAATGTTGGCTTGTGAACAGCGCTGATCTTCCGTCGGAACCGTGGTTGGTAGGGCTGGGACATTGACACAAAAGTGAATTTAATATACAATTGAACACGAACACGAAACAATGAAGGCTAGGCTATTAAAGTCAAAGTCAAAAACTCTTTATTCAAATATATTTGCAAAATGAAATACTGTTGAATCGTTCAACATATTTTTTTTTTGAAGTGAAAACTTCTTTAGCGGCGTTGTGCACTGCTTGTGATGGGTAAAACTCTTTCCGTGTTCTGTGGGTAAAACATGTTAAACTCGCGTCAGCATCACGTGACCGTCAGATCGAAAATTTGTAAGACGGACACGTGACCAACTGTTACAATGTCATTAGAATACGAAGGCAAATTTTGCCATTGCTTCCACAGTTGTAATAGCTCAGTTACAAAACGGGCGGCATTGAAGCCAGAAGACCTCGGTTCAAATCCAGTCCGTTTTCTTTTCTTTTTTTGTCTAATTCCTTTTTTTGTGAAAAAGTTTAGGGAGCCCTTTTCACTTCTGTCGGCACGGAGTGCAACCCTTTGTTGACAACTTGAAGAAATTGATAGTTAAAATGTATGGAGGGTCTGCTGATTTGAGCAAAGGGTTTTCGATTTAGGTTTCTATTTCTAGTATTTTATGTTAAGATACATTTTTCTATGTAAGGCGCCACTTGGTGGAAGTTCCTACCCATTGTGAAAAAAAAGAAATTTAAGTAGCCTTCGGTACGTTTTTTTGTTTTGCGGATGTAAGCTACATTATTTTGTTTTCACAATAGACAATATATTAGATAAATCATATTGCAGTGGTTAAAGCTCGAGGATGAGAAAATTATAACAGGTTCAACATGTCAATTAAACAGTTTATATTAAAACGTCAAAGAAGCCAGTATTTTATGCGAAAGGAACACGATACGGTATTGTTTATCTTAGCCCCGGATAAAGATAGCTCGACGGCTTTAATTAAACGAAATATTTTAATTAACGAAGTAACAAAACACTCGTTAAATTCTGGCCCTTTCGCGGAGTCTCGGTTTACTACTTTCGAGTAATATTTACTCAAAATTTAACACCTTCAATGTAGTACAGTCGGGGACTCTCGCGCGTTACCACTTTAAACTTCTTTTTGTGTGCCTGGTTAGGCCCCTATGTCAGAACCGACCGATAGTGTATCGAAGCATAATACCATTCCTTTTTATATAGCATACTAATCTGTTTCTTAAATACTATAAAAGCGTAAGGGCGTGCCTTCAAATTAGAGGCTTGAGGAAGCGCTGCGGTGGGTGGTGCCAGTTTTCATACAATTTCCAGAAGCGCAGTCACGTCACGACATCGACAGTGGAGCGAAGCCTCTAATTTGAGGGCGCCCCTAAGTTACAAACGGTTGATGAGAACGGCGTCTGCCAAGCGGGAGGGTCAGTCGCGCGATGGACACTGTCAGGTTTATAAAGGACACAGCACATTACATCAACTCGGAAAGGGATCGACACCGTATCGCCTTCGCCTCGCCGTCAACCTAACGCAAGCACGTAACCAAACCGGATCAGCGTCGGTACGTCGGCTCGGCTACGGCTAGGCGACGCCGCGCTTACGGCTAGGCGACGCCGCGCTTACGGCTCGCTGCACAGTGGTTCCATATAAAAAAAAAAAAGAACGAGAGAAAAAATAAATACTTAAGTAAGTATGTAAAAAAAAAAAAATTAAAAAAAAAAAATGAAAAATAAATGAGAAAAAAACATTAATAAAAAAAATTGATGTTCATTTTCATTTTCAGACCACTGTGCGTAGAGCCGTAAGCTCGGGTACGGAGAGACGTGAGCGCGTGGACGACTAGCGGTAAGCGCGGGGATAGCAAGTTGAGCGACCCGCAAAGCGGTTCGTGAGCTGGTCCCGAGGCGAGGCGATTACGTTACGAATCCGATTAGTGTGCTTTGCAGTAGGGGGTTTCATACAAAGAATACTGAACCGCTCGAGTTGATACGTTTACGATCCCTTTCCGAGTTGAATGTGCTGTTACCTTAACTCGTACACCTAAGCGGCCACAACGAGGGAACTCCATGTCGGCAAAGCGGGAAGCACGCGTCGGTCGTTCCGCGTCGCTGACGTGTTAGTTGTGAGGTTGAGCCCAAAGTTTAATAAACAAAATACAGTTCCTATAATGCATTCTGCCACACTTTGATTTGTTCCAAAGATATTTTTTTTAAATCAAATTCGATGTATGGACAGAGTATTCTAAATAAAAAAGGGTTTTTCACTTCCTTTCCGCCCCCAACCCTAAGAACCGGAGTGACACAATAAATGCAATTAAAAGCTTGTCCAAGTCAGTAAACTTGGTAATTCCACACTTTTTAACGGTACAAGAGAATGCAATTTAGGCACTGTTCGGAAAAGATCGACGTTTCTGAACGCATCTCTAATGTCACGTCAAATTGACATTAGCTGTCACTTGAAGTTGACAGCGCTCGGACTTGATTGAAATTCTTGTGTAGAAAATGTCGGATTAATTTTGCTGAATTGTTAAAAACCGCTCGTGTTGAATGTGCCTGGCATATCGAGTTTGAATTGAATCTTAAATTATCTATTGGATCCCGTTTTGTACGACCCAGATTTTGACGCCATCCATCGGGCCGGTCGCGGGGCTTTTGAAAGATAGCCTTTTCCACACGCGTTGTTGTCGGGACAATATATCGTAATAAAAAAAAAGCTCCCCCGTGTGTGTTGGTGTATATTGTTGAAGCGCCCAGTGTCTTGGGAACGCTGTTATTTGTGTTGTGAGTAAGGTGACGAATTGGTAAGGTCTGCAGAAGAAGACGGAGCCACAGGGGGCGCCCCCCCTCTCCCCACGCTGCCCAGGGACTTTCTACAGCACAGACCGTATGTAAAATCACCTTACTTAACATTAAGTCGCTGTGTATCGCAGTCCAATTGTTCAGTTACATCCCGGCTGAAACCTAGTTTTTGTCCGGAGTCTAGATTCATGATAAACTTCCACTGCGCCATGCTGATTCCGCGGTCTAGGCGGGGGTGTACTGAACATTTCTTGGCAGCAGAGCGTAGTTTGAAGGCCTGAGAGGCCCACGCCAAAATTTTGTCTATTAATCAGTGCCGTTTTGATGACCATCTGGTCCGGACTAGATTAATTTGTACTTGTAAATGGTAATTAACTTGCATTTGAAAAGTAAAGGGCATTCCTTTGTTATTGGTTCCATGTCTTGTAATTAATTGTCATGTATTGAAGTTCCAAAATGTAAACAGATACCTTTCTTTGTTCATAATAATTATTATTTAGTTTGTTAGCAAACTTGAGTTGTGAATATTGACAAGTTGTTGCTAAGTAATAGCTAATAAAAGGTTAGCTAATAAGTTTGCACTCAATACTTAGTGAAACTTAGATGATTTAAGACATTGTTTACACATTGAAACTTATTGAAACTTGTGCTTTGAAATAATTAAAATTAGCTTGTTGTATGTTGATATCCAAGTGAATTTCAATAGTCAGTGATTTTGAGTGAATTTCAATGAAGTGAATTTCAATAGTCAGTGAGTTTTGTTGTTTTCTGATAACCTCCAAATATTTAAGAGTTTGTGTCATTATAAATACTTTGTTGTTGTAATATTGGAATTTTGTGGTTATTAATAACCTCCAAATATTGGAGATTTTGTGTTATAGTGAATATTTTGAATTTGTTGGTTTTGTTGATAAATTTGTGACGTTACAATGACGGCCTCCTCTGCTAAAGCCAAAATACGTTCTGAGTTACGGTGGTTAGCTTCTGCGGTCGCATTGTTGGATCGACCGGATAGGACGGAGGCCTTGTTGAACAGATACGTAGATCTGCCCATACGTTTGGCTGTTGTTGATGAGCAGTATGCCTTATTTTTGGAAAAGACTGTTGAAGCCGAGGTGGAAATGCGACAAGAAGTCGGTTTGGATGTGGACCAGTGTTATGATTTTGCGGACAGAATTACACAGGTGGCTCGACCTTTGCAAGTGGCAAGAGAGAATGATCCGAGCCCGTCCCCGGTCACATCTAAGAGTATGCCCCCTCTATTTGCTAGATTGGCCCCCTTAGACTTAAGGCGTTTTGCTGGTCGTCTAGAGGACTGGGAGGGCTTTATTAATATTTTTGATAGTCTTGTACATGCCCGGGACGATTTGACCCAGGGCCAGAAGTTGGCCTACCTGTTATCCGTGTTGGAAGGGGAGGCCCTTGAATCGGTTCAACATTTGGCCCCCTCGGATGAAAACTACCCTATTGCTAGGGATTTGATTGCCCGTCGGTACCAGAACGTACGACGTCTGGCGGACAACCATGTTGCCGCCATTTTGAATTTACCCCGCGTTGCCAGCGTGATGCACTTGAGAGTGGCTTTGTTGAATCCGCTGTTGGTTGCCTACAACGCATTAAAAAACTTAAAACTCCCAGTGGAGCAGTGGTCGTTTTTGTTACTGCACATTGTCCTGGGAAAGTTGCCGGACTCTGTTAAGGTCCGTTTTGAGCAGCAGTATGGTGGGGATAGTGCGACTTATCTGCCACCCTTCTCGGACCTCTTGACGTTCCTGGAAGGAGAGAGTAGACTGGCAGACAATTCCTCTCTGGCCGGTCCTATGGGACCCGAACGACCTGTGCCACAGAGTAGATCCCCCACCGGACCCCCCGTAGGGGGCGTATGGCCCCTCGCGCGCCCGGCCGCTATGCCGCCGTCCAGGAGACCGCCCGCTGCTTGTACTGTCGGGAACCGGGTCACAGCACGACCCGTTGTGATAAGTTCCTCGACCAGCGCGTCCAAGGCCGTCGAGCGATCGCGCGACAACGGACATGGTGCTACTCGTGCTTGGGCCTGCACATGCAGCGCGAATGTACCCAAGCGCACCCATGCCGCTTTTGTAAGGGCAACCACCATCCCCTCCTCTGCATGAACAGCCCAGAGGGCGGCGGAGCGCCGCAGCGTGTTGCTGCAGGATCACCTCGTATGGGTGGGGGTCTCGGACCCCCCGCGGTGTTTGCATCCCGCAGCAGTTCTAGTGGCCACCAGAGTGGCCCCAGACGCTCTCCGCCACGTTTGGACCCTCAAACGGGCGGGGGTCCCAGGGACCCCCCCATGGGAAACCGATCCCCAAGGATGGGGATGAGTTATGCGAGCGTTGCCGGAGGTCGTAGAGGCCCCCCGCGACGTTTTGAGCCTCGCACGGGCGGGGGTCCCACGGACCCCCCCATGGGAAATCGGTCCCCAACTAGGGGGTTCGATTTTGCGAGCGATGCGGGAGGTCGTAGAAGCCCCCCGCAACGTGTTGAGCCTCGCACAGCCGGGGGTCCCCGGGACCCCCCTTCTGAAAATCGGTCACCGTGCCCCCGCGACTATGGGGCGACGTACACGGTGAATGCTAGGCACCGATTCTCGCCGCCGCTCGCCGAATACCCGCGTTTGGAGCGGCGCCCGCCCCGTCTTCAAGGGGCCGGGAGATATAACCCGCCTGATACCGGGCGAATTGGACGTAGGCAGTATGCGGGAGATTGGGACCCACTGGATCGCTATGAGCGACCCCCTTACCATGGGGGGACGTCTGGGGACCCCACATACTAGCAATCAACGTGTTTACGGTCGATTGTAGCCACCCCTCCAGAGACCGTTTTGTTGCCCACGGCCTCTGTGCTTGTCAGGGGATTGAATGGCGACCTTGTGGAAGTTCGCGCCTTGTTGGATTCCGGTGCTCAGGGGTGTGTTGTGTCATCTTGGTTAGTTAGGCGGTTGGGCCTCAAGGTGCACCCCCACACGGAAGGCGTGAGAGGTGTTGGCGATGTGAAAGTCCCCGGGTTGTTAGGGCATGTTGACTTCACATTTACATCACGTAATGGGTCCACGCCAGGCATTAAGACCTCGGCGATTGTGTTGGACACAGTTGTTAGCCGTCAACCTTCAGTTGACTTGGGACCGAGTATGTTGTCTTTGGTGTCTGATTCCCCACTCGCCGATCCAAATTTCTTCCGCCCAGGCCCGATTGATGCTCTCCTTGGAGCCGATGTCCTGGGGCGAGTTTTGTTGACGGGGAAGCGAGTTTTGCAGCCAGATGGCTTGGTAGCTCTGCAGACGACACTCGGTACAGTTGTGATGGGCCCTGCTCGCCGCGTTTTGGATTCCCTTGATGAGGATCGCGGTCTTGTTTTTAATGTGTCTCTCTCCGAAGTGGTACAGAAGTTTTGGGAGGTTGAGGAACCTCCACCAGCCCCGCGGGTTGACCCAGTAGCGGATGAATGCGAGTTGTATTACCAGAATAACACTGGTCGCCTCTGCTCTGGTCGTTTGATCACCCGTCTCCCCTTTCGTGCCGGCCGACCTCCTCTGGGCGAATCCCGACCGCTAGCGGAACGTAGGCTAGTGGCGATGGAGCGTCGCATGAGCAAGGATCCGGTCTTCCGCCAGAAGTATGTTGAATTCATGCGGGAGTATGAGGAGTTAGGGCACATGTCCGTGAGCGATTTGGATTGGCGCTCCGTTGAGCACTTCTTTTTGCCGCACCACGCCGTTTTGAAATCCGGAAAGATTCGGGTGGTCTTTGACGGTTCGGCTCCCACCTCTACTGGAGCGTCCTTGAACCAGTGTCTGCATGTAGGTCCCAAGCTGCACACGGAGATCTCAGACATTTTGACCAACTTCCGGCGGCACCAAATTGTATTTATGACTGACATCCGGATGATGTTCAGACAAACGGTCATCCATCCAGAGGATAGGAGGTACCAATTGATTTTGTGGAGAGAGAGTCCTAGGGACCCCTTGTTGATTTATGAATTGAATACGAATACGTACGGTTTGGCTTCGAGCCCGTTTGTTGCGATTCGTTCTTTGTTGGAGTTGGCCGAGAAGGAGCGCTTGAGATACCCTCGCGCCTCCGCCATTTTGGCCAGTGACGTCTATGTGGATGACATTTGCACGGGCGCCTCATCTGTCTCAGAGGTGATTGTCCTGAGAGACGAACTCACCGCCCTTTTGAAGTCGGGAGGTTACGAGTTGAGGAAATGGATATCCAACTCGCCTGATGTACTGGTAGGTTTGCCCGAAGAGCACCAGCAGGACCCCCACCTATTCGAAAATGTTGATAATCCCCATGTGGTGACCGTCCTTGGCGTACAGTACAAACCGGTCTCTGACACGTTCACTTATTGTGTGGATTTACGACCATCGAAAGTCTGGACCAAGCGTTTAGTATTGTCTACTGTCGCACGTACCTTTGACCCCAATGGGTGGATTTGCCCCGTGCTGTTTATGGCCAAGTGTTTCTTGCAACGGTTATGGGCTTCGGGTGTGTCGTGGGATGAACCCCTCTCGGACAAGTTACTCCGAGATTGGTCGAGCTTCGTTTCATCCCTCCCCGAGATTAATGAAGTGCATTTGCCGAGGCTATTCTTCCCTTCTGAAAATTGTAAAGTTACTCTTCACGGCTTTTCCGATGCCTCCGAACGTGGATTTGCTGCGGCCGTGTACCTCCGCACCGTTACTGTTGACGGAGTTGTTGCTGTGCATCTGGTGATAGCGAAAAGCAAAGTCGCTCCCCTTCGGACTCGTCATACGATCCCGAGGTTGGAATTGTGTGGAGCTGCCCTCCTAATGCGTTTGTTGAACCACGTATGGCTCACATTAGGTCGATCTATTAAGATACAAGAGGTTTATGCTTGGACGGACAGTCAGGTCGTCCTTTGTTGGTTGAAGGCTCCGGCGCACACCTTGGACGTGTTTGTGGCCAATCGAGTGTCGCAGATTTGTAATTCCGACATCGAGTTGATTTGGAGACACGTGCCGGGAACCATGAATCCCGCGGATTGTGCGTCTCGGGGTTGTGTAGCCCCAACCCTAATTAACCACCCCCTCTGGTGGGGCCCACAGTGGTTGATGCGGCCTGAGTCGGAGTGGCCGCCCTCTCCAGCGTTGTCGAACGTAGCCGTTCCTGATATGCGGGCATGCGTCCTGGAGACTAACCCCGCCGGGGAAAAGGATTTGTTGTTGGATCGGTACAGCTCCTTACAGAAGCTGCTTGGTGTTACCGCTTGGATCAGACGTTTTGTGTACAATTGCAGAAACCCACGCGCGAGGCGTGATTCGTCGGTTCTCACTCCGGACGAGCGTAGGGACGCGCTCTTGTTTTGGGTCCGGAGAGTACAAGCTGATAGTTTTGAGTCCGAGATTGAAATTTTGCGTTTAGGCCGTCGCAAGTTGAAGGGCGCGGTATCGCGATTGAATCCCTTCCTGGACGAGAGTGGGCTTTTGCGAGTCGGCGGAAGACTTCGAAATGCGAACCTGCCGTATGGAGCTCGTCACCCCCTTTTGTTACCTAAAGCCGGACATTTGACTCAACTGATAATAACAGATCGCCATGTGAATGCACAACATGCTGGCTGTAATGCTTTGTTGGCCATTTTGCAGCGTGAATTTTGGATTTTGTCTGCTCGTCGAGCCATTCGCACTGTGGTTTTCCGTTGCCTGCCTTGTTATCGATTGAAGGCCGCGACCATGCAGCCCCAGATGGGTGATTTGCCTGTTGATCGCGTCACGGAATGTAGAGCTTTTGCCGGAGTCGCCACCGACTTCGCCGGTCCCTTTACTGTAAAGGCTTCGAGACTGCGTAATGCTAAAACCTATAAGGCGTACTTGTGCGTGTTTGTGTGTTTGTCCACCAAGGCTGTCCATTTGGAAATTGTCTCGGAATTGTCTACCGAAGCCTTTGTCGCCGCCTTGAGCAGATTTGTTTCCCG